>BSBM01000368.1:20000-620000 GCA_027924585.1 Larix kaempferi
TCAAAAAATCCAAGTAAGTTGAGGGATGCCTGATTTTTCAGTTTTCTATTGCGTCTAACGCGCCAAAAGTGACCCTCATTAGCTTGCACATGCCCCTATAGCACGAAAAATATTCCAATATAGGGCCGTTATTATTTTCTGGCTCTTCCACATGATTTGCATACAATTGGCATCCTTTCCTGAAACACTTCTTCAGTTGTAATCTAAGATTTTCCTGATGGAAATTGGTCTTGGGATGCCCTTCACTGTACTATGTTTCCATTCTTCACCAAGAAAAGTAAATGTCTTTTTATGAAAATATACCACATGATTTGCATCCAGCCAGTCCATCTTGATCAGTACATCATAAGAACCAAAAGAAATTATGTTCAAACATGTAAAATTACTAATCACATTCATGTCTAATGGACAATATTTTATCAACTCATTGATCTTCCACTTTGTTCTAGTAGCCAACTGGACCATCCATGACTTACCATGCTTGCTTCTCTTTAAATGAAATATTTCAACCATATCAAGAGAAATATAACTGTATATAAGAAACGAGCAAATTTTAGACTGGGAACTGCTAGCGGTGGAGAGTTAGGGTTTCTGCAACGAGAAGATCTAGGGTTCAACACGGAGTTCAGATCACATGGATCCTCCCTTTCCAGATCCCGTCCTGGAAGAGCAAAACCACATTCTGAATGAGAGTTTCCGTAGGGTGGTTTCCTCTCAACTAGTTTCCTCCAAGAGAGCACCTACTAATGAGTCAAAGTTTCTAAAAAAAACAACAATACTTGAAGTCAAGATTTTGTCCACAGCGTCGAAATGTAAAGTAGTATCTCTGTCTAAAAAAGGCTTGGTGGGCCATTTCACAGGACTATGGCTGTACCCTTGGGCTATCAAGGTTTGGTTGAACAAAAAATGGAGGCCCTTGATACAGGGAGAGGTTCAACAAATATTCTGTGGTAAGGGATTCTTCGTCTTATTGTTTGAAAAAAGAATAAGATAGGGACCTGATTTTCAGGAATGGGCCTTACTTTATGGGCCCTAGAGGTATGTACATCAATAAATGGGACCTTTCCTTCAATCCAGAAAAAATAAATCCCCTCAGCAGTTCCAATATGGGTTAAGCTCCCAAATTTACCCTTACATTGTTGGAATGATGAAGACTTAAAAGCTATTGGGAAATCCTTGGGGAAGTAGATATATAAATAGGAGCCTAGACCTCCCATGTTCTCATGTGCAATAATCTGCTTTGAAGTAGATTTAGAGAAAGGACTGTCGGAAGCCATAAATCTCTCAATGGAAGGATGGAATCATCTGCAAACGGTAGACTATGAACAAATTTAGTTCAAATGTAAATTATGCCATGAATATAGACACTTCACAAAGTTATGTCCCAAAAAGAAGCAGTAGGAAGCTGAAGAAGGGCAAGGAGGGGAATGGAATGAGGTAACGAGGAAAAAAGGAGTCAAACCAAGCAGTACCAATAACCCCCCTCGTTCCCCTGCAAAGAATAAGATGGGTCCAAATAGGTTTCAAGCCCTTTCCAATGAAGATAATGAGGAAGAGCAAGGGTCGTCACAAGGAAATACAGATAATAAGGATGAAGAGTCTCCATTGGAAAGTAATGATAGAGAAAAAGAAGAAATAGGAGAACTAGTAATATCTACACATCCAAATGGAGAAATAAGAAATGAAATTTCCCTCATTTCGAGGGGCTCGGTTACCAGATCAAGGGCCAGGGAAAATATGGAAGATACTTCCAAAATAAGAGAGGAAGAAGTGGAGCCACAATAATAAAAAAAGGAGAAAACTAAATAAAACATTGAGGGAACAAGAAGCAACAAGAGAAAAAGCGTCGGGTAAGCAAACCAGCTTAGATCAACATATAAGGATAATATCAATAGGGAAGCAGATACTAGGAGCAACAGAGGAAAAGAAGGACAAGGTCCCAAACTATACTCATAAGAAATAATGAAAATAGTCTCCTGGAATTGCAGAGGATTAGGGGAAAAACAAAAAAGGGAAGCAGTTAGAAGAATCGGGAAAATGGAAAATAATACAATCTTCTTGTTCCAAGAGACCAAAATGCAAGAAGAGGAAAACATTGGAGTAATGAATAAGGCTTGGACACATGGTGAAGGGAAATCCGTGAGTGCAAATGGGGCTTCTGGTGGCCTCATCACTTGGTGGAACAAAGGTAACTATAAATGTGACTCTTTCATAGTCAGCAGGCATTGGATATTTGTTGAATTAGAAGACCTATCCAATAATGAAAAAGTTTGGTTGGGAAATATATATGGAACGACAATAATAGGACATAAAGAAAATTTTTGGAACTTATTAATGGCATAGCGAAATGGAACATAAAACCTTCTTTGTATTCTAGGAAGGGATTTCAATGTAACTATAGCTTCCGAGGAGAGAAGAGGAGGGTCAAAAATAAAATATCGTTATGGGGAAAACATGGAAGATCTACAATACTCCTGGAAATTAATAGATACGAAGCCAAAACATGGAAAATTCACATGGAATAATAAAATAGCTGGCCTAGGGTACATTGCTGCAAGGCTCGATAGATTCTTGGTAACTTCCACATTTTTATCTAAACCCTTTATTCCTGAATATAAAATTTTGTCTATTGCAACTTCGGACCACATGCCTATCTCCCTATACTTCTCAGACGTAGGGAACCTTTGCCCTCTGCCTTTTAGATTCAACCCTATTTGGTTTGAAAGTGAAAGATGTATGGATGTGGTTAAAGACTCATGGAGACAATATGTAACGGGATCCCCTGGATATATTTGGGAGACCAAGTTGAAGTGTGTCAAAAAGGTCTTGAAAATTTGGGAAAAGAAAAACTACAAAGACCCAGGAGTTGAGTTAAAGGAAGCTCAAGTTGAACTAGAGGAACTTGAAATGAAATGTAACATCCCCCTCATCCAATCCAACCATCAGGAGGGGACGTTGGCAAATCTTGGGCTCTAAAATTTTGCCCCAAGTTCATAATACATTTTTTTTTACAAATAGAGTGTGTGCATACATGTAATTAAACATGCACAATGGAATTCAAATCAATTCACACACATCTAATATGAAAATACATCAGCATAACATTACAGGCATGAGGGGCTACTTAGGCCCAGGGAGGTGTGTACAATGTTGTGCGGATGGAGATAATACTTTACCCCTCTTTGTTAACTGCAGGGTCACGTTACAAATATGGAGGGATATAAGAAGATCTACGAAGAAGAATCTAAGTTGGTTTGGGAATAATATAGAAGCTGCATGGGGAAATGGAGAGCATATGGGAAAAAATAGGAGGTGCTTCCATTATTTGTCATGTGGTCTATTTGGACTCATAGGAATAGGATTATTTTCGAATATTACATAGGAAATAGAGATAAAATTGTCATGCAGGCGTTGGAGTCATGGAGGAGCTATCAAAAATCAAAGATGGAGACAGAACACAGAGTGCGACCATCTCCATTGATACACTCAATAGTGCCGATTGGGTTTTTCGATGGAGCTTTTCAATTAGATGGAGACTTTTCTAGGGTAGGTGTCTTATTGAGAGTGGATGTAAATAACCTATTTAGACTGAGAGTTGGCTACAGGAGGGGGACTAACACAAGAAGTGAACTTCTGGGACTAGCGACAATCCTAATGTTTGCGAGTACAGAGAAGATAAGGGACTTGACGGTGGTAGGGGATACGATGGTTGTTTTGGACTGGGCTCAATCTAATTCAGATATCAGAGTTTCAATATTGGAGGGATGGAAATCCCGTATCAGAGGACTACAAGCTCAATACCAGACTATCCACTATAATCATGTCACAAGGAATTTTAACCAAGAGGCAGATATTCTGTCTAAACAAGCTCTACGAAGTCCTGAAGGGATTATTTACTACCAACACTGGCGTGACAACAACTTGATGCACGAGGGCACATTTAATCTCTATTAATTCTAGGATTGACTCCGGCTAATGAGCACTCACCAAGTCCTGTTGTTGGAGGAGGAGGACAGGAACAAGATGATGAGTAGGTATTTTCTTCCTGTTTACATGATTATATGTTTTAATTGAGATAGCTTGTGTCCTTCGGATGAATGCAAAAGGATCTAGCATAGGTGATCATAGATATTCCAATACGGTAGTCACATGCTCATGATCTTAAGCTTTCGAGTGGAGGAAAGCTATAGCATTTTTTCAAAATCGGTCCCCATTGCGAGTTGTTGGAGACTCTCAGGCGATGTTGTATTGGGCACAATATTTTTGTGAATGGAAGGATGGGAGACCCGAATCAACCACTTCATTCTTGCCTTACTGGACTGGAACATGCCCTTGCTATTCATTGGTTTCATACACATTCCTCGCTGATTCGCTTACAGGCCCAATTGTCTAAGCTCAGTTTTTTCCAGTTCGTGGACTGGAGGATCGGTGACTTGTGATCGGTGGTTTCTCCTCGGTTTTACTCCTTGTATGTATTTTCAAGTAATTGTTTGTTGGTATACTCTACTGGGGATGATCTATTTTTGGATGAATCAATTGAAATTTCCATCTCTCAGAGATGTTGGCTATGGATGTATAACTTACATTAGATAAAATGATAGGAAATACTCAGAAGGACTATGTTTGACCTTTTGTATACTTTGATTCTACTCTGGAATAACAAGTATAGTTTTTTTCGATGAAAAGCCACTTGACAAATTATATATCTCTTAACAATTGTTTCCCATATCTAACATCTACTTGGGCCAATAAAAAATATCTTTAAAAGAATTTGAAGGTTCCCCTTTTAATGTGACTTTTTAATCCTCCATTATGTTGTTCTATAACCAAATTCACACATGAAAATTAAGAAATGTGCATAATTTTTATCATTGAACAAATAAAATCCTTGCATGAAATAATTTAACTTGCCACTTCTATCCTAAGCAAATGGATTTCAACAACACTCCATAATCTATGCAAAATGTCTATCACGTGTGTGCTATTATTTGATATGTTCAAATGTCACAACCACTTTATTCTATTTCCCTACTGCAAAAGTATAACCAAGCAGTAAATCAATATATCTCATATATTTCTTTAGATTAGACTTAACCTAAAAAAATTCCATATAAATAGTCGCATGCATCTTCCACTTTGTGATAGAGAACTTTACCTTGTTCATCAATTTTTTTATACTCAATGCACCATTCCATCTCACTTATCATATATTTCTTCACATTAGCCTTAGCTTGGAAAACTCCGATATAAATAGTCGCATGCACCTTCCACTTTCTGGTCGAGAACTTTATCTTGTTCATCAATTTTTTATATTTAATGTACTACCACTACATCTCCATTTGCCTTATCCAAGACATCGATTCTTCAATTTTAGTACTTCCAATATAACATGTAGTTTAAATTTTCTCTTCCCTCTTACTTTTAAGAGATAAAAAAGAAATTATACTCCAACATCCCTTCTTACTAATTTTCTTGATCCTTTTCATGATGATCGGGATGAGGTGTAACAAAGCACAACACAACAAAATGTGAACCATAGGATCCCTGCTAAATATCAATGGTTGTTTAGGCCTGTGATACTCACGCAGAGGAGAGTGAGGGAACGACCAAAGGGACCTACATACTTGGAGCTTGACGAATGTCACAAACATGACGATGGGAAAAACATATAAGGAAAGATGAGAAGAAGGTTTGAAAAGAATAGTTGTTGGGTGGGAAGGGAGGAAGTTAATGAAAGATTTGAATGGTGAGATTGCAGTTGGTGTTTACAACAACTTGGAAATCTGATTATTGGATATTGTGAAATCCCAAATCACATGTTGTATATGTCATTTGTACACACATGATTGTGACATGATGTGAATATGGAGAGTGATGTATATGTGGAGATGCATTGTATTGTAAGATGGATATTTCTATAGAACAATGAAGACCAAGCCTTCCATGGATGTTTCCCCATTTGGGGTTTTACCACGTATATCTAGTGTATTGTTCTCTTGTCTCTTGTTCTTACATGATTATTGTTGTTTGTATAGAGAGAAGACTAGACTAGTCGATATTTTTTATTGATTTACATGTTAGTATCAATGTATTGTTGAATGTTTATGCATATTCTTAATATTCTAACATGGTATCAGTTCTACCTTCTTCAGTAATTGTTGATTTTTTTACAAGCAACATTTTATTCATTATTCAGAATTGGGTGCTTCATATTTTGCAGATTTGGCATCCAATCTATCATACTCAAGTGATATTTTTTTAGATATAGTCATTTTGTTGCATATTTGAGAATTTTTTTCAAACCCTAACCCTCACCATTAATTTTTAGAAAATTTCAAGTTTTTCTTTATATTTTTTTTTTGTAGATATGCAATGAAATATATTGTATACCAATCTAGCATCAAGGATTGATCTCTTGACTTGCATATCTAGTGTTTTTTTTCTGTTTCTGGTTCAGGTTATTGCAAGTTTCCATCCAGACGGCTTCGACGCAATTTTTTGGCGATTTTTCTACAGTTTTTGGGTCTTGACAGACACATATGGACCCTAGACACAACCAAGGAGAATATGACCTAGGGACATACGCACCCTATAGTGATCCATCCTGTGTATTCCTTGTTTTCAGTGACTTTTTTGTTGTTTCAATGCTTTTTGTTGTTTTTTGTGTAGTAGAGTTGTGGACCTATCGGTTAGTTATAATAAGGTTTCGGCATTGGTGATATGTAACATCCCAAAAATTCGTAAATTTTAAAAAATTTCTTAAGCATTAGAGTTAGCATTAAATGATGTGCAGAAGTAATAAATGTCTATTAATAACTGAACTCGATAATAATTTAATTACATCATGTATTTATCTTTAAATATTTTTAATTGTCTTATCGACAATTAAATGCATTAATACTCCTATATCAGTTGTAACTATCATAACTATTACTTAGTGTCGTCACTTGTTGATCTATGCATTCTATTCCAGATGGAACATAGTCTTGCTACAATATAACTATAACTATGAAATTATTGACTTTTAATATGGTGTGTGATATTTGTGTTATCGCAGGCTTCATGCAACTGTAATCATAATATAAATTAGTTGTACTTTGTGTTAAGGTCTAATAGTTGGTACTTATGATATTATTTACTTATTGGTAAGTTGTTATGTATAATTTACTTCTTGTTGGCAGTTGGATTCTAAGGCTTACTTAGCTTTAAGCTAAAGCATCATCTCTCTAACTGTCCAGATTACAGGTTGCATACTTTTGGTTTGATGAGATGGTGCGATGTTTTCTCTTAGCCTTATGTGAGAATATCGCAGACCCTAACTTTATTAAAGTAGTGACTATGTAAGTTCAACACCAAGGTTACCAATACACAACAAGTTCAATAATTGGTGTGTGAAGTTAAAAATGCATTAAGGTCCAAGGTGACCAAAGCGATTCTTCATCGATCTAGTTTAAATGAACTCACCCTAGTGTGAGAGTCTACAACCTTAGCAAAAGACAATGGATAAGTTCTTAAACTATTAGTTGACATATTAAATCCATTGTAAAAGTGACTTTGGTGTTTATAACTTCGGGGTATTTGAATTGATATGGTTTAACTATGTAATAGTGGGTCATGCATTTCCAATCGGTGCTATAATAAAATGTGAAATGGAAACTATGTTGAAACTATAGAAATGTGGGTTATCGTATACCAACGTCGTGGTGGTAGCTGGCACATTAATTGTGACCATGTGAAGATCATAAATGCTCCTTGATACTATCAAAACCCTACTACATGTTTTGGGGTTTTGGTCTTTGGTTTGTTGTTGCTCTACGTTATGGAGGAGGAGACTGGGCCTTCTAGGCCGCCATAGCTGTTAGCATTTCATACTCCACTGGTTGTGTTATTTGGAAGTTAGAGAGTGCAGGCTCGTGGAGAGTTATGGTTTCAGCAATGTATACAGGGTTTCCCACTACCGATTCCTTCCTCGGCTCTAAGGTTGTTAACTAGGTAAGCTGCATTTAAAGTACTCAAACCCTTACTTTACATCTTATATGTTGAGATTTTAGTTTCATATTTAACTTGGCTCTCATTTTCGTGACAGGGCAATATTATTTAACCCATGGTGAAGTTGTTAATACGAAGGGACAACCTGCAAAGGTGTATACTCACCGGTAAGCCTCGATCAGACCAAGTTCCTCTGTCAACAAGGGTGTAATGTTTTGTTTTCTCTTCGTCGGTGCAAACTCCATTGGTCAAATGGTTTTCAACTTCGTTACTACAAAATTTGTTTCGCTGGGTAAAGACCTGAGTTGGGTTTTCCCCTGTAGTGTTGATAGGAAGGGGTCTGTATAGGATAGTTGTTGGTCCCACTGGCACTTAGACTTCGATGTAATCATACATTATATAAATAAAATGTTGTGTTTTTGGTAATTTAAATCTCGGTGTATAAATGTTTTTTATGTTTGTTTGTAGATGGAAGGGATCAACCCTAACTCCGATTTATGAAATGTAGGATGGAAACGTACGGGGTTTAAACCCCTGTGCTTTTAAATGTTAACTTATAAGTTTTTTATTGTCGATTATGTTTAAAAGATGGGTACTTTGGCGAGCTGAGACTCGATCACGTGACCTGAAATATTTTGTTGTAGGTCTTACGAACCTGTTTATAAGATGTTAATGCTACGTAATGGTTCTGCAATTTAATGGTTGAAATGTTTTAAGCTATAAGGCTTCCAACATGGGTGAGCTCGTATTGAGACCCGAACCCTTAGTTTCTTTACAAGCTGGTTAACCTGTGCATAGTGTTATGCTTCATCAATTACTTTGATGCTTGTATTTGGATTAGAGTTCTTTAAACAAAATGTGACCTGGTTACTCTAGAAGGTTTAGGTTTTGGGCCTGACATTGCATGCGTTTATGTTTGTAAAGTTTTAGAGAACCTTACGCTCTGCGTAGGGTGAGCTCTCCAACCAGTGACTCGACCCTCGTCTCTTAGTGGAAATCCATGCAACGTTTTACAGTTTTATTATTGTTCTTAAAGCGTAGGGTTAAGCCCTTGGATGATCCTATATAGGTCTCGATCCCGAATGTTTAAACTAGATCTTTGTTAAAATGGTTACGGGGTTTTACTCCTATAGTATGCTTATATGTTTTTATAGTAATACTATGTAATAGTTTGATATTTGTACAATCGATATATAATTCAATTCAATTTGGAAAGTGATGAGAGTTTTCATAATAGATTTTGACAGAATGTGTAGAGTTTTTATATTAACTGCATCGAGGATTTTGCATTACTGTTATATAAGAGAATGTTAATATAATTTAATGTATTTTCTCTGTATATTTTTTAAATTATTGCATAGATAATAAGCTATGTTATTGGAGTAGTTTTGTTTTACGATAAGACTGATAATGCTATGGTTAAAGAGTTGCATCAATGTTGATTGTAGATATATGTTGTGTAAATATGTAGTCTATGTTTATAAAACATTAGTTTTGTCTTCTTTTTTTTCCCTTGGAAAAATTCGTAATTTTATTTCAAAATGGAACAAAATTACATTCAGCACATGTAATAAGATCACTATGATCCCTACATTGTCACAGATTACCTCCCAAAATGGTTACTTCAAAGTTCCATCTATCTCATCAATATCTTGATCTTCTTTGATCATCTATTATCCTGTTACAAAAATCTGAATTCAATAAAGGTTGTCCCAGCCTGAGTTACTCTTCGTAGTCTCTGTTAACCAATTACAGTTAACATATTAATCTGAAATTGCAGTACAATCTTCTGGTATATTTGTCCCAGCCAGTCTCTATAAATCAATACGAGCCTGATCACCGGTGTTCACTGCACTATCCCACAGCGAGCTTCACCCTGTGGTTCACGACACATTGATAGGTCGCGTCCAGTGCTTGGCCGGTCCTCAATTAGACCGACGCCCATCTGGAGTAGATTTGCATGCTAATCTCCCCCATCAATTATATGCTTAGAAGATCTAAGCAGAGCCTCCTAATCCTCATACAAAAGGTCTGTGTTGGTAGCTGAATGTGCCTTCCGGAGCGTGAATGGTTATCTTCCATGTACCAATAGCTAAATCCTGCTGTGTAGCCTCTTTGGATAGCTGGTCTGCCAATACATTTCGTTCCCTGTATATATGTGTAAAAGTGATGTGGTTGAAATTTAATTTTATCCGGTGTACCTCTTCCAGGATAGGTAAAAGATCCATCACATGACACAGAGTAATCTCCTTAGCCCAGTTGATGATTACCATGGAGTCACCAAAGATCTGGAGGGACAAGCATCCTTGTTCCAGGGCAAATAACATCAACAATTTTAGCGACATGAGTTCTGCGTAGTTATTAGTTCCTCTTCCCAATCCAGCCACCAGATGGAAGTAATGTGTCTCAGATTTGTAAAGGACTCCCCCCCCTCCACAAACTGATTGTTGGTTTGAGGCACCATCGAAAAATGCCCATGGCATGGATAGATCAATCTGTTCTATTCGCACAGGACGTGTTCTGCTCACTGGTACAGGGGCCACATAATGAAGTGTGATCGCCACCATCTGAGCCACTACTGCCTCCATAGGTACCCTGCAGTCCTGGAAAATCACCTTATTGCGGGAAAGCCATATGCCCCATGTGTATATGCACGGGAGAGCCCGGAGAGGGGATGAATAATGAGCAGTCCACCATGACCGAAATGCTTCCAGCACACTAGTACCCCTCCACCTCACCTGATTATCCAATATCTTGCTGATCTCAGTCCAAACAGTCTGTGAGAATTGACAGTGAATGAAAAGATGGGCCAGATTTTCTTCAGCAACCCTACAAAGTGGACATATCCCCGGACCCTGGAGAAAACGTTTTTGCAGAATGTCCCAAGTAGGGGCCTTATTTTCCAGGATCGCCCAGAATAGTAATTTAGCTTTACCCGGACATCTCAATTTCCACAATAATTTCCACCACCACACCAAAACTCTGTTATGGGTTTCCACATTGAGCTGGATGTATCCATGTTTTGGTGAATATACCCCGGATGGATGGTGCTCCCATATTAGTACATCAGCCCTATTGGTCAATCTTATATGGGTAAGTCTTAACCGCCGTATATAATCCTCCCATTCCACCTGCAGTTCAGCCGAGATCCCAAGTTGTCGTGCAGAATACCACCCCTGTTGCCATAGAGTAGAAGCTCCCTGATCCGCTAGGTCATTCAGATTTATACATCCTCTAGTAGCCAAAAAGGACCTCAGATCCATAGAAAGTACATGTCCACCCCTGCAACCAACCCATGGGTCCATCCCTATCCGAAGTAGTCTCCCGTCGCCAATCCTCCATACTAAGCCCGATCCTACTAAAGTGAAATGCTGCACCACGGCTTTCCACACCACAGAGTAGTTTTCCCTTGCCTTGTTTCTCAGTCTGATCCATTCGAGCAGTGTTAAAGGGGCAATATATTTATGATAGACCACTCGTGTCCAGAGACTCTGTGTATGAATTAATCGCCACGACACTTTGGCCCCCAAGGCTTTAGCAAACATGAAAATATTCTTTAAACCCCAACCTCCCAGAGCCTTCGGAACAGCAATCTTCTCCCAGCGTACCCACACCAAAGCCCGATTCACACTCGTGCCCTTCCAAAGAAAGGCGAAACACAGTCTCCTGATCTGCTCCAGAACTCCAGTGGGAATCCAAGCAAGTGACAGCCAATATACCGGAATTGCTTCCAGTACTGATTTTATCAGAACCAGCCTCCCTGCCCGGGAGAGCCATTTATGACTCCAACCATGAAGACGCTGTTCTAATTTTGCTATAAGCCAGCTCCAATCAGTCTTCAGATAAGCATTCGGTTTCAATTGGAAGCCAAGATACTGTAAACCATCATCTAACTCCAGGGTCTTGTATGGTAGTTTGTTCACCATGTTTAGAATCTCCGGTTCTGATAAATGCGAGCAAGTGATAGTTGATTTGTCGATATTAACTAACATACCCGCTGCAGCTTGTATTAAGTGGAGTCCTTCAACCACCTTGTCGATATCCTGGCTCGTGCCATCACAGAAAATCAGGATGTCATCAACAAAAAGGAGATGTGTAATGTACAGTACCTGAGAGATAGAAATGCCTCTAAAGGCACCTTTAGCTTTGGCGTTCAGCATAAACCGGCTGAGTCCTTCAGCGACGAGGAGAAACAACAGTGGAGACAGGGGGCATCCCTGTCGAAGGCCCCTCCCCGCCTGGAAGAAAGGGCTAGCAGAACCATTAATTAGAACAGCGAAATTCACCGTGGTGAGGCAGGCCATAATCCATCTGATAAAATCATAGCAGAACCCCAGGTGAGTAAGAAGCATCCGGATATAAAGCTAGCTGACCCTGTCAAAAGCTTTGGAGAGATCAATCTTAATCACCGCTCCCTTCTGCTTCTGCACCTTGAGCGTGTGTAATCCTTCCTGTGCAACTCCAATTGCCTCATGAATTTGGCGTCCTTCCAAGAAGCCAAATTGCTCACCAGAAATGTTCTTAGATAAAATCTTCTTGAGTCTGCGCGCCATTACCTTAGAGATGATCTTATATATGCAGTTACAGAGAGATATTGGTCTGAATTCTGCAAAGTTGACAGGCTTATCAGTCTTAGGAATCAGAGTTAAAAACGTGGAGTTGAATGGACCATGGATAAACCCAGCCTTGCGCGATTCTTCCACCACTTGCAAAATCTCCTCCCCGAAGAAGTCATAGAATCCTAGGAAGAATTCTATTGGCCATCCATCAGGTCCCGGGCTACTGTCTTTGTTTAATGATTTCATCACCGTCGAGAGCTCATCCAGCGATACCTCCTCCATCAACATCCTGTTATCGGCCTCCCCCACAAAGCTGGGAAAAAGCTGAGTCACGCGAATAACCTCAGCAATGGAAATACCAGGTGGAGCCGTGAATTGATCTCCAAAATGTCGAACTCCCAACGCTGCTAATCCATCAAAGCTGGAGACCTGTTCCCCAGTGTCTGATGAGAGTTCCCAGATAGTGTTTTTGAATTTTCTCCCCTTCGCATAAGATTGAAAAAATTTGGTATTCTCATCACCGCACTGTAGCCAAACCGCCCTGCTTTTCATCCTCCACAGCTCTTCACGCTCACACAGAATCATATTCCTGCGTTTCTCCCACTCCAACAATTCATCTTTCTGCAAATCATCCAGGTATCCCATGCCCAGACTATTATGTATCCTGGCAATGTTTAACTCAGCATCTTGTAATTTCTGATCATCATTCAACCTTTTGTCATGTGCCCAGGTTCTAGTGGCATCTTTAATTTTTTTCAGATTGTAATTAAAGTGAGTACCAGCAGGGGTCTGATTGTCAAGTGGACGATGAACCCAAAGCTCCTGAACCAGTTTAATGAATGTCTCCTCCTTCAGCCAGCTCGGATTGAATTTGAAGGGGCTGGGTGGTTTTTTCCCGCTATCTCGAATCTCCAGGAAAATGGGACAATGGTCAGAAATTCCACCTGACCCTACCCACTGTCTGACAAGATCAACCTCCTGTGCCAACCCTTCGGCCACCAGAAACCTATCCAGTCGTTTAGCTACTCTATGAACCCCAGCTCTCATATTCCGCCAAGTGGGAGAAAGCTGGGATGGTATGATATCAAGGAGATCCTTTCTGACAAATGCGTTGATGAAATGGTTTGCTAAGGAGTCCGGAACAGCCCGAGGCCCCCAGAATTCCGATGACCCCAGAGTGAGGTTGAAGTCCCCACCCAAAATTACTTCCCTGCCATCAAATATCTCCATATCTAACAAGGAGTCCCAGTATCCCATCCTATTAAGGTAGGGCCCATAAATATTGAGAACCGTGATCATCCGACCTATCTTCGCGTTCCAAACCTCCAAACCAAGACCAGAGGATATCCCCCAAGTACAATCACATCTGCAGCTCGATACCTTCCACCCCGAAGCCAGCCCTCCAGAGCGCCCTCTGGCATCCACTCCTACAAACTTCCAGCCAGGGAGCAAAGCTTCTAGTGTACGAACAACATCCTCACAGCCACCCAAAGTTTCTTGCAGCATAATAATGTCCGGTTGATTTAGGTCAACCAACCTACGAAGCGAGGATTTTTTAAGTGGGCTCGCCAACCCACGACAATTGAAGGACATAATCTTCATAAACAATCCCCATCCTGGGCTATCACTGCTCTAAGTGCCCACTCAATAGTCGATTGCGTTCCCATCACTAAATCCACTTTCGCCCGTTCTTTAGCTTTAGTCATATGGGATTTACGTCCCCGTCCTTTCCCCTCAACACTAGTGGCCAACTCAGGTAGACCCTTGCACCCCGATCCATCTGCAGTAACCTCCCTATTACGAAGAGCATATCGAATTTGCTTACCCTCGGAGCATGAAGATAGTGAGGTAGAATCAATAGAGGGCGTGACATTACCCTTCTCAGGCCGATGTAGGTGAGCAACCTGTCGAGGAGGGGACCCATGGCTGCCCCCCCCCAAGTCCAATGGGTCAGCAAGAACGGAAGGAGGATGAATAGGTGACTTACCCGAGTGTATCTCAGAAGGAACCTGACGAGGAGAGGACATCTCCTGCTGCAATAAAGTGGCCAGTGAAGTTGGAGAAACAGAGCTCAAGGTGTCCCCCTCAACTGCAGGAGTCTCACGTCCATGCCTCATCGTTCCAGAGGTCACCAAGGATGGCAATTGAACCTTTGAATCAGTCCTCCCATCATTCTCCAAATGATCCACAGATGCAAGAGAACCCCCCCCGTCATTAGCTGTCCCACTCCCCTCCACTACCTCTACCCGTGAGTCCACTTTCAACACAGGGTCAGCTACAACATCTGCATCAGCAACATTTCGAGGCTTGTTTTTTTGAAACGACAAGGGACAGCAGGCTACAAGATGTCCAAGATCATGACAGCGATGACACCTAAATGGCACGCCCACATAGTCCAGTGTTTGTACATAATCCCCATCCTTGGAATGTACTTTAATGTCAGCAGAAAGCCCCATCCTAATGTCGAGATTGACTAATATCTTAGCAACCGAGTATATACCATTTTGCAGATGGGAGGAATCAGAGTACACGTATTCACCAAGATAATTCCCGATCTCAGCGAACCTAGTCTCGTTCCACATATGCATGGGAAGTCCTGGCAGCTTAACCCACATCGGTTCTTTAGCAATTCTTTCCGTTTTAGCATCGAAAAATGGTGTCCAACGTTTCAGTACAAGGGGAACACCCAGCATCGACCAGTGTTTACCCAGAACTGCATTGACCTCCCCGCTGTTCAAGAAAATGAATGAGAACCATCCTTTCGACAAAACACGGACCTTAGGGGCAGATGGTGCGATGTTAAGCCATTTCTCTGCCGCCCAACACTGAAGGAAGTCTCTGCCTAATCTCCTGCCTCTAACATGTCCTACTACAGCTGTATGAGAGTAATCCACGGCCTCTGCCAACGTAACATCGACCCCCAGCACTAATTGATCCAGTCTCTTGCGTTCTTTGACCTTCTTGACTGGGTTTTTAATGGATTCATCCTTGGCATACATCCCTGTACGTGGCTGGAAATCGACAGTCTCTGCAACCTCTCTCCTCGGGACCGCCATCAATGTACCACACCTCCAGCAATTGTCTACGGACCAAGCACCGCGTCCCAAATGCTAGATCATACCATCGGTACCAAGAAATCGTAATAGATCAATGCCAGAACCATTAAAACGCACATCCTGCAAGCAAGCAGTGGAAATCGCCCTGCAACGATCCCAGCAAATCTAGTGTCCAGCACCGTTTCAGACGCAGAAGATAGCAACTCGCCCAGAATCCCCACTCAGGGAATGATCGCCGCAGTTCCAAATTTAGTGGATCCCCTCATACACAGAACAATTTCACGATTCTCAGCATTCTGACCTCCAAGAATCAACAGATACCCTGCCTGTATTCAGCGACCAGCTTACACTCCAGGATTCATGCTCAATGCTGCCCCCAGACTTCATCAACAAATGTTAACGTACTCCTTAGTATCGCTTCTTGGAGCCATCAAGAAATCCTTCTGGACGCCAATATAGAAATCAGTTTATCACTAAACAAAAACCAAACATTAGTTTTGTCTTATGAAAAGAATAGTAAAAGTTTGGCTAGATATTTCAGTTTTCATTCTTAAAATCAAAGTCATATAAATTTTATGTTTCTTGTTCTAAGATATATATAAATATGTTTATTCTGTATTGTTATTGATAACTATAAGAAATGAAGCTTTTCGATTTCTGTTTAAAATGGAAGCCTGTATTTAATTTCTGAAATAACTATCATTCTACAGAGAAACAAAAATGATGAGGAAATCAAATCTGAAACGATCATTCATTCTGAAATCATACCATTCCTAAGTTAATTAAATACTTCCTGTACTAGAGTACATCACCTTAGGGTGAAAGGAAAAATAAAGGAAGACGTTTGTTTTCAAGCATTTATCTATCTCAATCTGATCATTCATTCTGGTACTTAGAAATAGTTAAACAATCCATAAATCTAACCCTTCCTATCCTACCTGATGTATATATATAAACTGCTCATATAAAACTTATAAACTTTCATACAATTTTTAGGAATAGACAAACAGTTTACAGAAATGAAATGAAATAAACAAGTAGAACCTGATAATTTTGCTAGGGTGGACAAACACCCAAAGAGGCCTGTTCCTCCCAACCTTCTCCAGAAGAAGCATCCAAATCACTTGCTCCCTTTGGACCCTCGAGCATGTTTACTGAACCACTAGGTAGAAGACTCTGTGTAGAAGCAAGGCAGTCGGGTTGTACTTCATCAATCAATGGAGACTTGCATACACTTCAAAACCTCTGCACTTAGCAGAAATAAGACAGACTTACAATGCAACTCAAAACATAGCTTCCCTCATCGAATCTCTTGTGTGCATACAACAAAACCACAAGGTAAATTTTCTCGTCAGAAAAAGTGTCTCCTATTTTATTTTATTAAATAATAATATTATGCATTTACAGTCATCCTTGACCACTTGGTCAAATATAAAACTTTACAATAAAAGTTAAGATAATGTTTTTCCATAAACATAAAATGTCTCAAGTATTGGGTATGTTACATGATAAATATTTGATTTAAGCATCTCTTATCTTGAAATTCTTGTCATGATATTCTTGTTCGCTTTGCATTAGGGTTTATGTTCTTATTTTATTCATCATGTTTATAGAGGTTGTCGTGTTCCTGTAATACTTGTATTTAACCTTCTTGTGTGGAAAATGTTTTGATATTTCCAGGGGAATGGATCTCTAGTATGGTAATGGTGACATCAAGAAATGAACCTATGCTTAGGACTTAGTTGCTTAATGGCTATATTTTCATATCTATAAGTGATATCATTGTTTTATTTGATCATGTTTTCTCAATATTATAACATGGTCTCACTCTTCTAATAATGATGATGCTTCTAACATGGTGTCATTTTTTGCTCAATATTTATTCATGGTATCATATTATGCTCATTCATTATATGTTGTTTCTAACCCTTGTTGTGTAAAATCATATTGATATGCTCACTTATCTTTTATATGCCATGTAATATATTTTTTTCTATGTAATTATAGGCTTATCATGTTTATTATATGCTTTACTCTTGGAAGTTCTTTTATGCAGATCACCTCTCTTTTTACTTCACTTTCTCCATTTGGATATTTGTGAAGAGTTTTGGGATAGCTTGATTATGTTATTCGCTTCTATATTAATCATATTGATTGTTGCAATCTCTGGTTCTTCAGCATTATTCTGATTTTTTAGCTTATCCTTGACAACAACAAAGTTGAAATATTTTGTTATCCGGAATGGTTGATGTTAAGAAGGAATGTAATGTAATCAACTCCATATTATAACACCATATTCCAATAATAATGTATGAAATGACCATACATCTTCTACTGTAAATTCATGATGATTAATTGTGGACCAAACATTTCGATGGATAGACCATTAGGGTCTTGTATTTGTAATGCAATCTTTAGTAGAGTTCTTTGGTTATGAAGACAATGTGTTGGAAACATTCTAATGGATAGATATGTGGTTCTTGTATTCATGGCGATGTCAATGTCTGCATCTTTCATCTTGGTTGTGAAGATTGTTTGCTTGCAAAATGTTTCGATGGATAGGCCATTCAGGTCGTGTATTCAGAATGTAATCTTCAGTAGGGTTATTTGAGGACTTGTTGGCATGTTTTTCTGACTTAGGCCAACTTAAAGAAATCAAACCCACACAGATTGCTTAAGGAAGCTCTCAATATGTTTGGTATAGTTTGATCTCGCAGGTTATGGTCTCCTGCTACCAGTTAAATTTATTCTCTTAATGAGAACTTGTAAAATTTAACAAAAATGTAATTCTAAGATAACCTATTGTTTATGAAATGAATCCTAAATCTAATCACTAAATGCAAACTAACCTAATGTGCTTTCCTAAAGAAAGTCTTATGTGTTTTTTTTTTAATTTTTATCTAACTTCAAACTTTAAACTAACTTAATTTAAATAAATTCTATCTGTAGACTGCTAGAATTTAACCTATTAAAATAAAACTAACTAACCTATCTGTCCTAACCTATCTCAGTTGAGAGCGATTTTAAAAGCTAAATTTAGTCTTTAACTAATTGTTTGAGATATCAGATAATCAAATATGATAACAATAGAGATAGAAATATCATCAATCATCCATTATAACAATACTCTGCAATATATGTATGTCCACACAGAAGGATAAAACATAAAACTATTTTATTCAACTATGATATTCAATTAATTAATAACTAAAACTGCAATACCCAATATTTGAACAAGAAATAATACTGAGCATGAAAACATCATACAAATACGAATGCTAACAGTTTTAAGTATATAATGTATCATTACTAGATCCCTATCACCAAAAACATATAAAATGATAAGATGCAATAATGATTAATTCAAATAAAATATACTGTGCAAATAGAGTAACATCAAATAATGCATACAATCACACAAAGGTAAAATTGTATAAGTATAAAATCGAGCAAATGATATATTAAAATCAGTATTAATTTTTCAAAACTGTAATCAAAACATTGATACCAGTTTGGAAGTCTAGCACTAATTCTCCACGGAGAAATCCAACAGAGTAATCAAAACTAGCAAAAACTATGACTTCAATAAGCGTTTCTCTTGTACTCCATCGACCCTTTTTACAATAAACTTTTCAAGTTTATATAGCCATAGCTACTGACTTATCTATGGTCTCTATGAAACAACTAGATTCTAAAAATATACATTCAGTTATTAACAATTTTTTTTATAATAAAAGCAGAGGGTCCTTATCATCATTATGTTTCCATAAAACTCTTTCAAATAGAGGCACCTGGCATGTATGAATATCCTTTGAGCTGAAATTGTGATTGTCAATTGAATTACTATCATATATTAGTTCCTACTCTGATGAATCGAACGATGATGTGTCTTTCATAGGTGTCCAACTTCTAGAATGTATGCTAGCTGGCGAATGCACAACTGTTCCTCTTTAAAGGTGGCTTCCAAAATATTCGCAACACAGATATACCTGAAACAATCGACAATGCAAAAATTAATTCTCACTAAATAAATGATAACAAGAAATAATACAAAATAATAAAAGCTTTTGCACAGAATTAGAGATTCTGCAGTTATGCTTATTAAATTATAGTATTTACCTGTCAAAATTAAAATAGAGCATATGTCAATTTTTAATTGCCCTTCTTGCTTCAGCCAGTCTAACTTTCAGTTTTAAGATCTTGATTTTTTGCTCTTCAACTTGTTCAAGTAAATGTGTACTTGTTATTATTACAGCTTTCCTGGCTTCCTTATACTTCCGTTTCCTCAAATTCGCCTTCTACCATCTTTCAACCCAGCTTAACACTTCAGCCCTAAATGTTTTGTTTTCCTCATCCTTTAATATTACATTAGCTTTGCAATCTTTTAATTTTGCTCTTAACTGTGAGATCCTAGTCTCATACACTCTGTCAAGAATTTGCTTGAGATTCTCTTCTTCTTGATCAATGCGGTCAATAGAAAGAGGAGAGTTTGGTTCTTTCACATCTTGATCAGGTTGGGGCATATTTCCAAATGAAGGTTCTAATCCTGATTTGTTTGGCTGAATTGTAGCAATACCTTCATCTTTGGCCAAAGGTGATTTAAGGTCATTAACATATGAAGCTTGTTCATTATCTTGAATTATCTCAGGAATTGGGAGTGAGAAATCATCATTATTTTCAAGATGAATAATGATAGGCTCAATGTTTTGTTGCATTGCTATAGGTACAGATGAATTAGCCATGCTTCGGGTGACCCTGCGGGGAACTTCTGGAACTACTTTTTCTTTTTCGAAACTAACCTCATCGCAACAAATATCTGCTAATTTCTCAAGTTTATCAACATAAAGACCTTGAAAATTTTTCCGCTGAGAAGCAAGGGTTTCAGCAGCAGCTTCATCCTTGATCAATTCCTTCTCTGAATGTTGTACAGAAGATGAAATGTTGACACCTGAATCCTCTAACATAATATCTGATTGCAACACTGAATTCTCAGAGACTGGGATTTTCTTTCGTTTAATTCGAGTTTTAGGTCTAATTGGTGGCCAAAATTCATTTTGCCCTAAATCATTCTCCATTAAAAATTGATCCCACGTTCGGCCATCAAGAGATAATTCGTGTTTAATTAAAATTTTAATTAATCCATGATGAAAAAGACTTTGATCATGAACCTCCACTGTACTTTGATTAGCCGAAGCCATCTTCTCTAAACTATGCAGTAGAAAATAGGGTAAACTCATTTTATATCCTTTCAATGCCATTAGCAATCTAAGGTGATAAAAATGTACATGAGAAAATCAACCATCACAGGTTATAAACCGAACTATCAATCTAAACACAGGCAGCCACTTGAGTTTCAAGAATTTTACTGGAAAGCCATACCTGTCATTAAAATCTTTAGGTACAGGAAATAGAAACGTTTTCCATTTGTCTTTGTACCTTACACCTTTCTTGAACCACTTTTCTCCATCCAGTGGTAACTTGGTTGCTTCAGCTATAAAACTCTCAGACAGAGTCAACTATACATCCCCAACTTGCGCAAGTTTTCCATTAAAAGACAGAGCAAATCTACGTGTTACTTCCACGTTATGCCCACTGAAGCTATCGAAGAAATTTCCCCATCCAATTTTATCAAAGAAACAGGCTGATTCAGGATCTCCAATAAGCCATTCTGAACCCTTTGGTTCAAACCAGCATAACGGTGCCATTTCTTCTTCCTGTGAGTTTTCTCTCGAATGGGAAACAAATGATGTGGTAAAGGCCGACGGAATAGGTATCCAGGATTTAACAGACATGATAACAATCTTTCATTTAGCTCCAGGGAAACCCTAGACTCATGTTTAAAACTCATACACACAGGCTCCCATACCAAAACCATCATAATGATACAGTGTGAAATGATCGTCAAGTACTTGCGAATTAAATGAAATGATTTCACACATAAGGTTTGAACACAGCTGTAAGCTGGATAACACGTTCAGGAAGTTTATATCGAATAGGTGTAACCAAGATGAGTTCGTGGCATGTACCAAATATTATATTGCCAGGTTTTGATTGACACATTGTTTCATGTTGGGATTTGATATAATGACTTGAAGTTTCTACATAATGAAATATCATGATTATATAACTTCAAATAATTAATCATCGATGACCTGGCATAATTCCAAAATATAGATCCTTGCTTAAACTCATAAACAAATCACATCAGGATATCAATTTTGTACCATGCACTTTTTTTCCGATTTTTTGATAGGAGTGCATCATATGTAGCAATTAGAATTCGGCCTTGGTGATATAAATCTTTGCACTAGGGAACCTAATGACTTATAGTTTCAAAATCATAAGTTAATGAATAAATAAGTCACATTCCCACAGGTTAATTTTATAATGATGCAAACCAAAATTCAAACCTCTAATTGAAATGTTATCAACTGAAAAGTTAATCATTTCAAATGAAATTCAATGTGAAAAACATATTTAGAAGGCAAAATTTATTTATTTACAAAGTTAAAATATGATTTACATAAGGTAAAAATAATATTAATATCTACTGAGGGTTAAAAGATTTATGCAACATGGTTAATTAACCCTAAGTATATAATATATTATCAAATGCTTAATCTTAGAAAATCATATCTTAAGAGAAATGAAATAACAGAATAAAATAAGGAATGATTAAATCCAGTGCAAGCCATGTAACTAATTAATAATGACTAGCAGAGCATAAACATAATCACTTGAAGTGATACTGCAAATTGCTCATATTTAACAGCTGCTAGCTAAATCACTTTTTGAAAAATCATGAACCTGAATTAAATAATTTCCTCAATTTAATTATCAATACCTTCCATTAGAGAATACCTTTAGAAAAATTCAAATGATATCTCTGAATTAATTTGCGATAAGTTATAAAAGGAACTAATCAATTTTATTGAATAAAGTAGAAAAAATTGAGAGGGTATTGCCTGCCAACAAATGGCGATGACCTGGGTGAACCAATTATCTCTGCTCATCATCTTAAAAGATGAAACAAACATAATCTTAAAATTTCTTCAAAACAAATCAGAAAAACTAAATCTAATGAGAATCATAATAAAAAAACATCTATGGATATTTTTCAGAACCATCTTCATTCCTGTAGATAAAGATTTCGTTATAGACAAGCTAATAGTTCCCTTGTCAAAACAAAATACTCAGTATAAAGGCAATCTGCATCATAGTATAAAGATGAACCTACTTATTTCTCTGAAAATTTTTCAAAACCTGCTCCAATTATAAATACTTATAGATTTTCCATTAAACATTAATTGAAGACTACTGTCCAGGCAAGGTAACCTGATAAGACAGCACCATTCACGAGTTTTATAAAAGATAAACAAGCCGGCTCATGATGAGACTTCCTGTCCCTTGATCTTTCGATCAAGAGCCATCACCCTAGTGATTAGAAATGATGTTATCTTTAATACAACTGATGATCATGATTAGGCCGGCTCGTGATGAAACCTCCTATTCTCCAATCAAAATCTAACTTATGAAAGATAATTATGCATGGTGCAGATCAAAAATCTTAGCAGATAATAAGCAGACTTTTAAATAAATGACTAATGATGCAAATTAATAAAGATTTTCCCAAGTACTATGCTTTGAAAAGGAGAATAATCAGCCATCCTAACGTATAGGTATATAGATAATGAAAGATTAATCCTGATCGTAAGCGCAGACATTATTAGTAAATGATCCAAATCAGATTTAAGAAGAACTGATAAGTCTGATGAAATCTTGAAGACTTATCAAATTTCAACTATTCAAAACAAATGAACAAACTGACTTTTGGGTCCCCAGGGTTTATTTATATTAAAATACCCTTCTCAAACAAAGATATGTAAATTTTTTTTTTTTAAGATTAAAAGCATAATACAAATGAGTAAAATCAGAGATCAAGAAATGATTCTGGTTTGAAAGAATTTACAGAAAGACCGGAACAAACCATATTTACAACAACTTGGTATAAATGAAAGAGAAAACTGTACATTGTAGAAATCAACAAATCAATTCTTATGTAATTATTTACAAAAGGCAAACTTATGTACAGTAACATCTACAGATTCAAAAATTGAAAAGATCAAAAGAAATACCTTTTTAGCACCAACCCATTTACAGGTAAAGTTTCAAGTTGGCCTTCCGAAGTTTGAAGTCGAAAAGTACTAGGACTTAGCTTTTCAGAAATAACGAATGGTCCTAACCAAAAACTCTGAAATTTGGTATGATTTCCCTTATCTTCATGTGCCTTATCCCACTTAAGAACTAAGTCACCGACTTGAAAATCTCTGTTAGAACTAGAAGATTGATCGAACCAAGATTTGACTATCTGCTGAAGTTTAACAAAATGATGCTTAGCCTTATCTCGTTCTTCTTCTAATTTTAACAAAGTATTAATTCTCTTCTCTAGTGCTGGACATTCCTCATCCTGGACAGACTGAGCAAGTTGCAGAGAAGGTAAGAATAAATGTGGTGGTAAGATAGCTTCAGTTCCGTAGACTAAAAAGAAAGGTGAATTTCCAATGGAAGACTTAGGAGTAACCCTATCAGCCCATAATGCATTGAACAGAGCCGTGTGCCAATTTCAATGGTGAGTTGAAACAGTTCTTTTCAGAATTTTTAACAAGTTTTTATTGGTTGATTCAGCTAAACCATTTCCATGAGGATGGTAGTTTGCGGAATATCTAACCCTTATTCCCTTTTCTAATGCGAATTGTGTTAGTTCAATCGATGAAAAATCAGATGCATTATCAAAAACCAGAGATTCAGGAACACCAAATCGTGTAATAATAAAAGATCCAATGAATAGAATTACTCGATTAGTGTTGACTACTCTTAAAGGTACAGCCTCTGTCCATCGAGTAAAATAATCAGTTGTTGTTATGATATACTTATGACGTAAATATGAGGGTGGGTTTATTGGACCAACAATATCAATTCCCCATTGTTGAAAAGGTCTCTCCACTGAAACAGGTTGTAAAGGGAAGGTAGAATTTTTTACTCGTCCTACAGAAATTTGACATTCTTGACACTTTCTTACAAAAGCATAAGAGTCTCTAAATAAAGTTGGCCAATAATATCCCTCCCTAATAATTTTATGAGCAATAGTTTCACCTCCAAAGTGACCACCTACAGGGCTAGAATGTAACTCCTTCATGATTGTTTCAGTTTCATCCTTGTCTAAACAACGAAGTAAGACACCATCTGAATTTCACCTGAATAAAGTGTTATCAATTAAAAGATAAGGTGTTGATTTCAATCTAAGTGCTCTTCTTTTCTTAGGCTCTAAAGGATCAGGGGCAGTACCTGTTTTAAGAAGAGTTCTTAGATCTAAATACCAAGAGTCTTGTGGTGGTGGATAAAAATAAAGTTCCCTAAGCAGCAGAGTGTCATCAATGTTTATTTTAGAATATGTGTTTGGAAAATGAGCTGCTTCTGCAGCCAGCTTACATAACCCTTGACCTTTAACCACTATTGAAGTTTAATTTCCAAATCATACTCCTGAAGAGTAGTCATCCATGGTGCTCGTTTATCTCCTAAGTCCTTTTGAATTAACAGATTTCTCACTGCAAGAAATGGTACAATCACCTTGGTTCTTGACTTAAGCAGATATGGACAAAAATGTTTAACTACTTTAAACACAACAAAGGCTTTTTTATCAACCTCGTGATAGCTTAATTCAGCAGCTTTAAAGTTAGAACTCATAAATGAAATAGGAACTTCATTGTTCTGTTGATTTAGTTGGGTTAAAACCGATGCGTATGAAATATCAGAAGCAAAGGTATACAAGATGAAGTCTTTGCTAAAATATGGGCTAAGTAAACTAGGTGCTTCTGAAATTGCCTCTAAAATTCTCTGAAACGATTCCTTTTCAGTTGAACCCCAGTTGAAAACAACATCTTTCTTTATCATTTTTTGTAATGGACGAACTATCTTTGAAAAGCTAGGAATAAATCTCCTAACAAAGTTTATTTTGCCAAGAAATGATTGCATTGCTTTCTTATTTGTAGGGAAAGTTATCTTTGCGATGGCCTGTGAACGTTCTGGATGAATCATGATCCCATGTTTTGATACCACACAACCTAATAGTATTCCTTGCGTAACAGCAAAAATTGTTTTCTTTGGATTTAGAGATATTCCATATTTCCTACAACGTTCGAGTACCTTTCTAAGATGTGAAATGTGATGAGGCCTGTGTTTAGAAAACACTGTGACATCATCAAGGTATACAACTACTGAGTTATTGATTAGCCCTCTAAACGCAATATCCATTTCTCTTTGAAACGTTGCCCCAGCATTAATTAACCCAAAAGGCATCTTACGATAAGCATAAGTTTCCCAAGGGATCTTAAATGTTTTTTTGAGTTGATCATCAGGGGAGACTAAGATCTGATTATACCTTGAGAAACCATCAAGTAATGATAGCATCTCAGAACTAGAAACTTTTTGTAGAATTTGTTCCATGGGAGGAACTGGATAATTGTCTTTTTCTGAGGCTCTATTTAGATTTCGGAAGTCAACACACAATCGAATATCACCGTTTTTCTTCCTCACTAGAACCAAATTTGCTACCCACTGAGTGTGTCTAATTGGAAAGATAATTTTGGCAGTTAAGAGCCTATTAAGTTCTTTCTTAATGGTTGGTTCCAGATTAGGATGAAACTTCCTGAGTTTCTGTTGAAAAGGTTTGGTTGCTTGTTTGATAGGAATGATATGTTGCATGACTTGTGGATTATAGGTTTTTAAGTCATCATATGTCCATGCAAACACGTCCTTGAATTCTTTAAATAACTTAATGAATGTTGATTTTTCTGCAGGAGTGCAATCCAATCCTAAATTCACAGTTTGTGGATTAGATTAAGTTCCTAAGTTTATGGTTTCAAATCCCATTTGTGAAATGTTGGTTTTTCAATTAGGAACTGCTTTAAATTTATCATGCAAATCATAAAACTTCTCCAATCGCAAAACATTGTTAGGGATCGATTTTACCTTTTCCATAGCCTGTTCAATTGAACAAACTTCATTTATTACCGTAAAGTCGTGCAGATTTTCATCATGAGTTATTTCATCAATTGCAACATCCTTGAACGTATCTTCATTTGTCAGAAAATTCACAATCTACGCATCATCATCAAAAACTCTCCAGTTAATTATATTATCTGGAATTGAAGGTTTAAAAATTAAATCAACAGAAAAGAAATCTAAAGTGAAATTTTCAGATGGAATTAACTTTGAGGCGACATTAGCTAACAAGTTAGCTTCCTGATTTTGAAACCTAGGAATATAATGAATGTTGAATGCTTCAAAATCTGAAATTAAATTCCATACCTCACGTTGATAGTTCTGTAAATGTTCTGAGATACAGTGTATAGAATTACGAACCTGTCTGACGACGATTTCAAAATCTCCATAGACGATCAAGGTCTTTATATCAAGATCTAATATTTCTTTTTTCAATCCTTGAATCAATGCTTCATATTCTATAATATTGTTTGTACATTCAAATTCCAACCTACAGGCTATACAAATCTTATTTCCCTTTGGATCAATTAAGAGGCAGCCAGTTCCGACACCTTCCTTGGATTTTGATCCATCAAACTATAAAGTCCAAGCTGAACTATCTGCAACAACCTTGCTTTCTACAATATGTACACAATTACTATTTGCACTATTTACAACATTATTCAATGAAGAACCTTGCTGAATTGTAGTAACGTTCATAATTTATGAGTGTTGTTTTTATCAGCAAAATCAAATTTGTCAAATTCAAAATTCCCAAAACCACTTTCAAGCATGTAGTTTCCCATAATAGATTTTGAAAATAATACTGGCTCACTTGGGTCATGCATCTCTGTGACTGTATGTTTCAAATACCTCTCCCTGCTTATTTTAATCTAGTTTTCTTTTCCATTTTTGGGCAGCCAGAGAGTTGACCAATCAGTAGTAAAGAATCCATTCAAATTTTGTGACCAATCTCTGCTGAGAAATAATCCATAAGCATCTGGGATATCCACAACTACAATATCAATAATCTAAAAGATAGAAGGATTGGAAGCAAGCCTAATCAACGCATCTTTCATTTCTCCCAACACTCTCACATTTGTCCTATCGAGCTGAGTGATTTGTGACTCTGATGGAACATATTTACCATTCAACTTTCGACAGACTGACAAAGGCATCACATTGGTTGATGCTCCAGAATCGACCATACAATTATGGACATTTCTTTTAAAAATTTTGAAAGTGAGAAGGAATGGAGGAGTAGTAGACTTTGAGTTCTTACCTATCAGTGTGGATTTGTTAGCTATTGATTTTCCTTTATCATTAAAGACTATTTAAGCAGTTGAATTATTTGCAGCAACATTTTGCTAAACATTAGTAGCAACAAAACTAATAGCTGGAGTAATGATAGGACCATTAGGCATGGGATAGATTTGAAGTAAATCATACATGCTAATGTTTGCACGTAACTTTTTCAAATATTCAATTATGTCATACTCTAACTTTGGACCAATCTGTGTCAGTTGAGTATTTTTAGCAGGTTGAACCTGTTTTCCATATTATTGATTACTGTTATCTTTACTTTGAGTAGAACTGGTTGATGCTCCAAGAGTATTAGTTATTGTTCTACCTCTAGTATTATATGCATGCCATCCTGCGGGTGGATTTCTATTTTCAGCATTTTTACTCAAACTATCCCAAAACCATTCAATTGTTGAGGTTCTAGTGGCTCTTCTTCATTTTCAGACTGTTCTTCTTCCTCCTGATCAACAAATTCTTGATTTGAAGAAGTTTTAGATAATGAAAAAATTGCTCGGATGGTATTAAAAAATTCTTCTTGAACTGCTACATCGGGAGGTAAATTTGGTTTATTGTTAGTAGCAGGGTTTGGTCTAAATTGATTTCTGAAGTATCCTCTTAAAGAAGAACCTTCAGAATTTGTTTTCTTTAACCCTACAACTTCATTAGTTAATGCTTGGACTGCATTCTGCAGTTGTTCAATGTCATATGACTTATCTTTATCCACATTGGATCGTTCTGTTTTCTTACGTGGAAAAGTATCAACTTTTCCACTTCGTTCAAGCTCATAAGACATAGATTCTTTTTCAACTTTTATAGCCTCTTCAAAAGTTTCAAGAAGTGTTGTTTTACCTACTCGCATAACCCACATCCCTAAGTATTTAGGAAAAGCAGAAGAAAAGTTTTCAATAATAATGTCCTCGGGTGGTTGTGATGCAGTAGGAATGTTATTTTTTAATGTCAAGAATCTTTGATTGAAGTATTTAAATCGTTCTTTGGTTTCCATTTTGATTCTAGACAACTCAAGTGCCAAGGCTGCAGGTGTTTTGTCTTCACCAAATTTGTCTAGGAAGGCTTTATTGAAATCTTCCCAATTGGTAATTGAACCTTGGACTAATGAAAAGTACCAAGTTGATGCTCTTCCTTCAAAAGTTAATGGGAAAAGACGACACACTACGTCTTCATGTTGAACATTCATCATTTGAATACCTAAAATAAATTTGTCAACGTGTCCTTCAGCTGGCTCTTTGTTATCTGGATTAAACTTCGGGAGAAGCTTATCTGGATGTTTAGGTAATGCATGTTGGACACCAGGTACAGCTACAGCAGCTGTCCTTAGCCATGGAGCTCATGGATTTGGTTGATTTCCTGCCATAGGTTTCTCTTTAGAATCTGAGGAACTATCCTGATTAAAAGGCTTGGAAGAATCAGGTGGAGAATCTGGAGGAGACGGTGGTTGACCAAAACCTCCAAGATTAAGAAGACCAGGTGCAATGCGTGTTCTAGCAATCTGGGGATTTAGAGTACCAGTTAAAACAATATCAGTTTCTGTTGATTCTGGTTCAATTTGAGTTAACTGAGTATGATGTTGCTATCTATGGGGTAATCTGTAATCAATAGGTGGTATACCAGTTTGACAAGCATAAGCTCTTGTAAGGATTCTACGTGTGTTTCCTAAAACTCTGATATTTTGCTCAGGTGTAACAGAAGTTTTGACAGTTTCAGTAAGTGGTGAACTACTGAATTCAGCTTGTGAATCAGACTATACTGGAGGTTGTTGATTGGTTGAAGGTTTACTATTAGTTTTATCAACCATTAATCATTAGCTGGCCCTCCTTCTAGCACCATTTGTTGGCCTGTTTTTCTGACTTAGGCCAACTTAAAGAAATCAAACCCACACAGATTGCTTAAGGCAGTTCTCAATATGTTTGGTATAGTTTGATCTCACAGGTTATGGTCTCTTGCTACCAGTTAAATTTATTCTCTTAATGAGAACTTGTAAAATTTAACAAAAATGTAATTCTAAGCTAACCTCATGTTTATGAAATGAATCCTAAATCTAATCACTAAATGAAAACTAACCTAACGTGCTTTCCTAAAGAAAGTCTTATGTTTTTGTTTTGGTTTTGGTTTTGTTTTTTTTATTTATCTAACTTCAAACTTTAAACCAACTAAATTTAAATAAATTCTATCTGTAGACTGCTAGAATTTAACCTATTAAAATAAAACTAACTAACCTATCTATCCTAACCTATCTCAGCTGAGAGCGATTTTAAAAGCTAAATTTAGTCATTGACTAATTGTTTGAGATATCAGAGAATCAAATATGATAACAACAGAGATAGAAATATCATCAATCATCCATCATAACAATACTCTGCAATATATGTATGTCCACACAGAAGGATAAAACATAAAACTATTTTATTCAACTATGATATTCAATTAATTAATAACTAAAATTGCAATACCCAATATTTGAACAAGAAATAATACTGAGCATGAAAACATTGTACAAATACAAATGCTAACAATTTTAAGTATATAATGTATCATTACTAGATCCCTATCACCAAAAACATATCAAATGATAAGATGCAGTAATGATTAATTCAAATAAAAGATACTATGCAAATAGAGTAACTTTAAATAACGCATACAATCACACAAAGGTAAAATTGTATAAGTATAAAATTAAAATCAGTATTAAGTTTGCAAAACTGTAATCAAAACATTGATACCATTTTGGAAGTCTAGCATTAATTCTCCACGGAGAAATCTAGCAGAGTAATCAAAACTAGCAAAAACTATGACTTCAATAAGCATTTCTCTTGTACTCCATCGACCCTTATTACAATAAACTTTTCAAGTTTATATAGCCATAGCTACTAACTTATCTCTGGTCTCTATACAACAACTTGATTCTAAAAATATACATTCATTTATTAACAACTGTTTTTATAATAAAAGCAGAGGGTCCTTATCATCATTCTGTTTCCATAAAACTCTTTCAAATAGAGGCACCTGGCATGTATGACTATCCTTCGAGCTGAAATTGTGATTGTCAATTGAATGACTATCATATATTAGTTTCTACTCTGATGAATCGAACAATGATGTGTCTTTCATAGGTGTCCAACTTCTAGAATGTATGCTAGCTGGCAAATGCATAGCTGTTCCTCTTTAAAGGTGGCTTCCAAAATATTCTCGACATAGATATACCTGAAACAATCGACAATGCAAAAATTAATTCTCACTAAATAAATGATAACAAGAAATAATACAAAATAATAAAAGCTTTTCCACAGAATTAGAGATTCTGCAGTTATGCTTATTAAATTATAGTATTTACCTGTCAAAATTAAAACAAAGCATATGTCAATTTTTAATTGCCCTTCTTGCTTCAGCCAGCCTAACTTTCAATTTTAAGATCTTGAGTTTTTGCTCTTCAACTTGTTCAAGTAAATGTGTATTGTTATTATTACAGCTTTCCTCGCTTCCTTATACTTCTGTTTCCTCAAATTCGCCTTCTTCCATCTTTCAACCCAGCTTAACACTTCAGCCCTGAATGTTTTGTTTTCCTCATCCTTTAATATTGCATTAGCTTTGCAATATTTTAATTCTGCTCTTAACTGTGAGATCCTAGTCTCATACACTATGTCAAGAATTTGCTTGAGAGTCTCTTCTTCTTGATCAATGCGGTCAACCGAAAGAGGAGAGTTTGGTTCTTTCACATCTTGATCAGGTTGGGGCATATTTCCAAATGAAGGTTCTAATCCTGATTCGTTTGGCTGAGTTGTATCAATACCTTCATATTTGGCCAAAGGCAATTTAAGGTCATTAACATATGAAGTTTGTTCATTATCTTGAATTGTCTCAGGAATTGGGAGTGAGAAATCAGCATTATTTTCAAGATGAATAATGATAGGCTCAATGTTTTGTTGCATTGCTATAGGTACAGACAAATTAGCCATGCTTTGGGTGAACTTGCGGGGAACTTCTGGAACTACTTTTTCTTTTTCGAACCTAACCTCATCGCAACAAATATCTGCTAATTTATCAAGTTTATCAACACAAAGACATTGAAAATTTTTCTGCTGAGAAGCAAGGGTTTTAGCAGCACCTTCATCCTTGATCAATTCTTTCTCTGAATGTTGTACAGAAGCTGAAATGTTGACACCTGAATCTTCTAACATAATATTTTATTACAACACTGAATTATCAGAGATTGGGATTTTCTTTCGTTTCATTCAAGTTTTAGGTCTAATTGGTGGCCAAAATTCATTTTGCCCTAAATCATTCTCCATTAAAAATTGATCCCACGTTCGGCCATCAAGAGATAATTGGTGTTTGATTAAAATTTTAATTAATCCATGATGAAAAAGACTTTTATCATGAACCTCCACTGTATTTTGATTAGCCAAAGCCATCTTCTCTAAACTATGGAGTAGAAAATAGGGTAAAATCATTTTATATCCTTTCAATGCCATTATCAATCTAAGGTGATAAAAACGTACATGAGAAAATCGGCCATCACAGGTTATAAACCGAACTATCAACCTAAACATAGGCAACCACTTGAGTTTCAAGATTTTTACTGGAAAGCCATACCTGTCATTAAAATATTTAGGTACAGGCAATAGAAATGTTTTCCATTTTTCTTTGTACCTTACACCTTTCTTGAACCACTTTTCTCCACCCAGTGGTAACTCGGTTGCTTCAGCTATAAAACTCTCAGACAGAGTCAACTGTACATCCTGAACTTGCGCAAGTTTTCCAATAAAAGACAAAGCAAATCTACGTGTTACTTCCATGTTATGGCCACTGAAGCTATCGAAGAACTTTCCCCATCCAATTTTATCAAAGAAACAAGCTGATTCAGGATCTCCAATAAGCCATTCTGAACCCTCTGGTTCAAACCGATATAACGGTGCCATTTCTTCTTCCTGTGAGTTTTCTCTCGAATGGAAAAAAAATGATGTGGTAAAGGCCGATGGAATAGGTATCCAGGATTTAACAGACATGATAACAATCTTTTATTTAGCTCCAGGGAAACCCTAGACTCATTTTTAAAACTCATAAACGTAGGCTCCCATACCAAAACCATCATAATGATACAATGTGAAATGATCGTCAAGTACTTGGGAATTAAATGAAATGATTTCAAACATAAGGTTTGAACACAGCTGTAAGCTAGATAACACCTTCAGGAAGTTTATATCGAATAAGTGTAACCAAGATGAGTTCGTGGCATGTACCAAATATTATATTGCCAAGTTTTGACTGACACATTGTTTCATGTTGGGCTTTGATATAATGACTTGAAGTTTCTACATAATGACATATCAAGATTATATAACTTCAAAGAATTAATCATCGATGACTAGCCTAATTCCAAAATATAGATCCTTGCTTAAACTCATAAACAAATCACATCAGGATATCAATTTTGTACCATGCACATCTTTTCTGATTTTTTGATAGGAGTGCATCATATGTAGCAATTAGAATTTGGCCTTGGTGATATAAATCTTTGCAATATGGAACCTAATGACTTATAGTTTCAAAATCATAAGTTAATGAATAAATAAGTCATATTCCTATAGGCTAATTTTATAATGATACAAACCAAAATTCAAACCTCTAAATGAAATGTTATCAACTGAAAAGTTAATCATTTCAAATGAAATTCAATGTGAAAAACATATTTACAAGGCAAAATTTATTTATTTACAAAGTTAAAATATGATTTACATAAGGTCAAAATAATATTAATATCTACTGAGGGTTAAAAGATTTATGCAACATGGTTAATTAACCCTAAGTATATAATATATTATCAAATACTTAATCTTAGAAAATCATATCTTAAAAGAAATGAAATAATAGAATAAAATAAGGAATGATGAAATCCAATGCAAGCCATGTAACTAATTAATAATGACTAGCAGAGCATAAACATAATCACTTGAAGTGATACTGCAAATTGCTCATATTTAACTGCTGCTAGCTAAATCAAGTTTTGAAAAATCATTAACCTGAATTAAATCATTTCCTCAATTTAATTATCAATACCTTCCATTAGAGAAAACCTTTAGAAAAATTCAAATGATATCTCTGAATTAATTTGCGATAAGTTATAAAAGGAACTGATCAATTTTATTGAATAAAATAGAAAAAATTGAGAGGGTTGTTGCCTGCCAACAGGACTATATGTTGGAAACATTTCAATGTATAGATATGGGGTTATTGTATTCATGATACGTCGATCTATTGCAGAGTTATTCCATCTATCAGTTGGTTTATAGGTTGTGATGATTTTATGCTTGCCACATTTTATGGTGTCTTTCCCATACACTTTTGTGGTGTTCTACAAGAGTTCATTGTACAACTTGGTTTGGATGAAATTTCATGATTCAATGAGAAGCAATTGTTATCTTTATCATCTTCATGAAGCAAAATGTGTTCTTATTCGCATCTTATGGGGCATTCTGGAATTTGTCATCAAGGGGAATGTTAGTGTGATATTTGTATTCTTTCTCCTAGTCATAATTAATTGGAAGTATTCGAATATGTAATATTGAATTGTGTGGTATTGTTGGTAAAATATAATTAAATGGCATAAAATAATTCTAATATTATAAAATAGATTTATCCCACATGCATCTTGTAATTAATTATCTTATAACCATTATTTATATAAGAGAGGTAGAAAGCTATTTATCACACATGTGTTATGGGATGTAAATATTTCATACATCTTGTTATATAATAGAGGTGAAGGAGACCCTTTTGGGTATGTTGTGATATTGTGAAATAACACATCAAATATTGTGTATGTCATGTGTGCACACATGGTTGTGACATGATGTGAAGATGGAGTGATGCATATGTGGAGATGCCTTGTATTGTAAAATGGATATTTCTACATAATAATGAAGACTGGGCCTTCTGTGGATATTTCCCCATTTGGGGTTTTACCACGTATATATGGTGTATTGTTCACTTGTTCTATTGTCTCTTGTTCTTACATGATTATTATTGCTTGTATGGATAGAAGGCTAGACTGGTAGATCTTTTCTATTGATTTACATGTTAATGTAAATATATTGTTGTATGTTTATGCATATTCTCAATATTCTAACACTTATAACCATACATCCACTAACTTGATAAATGGTTGCATCTCGATCCTTTGGAGACCTCAAGTACTTCTCCTCCTCAAACACTCTATTTAGAGGCTTGTCATGAAAACCATATTTTCCGATAACAATCTTTTCTTTCAATGTTTCTTGGATGACCCCAACACATTAAATAATAGTTATTAAAATAATTGAATAACTTTGCTATCGACCTCATCAATATAGCAATTAGTGAAGTGTGTTTCTTCATCACCATTAGTTCCACTTATTTCATATAGTTGTGATTAGTCATCCAAGCTCTTTAGCTGTAAGATTGGAACAAAGGATTCAAACAAGAACCTGGCCATACCCAAATTTTCAAAAAAGAAGAATATAATGGAAATTCTAATTAAATTGCAACTAAACAAAGTAAGAATAATTATGCAATTAATTAGAAGAAATTTGGTATCAAAATATGGTCATATATACCACATCAAAGTTGTATAAATCATATCACACTACTATACAGATTAATTTAAAATGTTGAAATGAAATTTATGTAAAGTTTAAATTTTTATACACATAATAAAATACAATAATTAATATACTATTAGCATCCAATAAATGTTAGCCACAAGAATGTGGTAAATCGTGAAGGGATAAGGTTTCTATTAACATGGAAACTCGGGTTCAAATCCTCAATGGATATGATTGTAAACATGGACTTGTAAATATAAGAAGTATCTCTAAAGACACATATAATAAAAATAAAAATACACTCAATAACATATTATTAATTATAATGAAAATTCAATATAATATAATATATAATATACATCCACTAAAGCATATGTGGCACGTAGAGATCTCTAGGAACATAAAAAGATATATATTCAAAATTTATTATACAGGACCAATATTATGGTAGAGTCACTTGCTAGGGCACTTTCTCCCATATTATGGAAGATTATATGATAGATGTTTTTAGTTTTTCTTTTCTTTTTCAAAGGTGATAAAATCTATTATATTTTAATTGTTAGATTGGTAGTAAGGATAGCTATCACTCACTACTATTTGCAAATGTGAGATGATTTATCATTGTTATTAAAAAAAAAGCACGCCACCTGAAATAACTTACCCATGGTAAATGTTTTTGAATCTTGGGTTGTTGACAAGTTTCCTTATGTCCAAAAAAGACAAACTCTTAATGAATCAGACGCAATTTTAGGTTTTTACCCTAGGACCTATAAGGATGGTTTCAACCCCTTATAATATCCCAAAATACCTAGTATCCCATGTTCTCCATCATCGATGAAACTAATCAAAAATCATGTAATTTCAAATATCCACTAAGAATTAACTCCATAAATAAAATTAATATACTATACCTATTTGCACTTTTACTTCATACCCAAAATCTAAAAATACAAATATATAAATCTAACTTGGTTTTCCTTTTATTTTATTATTTAAATAAACTAATTAAAAATATTTTAAACTTTTAAACTTATTTACTCCTACCACACATAAACACATAATAACCTATTTAATTATGCTCTAAATAACAAAATTTATAATAAACAAAATGTACAATAAAATTTTCCTAAATAAAAAACTTTCCTTCACTAAAAATTACTTACTATCCACATAGTATATCTAATACCTCCACACATATACATGCCAATTTAACAATGTCCAATGTTACTTACTATCCACATAGTACATCTATCTCTCTTACCACATACCTCCACACATATACATGCCAAATTAACAATGTTCAATATCACACTTCATATGGTCAAATAAACGTTGGATACCATTTCCATCAGTTGTCAATGCTAGCAACTTACATCCATGAATAACCCTCATACCGTCTAAGTTGCATGGTTTGTCCCATGTGACTCTAGGATTATCCCGGCCTAACATTTTGAAGGTTAGTTTTTTAAAATTTTAATAATTCATTTTTTCAATGAATTAAGAAAATTAATTTTACTTGGTTTTGGTTTAGATATTAAAGTTAAAAGAAATCTTATAGCACTATGTTATTTTGAGTTTATTAATTTTATCTTTAAAAATAGCATGTTTTTATTAAATTTATAAATGTGTTATTTTGAGTTTATTAAATTTATTATTTTTTATAAATAAAAAAAGTTTTATTAATTTTATTTTTTTATAAAAAGTAATTTAGATTATTTTTTTTTAAATTAACTTTAAATATTTATATGTTATTTTTAATTTATTATTTTTTTGAAAAAAATATATATATTTCTATTAATTTTATTTTTTTAATAATTTAGATGAACTTTGTTTTTAAATAATCTTTAAATTAAATATTTATAATTTAAAGCGGTATCATTTTATTAAGAGATTTTAATGTTAGGATAATAACTAGCCAAGTTACTATCTTAAACAATGATTCCATCTCGAAGTCTTTATAAGAGATTGAAAAGAAACTTTGAAAGTTTTAATATTAGGATAATAATTAGCCAAGTTATTAATTTAAATGATGATTCTAATTCTAAATTTTTATGGTTAGATTTGACCTTGTTTTAACTAGCGAATTTAAAAGAAGTTTTGAAGACTTTATTAAGAATTTCTACAGTTATGAGTTGATCAAGCTTTGCAAGTCTCATGTTTTAATAATATTCAATGAGTTATGAGTTGATTCAGATTTGCAAGTCTCAAGTTTTAATAATATTCAATGGTCTAATGAAGTGCGTGAAATCCAATTAGAAGATTTATATTTATAGGTTTGACAATTATGTGATATTCACATATACAATCAAATAGTAATTTTTGACATCTTAAATGATCGTAAGTCATACTATGATTACAAAGATTTAATACTATCTCTAAAAATTTGTCATGTATAAAATCCCCATGAAAGAGAATTCAAATAGTCAAAGTGCTCGATCTTCCATAAAAATAAAGTTGATTTAAAAATGATTTAGTAAAATAAAAACTATAAATTGTTCTAAAAGAAATTAGGGATACTTCCAATGAGTCCCTATAATATGACAAGATAAATAGGTACAAAGCCCTAATTGAAAGAAAAACAAGAGTTGTGTGTAGCTTAGTCCCTGCCTTAATGTATAAGAAAACAAATTAATATTAAATACGAACTAATAGCTATCTATTATAAAAATACAAAAAACAATATTATTGAGTTAACACAATTTATTTTCAAGACAAGTATAAAATAGGATGGGTTTTACTAATATATCTTTTCAAATTTTATCTTACAAATAAATAAAAAATATTGTTATTTTGATTTTTATGTTAAAAAAATAAAATAGGTATTCAATAGTTGTGGTCACCAAAACTAACAATTGATGCCCTGCAAAAGTACTCATATATGCATCAAGCTCTCCTTGTTGACCACCTCCTATCAAAGGGACATGCTAGGATGGGTATTGCAATGAAGAAAGTTGGGATACTTCAACAAAACTAACTATGCATCGTCTAAAGTTGTAATTATTAATGTTCTATATCTAAAACAAAATCATTATATTTTTTAATTGTTATAAAAATTAAGAATTTAAAATTATATTTAATCATATATAATTATTAATGTTCCATATCTATATCATATAGTATATCTCTACGCCACCTGCAACAACATCATATAAATCTCTCTTCCATCACAATTATGGAAAATTGTTGCAACTTCAATTCATGCTAGCTGTGGCTGAGATAATTATGAGGAATCTATGGGCATAATACGATTGACTTGACTGCGAATTATATCAATTCTTCTGCTGTGGAGAAGTGGCTTTCCCAAGCTAGACATGAAGTAGGAATAGTATCTTATTGCAGCATCGTTGATTCCTTCTACTCCAACACAACAGAATTTGAAGATTAACGAGAAACACGTAATTGATCAAGTGTCAAGCTAATCTACTAGAAACATATTATTTTTTAGATTAGGAATCTAATTTTTTGGGTAAAAAATCTGACTAGAATCCTATGAAATTTTCCTTCTATTGGAGGTAGGAGTATGAAAAGTAATCAGATTCTCTTTAGGTATTCAATTCGATAAGAATCCTATAATTTTAAAAGATTGGGGCAATAATTTGAATTCCTCTTCTTCTAGACAGTGTGATGCTTGAGCAACAAGTAATTGATTAAGAGGATAAACAATGAAGATGAATGAGCAACAAGCAATCCATTAAGTGTAAATTACTTCTTTTGATCACAAATCTGATAAAAATACTCTAAAATAGATAAAAAGTAATTGATGAAGAATTGTTTAAGATGGTAACAATCAAAACATCCTTCTTTTAACATAAATATGATTTTTTTTACAAGTCTCATAAAAATATTCCTAAAATTTTAAAGAAATGATCATAATTAAATATCTAGGCATAATGCAATAATACTTCTATAGATTTTGTTCATTCTTTACTCAATTTAGAGATTGAAAAACATGTAAAAAAAATTTAAATGACTATCAATTTAGTAATAATTTGTAGATTGTGTCCATTATTTGTTCAATTTAGAGATTGAAAAAGAAAAACACATAAAAAAATTTAAATGACTATCAATTTAGTAATAATCTGGAAAGTATTTTAAACAATTTAATAATGTCAACAATTTATATACACATTTTTTTTTTAAATATGAAAATATTTTAAATAAAAATAACCTCAAAAAATACAAAATCTTAACATATTTAGAATACTCCTTTGACTAGGTAGAAGAATTAATAAGGTCTAAGTCAAAAAAAGGTTTATTAGTTTATATTCATAAAAATTGTGTTAATAAAAGTGAGCATTGTCATATTTCATATACTAATGTAGCACTAGAGTTTAATGTTTAAAATATTTTAGACTAAATAAAACTATGAAAACATGGCCATGCCAGGACAGGGATAGAAAACAACCATGTGAACAGATTCTTAGTAGAATCTTGTGCCGCATAGATTTCACTTGTCAAATAAACCAATGCATCGTGGAATTCGAAGGGATCATGATCAAAAAAATATTTAAACTGTTAATTACAAAATGTCCAAGAATCAACTCAGACTCTAAATTTCGAAAACCAGTAAGCAAGACACATAAGGCATGGTATATATTGCAACTTCAGTAAGTACAATTCCATTCGAAAATTCTGCCAGAGGATCAATTCCATAAGAAATAAATAAGAGTCCAAGCCAATTTGTAAGTAGATTTCTTAGATATAATAATTATGTGCCTTCCTTATCCTTGAACCTCCTTCACCATAGAGATCATTCCATTGAAGTAGCTTTGTCATATCTGTGGATTCTGAAGAAACACTCGCAGATACCTACAATAAGTTAAAGTGAACATAAAATAAGAGGTCTATTGGATCTTCAAACCTAATTTATTCGGCTTAAAAAACATAAAATATTTTGAACCCAAACCTGTTTATGGGCTTGTAGCATGTCATTCATATTTAGTGGACGAACATCATCACTGACACTCAATGGTGGCAGAGGTATGCCATCTACTATAGCTTGCTCTTTTTCTTGATAAGATTTTAATAGTGGTAAAACATTGTCTCGGTCAAAAACAAATTTAAAATGAGAAGCAACAACTGAAAAACTAATTGGTGCATAAAGAATAAATGAACATAAAACCAAAATATTGTGACTCCAAATCAGACTTTGGAAAAATATAACCAAACCCAAACAAACAACTTGGGAATCATAACTAAAATAGAAAACTTCATTATGAAAAAAAATGCAGTCAAACAAACAACAAGAAATACCAATCCTGACCTTGATACAGATCATCAAAATAAAAACTCCCTATATATCAATTACAATACAATGATTCAAGATTGGCAAAGTGGTGGGTACATTTGATGATACCCTATACATGGTGAAAGCAGTTTTACATTTAATTGCCCTTAAAAAATTAACAAAAATGAGAAAAATATGCAGTACTATTGTAAAATCATTTGGTAAAATCCTGAGCAAGCAAATGTTATGTTTCCTTATCAAATCGCTGAAAAATAATTTGGTAAAATCATAAGCAAGCAAATGTTACGTTTCCTTATCAAATCACTGAAATACTATAGTAACAAGAGCTATATATATATATATATATATGAGAAAGAGAATACCTTCTTTTATTTCTCCAGAATTTCTCGAATAGGACAGTATGCAGTTGTAACACACAAGTTCTACAGCAAAAGAAGCATTAAATATTAGGTCAACCAACCCTACAACATACATACTCAATTAAATTCAATATAGGAAAATAGTAATTGAAACTGAAACTACCTTGAGGTCAGTTCCAAAATATCCATTTGTCATATTTGCAACTGCATCGAAATTCACATTAGCTGCCAAGTCCTCTTTTGCAAGTATCACCTTCAAGATTTTAACCTTGTTCGTTGTATCTAGAAAATGTACAATTAACCTGCAAAGCTATCACAACTACCACATCAATTACAAAAACAACCACGTACGTCACATACACTAGGGTTTCATTTCATAGAGGAACTATTGAACTACCAAAGGAAAAACTCTTTGAACCATCAACTTATCAAGCACATGACCTAGACGGAAGTCTTCGGATGATAGCTTCGTCAATATCAAAAGGTCTATTAGTTGCAACAAGAACAAGAACTCACTCCTCAGGTTTAGTGGAAAATCCATCCCAATTTATTATAAACTCATTTTTCATCTTATGCATGACCTCATTTTCTTCTGGTTTCCCCCTCTAACCAAGCATAATTTCAACCTGCAAAGGAGAAACTATGGTAAGATATTTACAATGTGGATAAAACAACTTAAGCTACAACTGAAGATACAAAAATTACCTCATCAATAAATATGACACTTGGAGAAATTTTACTTGCTAATGAAAATACAGCTGTGACATACTTTTCAGGTTCACCATGCCCCTGCCATTACAAACAAGAGAGAAATGAAGTTCACTGTAATAATTCAGAATAACTGAATAGAGAACTAAAAGACAACACTTACTAGTCAAACCAATACCATACCTTTGACGAAATGCTTGACATTGAAATATTTATAAAATTTGCACCAGTTTCTGTTGTGCAACAGCTTTGGCGAGCATTGTTTTCCCAGTTCCTAGAGGACCAAACAAAAGGATTCCCTTGCAGGGCTGCAATAAAAGATAAAATTGATTAAGTTCTACTCATTAACACAGATCACATAGATGTAATGTACGCTACAATTTAAAAAAAAACACAAATGGAAACTATGACATTTTGTTGGCAAATTTAAATGAACAAATGTTATATCAAATTTTTGAAAATTGTCTAACATCTTAGCCTGAAGAAACAACAAAGAATAGATAACCCTAGCACTAAATCAAGAAATAAGATAGGTATTCAAAATTGTAAGCATGTAGTTATTGCAATTCTTCATCTTGAAGGTATCCCACCTTTATTAGCTGTACTCGACAAAATAGCTCAGGCCTCTGTAAAGGAAGCATCACTAACTCTTTCAATCTATATTTGACATTTTCCAGAGCTCCTATGTCGTCAAATGCCCACAGAGTGTCCACAGCGCATTCCCCATCCCTATCTGATAAAGAAAAATCAGAGGTACAAAACGTTACAACTTACATTTAACAACATTCTAACTCAACGAGAACTTTCACAATACAAAAAATTTTCTATTATTACTTTTATAAAATGCATTGGACTTCTGAATGCTTATCTATATATAATAGAATTATGAAAAACCATAGAAAAACATTCTCACCTAAATGCCAGAATTGAACCCAACGATAAGACCGACCACTAAAGAAAACACTGCGAGTTGCAAATCACCGATGTGCCCAACGAATGCTTGGGTAATCACAGTGACTCCAGAGGTTGTTATTCGATTGACGATGGTCGCCCCGGAAATGCTCCATATGGATTTCAACTCCACCCAAAATGATATTCTTCTGCTTCTAGTGGTGATAACCAAATATGGCGAGAAATTTGTAACAAAATCGTTTCCATTTTGGATGAGAGGACTACAGAGCTGCCCTTCTTCCATACTGGAGGACTATATGTACAGACAAATTTCTTGCCAATTCAAATCTCTCTGCAGTCTGCACTACTATGTTAAATAATGTTGCAATTACAGAAACAAACTCGTGGGATGGGATGGATAAAACTCTAGATCCCTTACAGAAATGAGATGGAATACTGGAGCTATACAGGAATGTATTGATAAGCAAACCATGAAGATATTACCGGTGCTCTTTGCTATGTACCAAATCCAAATATCTAGTTTTTCAAAGAGTCAAATTGTTCACTTGTTCATTACCAGGGCTCCTTGGTCCCTTCGATGAGAGGGTAGCTAGATACTTATAGTACCCTTCACACTCAAACTCCAATCAAGCACTAGATGAAGGTTCCAGAATTCCATTGAAGTAGTGTGGCAAGCAACAAACAAAGCAAGTGAAGGTTCCACAATCCATTGAAGGAGTATGGCAGGCCACAAACATACCAAGTGAAATTAAACACAAAAGCTTCAATGAGAACATTAACAAGCAATGAAGGGTCTAGAACCCAATCAAGGAGTGTGGCAGGATACCCTGCCTAAACCTGTGAGATAATTTGGTGTCTAAGAAAACTCAATGACAGCTAAGAATCAGATGACAGATTGGTTTTAAATGTTTGTTGCAAATCGCAGACCATGTCAAATCACTAAAATAATTACATGTAGTTGGTATGTAATACAATGTATTGTATTTTTTTATTTTTTTGAATTTCAACTAATCCTGAACAATGATAAAAAAATTCTCATCGATAGGTATTATCCATTAGAAATTTAGAAAATAAGTAATAAAACAAGTTGGAAAATCATATTATCTTTGTTCACTTTGGTAAATATAGTGTTTTTCAATAAATTGATGTTCAACTAATAGGAAAAGACAGAACATATAGTCTCTGCCTACGGCAGGGACTAAAAATATACTATATAAATAGAAAGCAAGAGAATATTTTACACGAGTAAGCTAGTTCCTAAGAAATTCTAAAGGCAATTCCTATTCATTAAACTAAAGAAAAAACCCTTTCTACATATGATGAAGAATTTTCTTTAGAAGACATAAAGTTTTGGAATTAGCATGTAAAAGGGAAGCTAAGGACATTGAAGACTATCAAGTAGAAATCCCAAAACTTGGTGGAAGGTTAAATCATCATCATCCCTGACATTCACATGCTCTTCATTCAAGCGATCAAGTAGGTTGGGAGGAAGGTTAAATCATGGTCATTGCCATCATCACATCATCATTACCATTATCATGTCATCATTTGTTATCATTGTGTCTTGTCATAAACTTCAATATTAGAAATAAAAATTGAAGTCTCATCATCTCACCGCAATTTACAATTTTTTAAACTATAAATTCATATTAAATGAGTGCACTTATTGCAATTTCAGCAATTATTTGTTCACCAGATTCCGAACATAAGCAAACTGTTCGGAGAATCCACTGTGATGAAGTTTCTTGATGAACGCGTTTTCGTTTCATGTTTGTCACCAATGACTTAATCCTACCTGAAGAGTTTTGCACCCAAAAATACAAAGCCTAAACATAGGTCAGCACATGATTAAAAAATATCCAAAGAAGAATATGCGAATGAAGCTTCTATACAAGACGAACCCATGGAAGGAATCTCATGATTCCTCCATGCCCCACGCTTTTATTAAATGTGAAGCTTCGATGGGGCATGATTGAATGAATTATTGGCACATCACTGAATAGATTATTGAACTCGGAAGGCCCAAGAATTATGGAAAAAAGGAAAGGCCATGTGATTTGTCTCACGATTAGTTATTAGATTGTTTTTTTTCACATACAAATAAGAAGATTGTAAGGAAAAATTTCTGCCATAAAATTTCAGATCGACGTAAAGCTGGTACCCACCAATTGTGATCCTGTGCAGGGAATAAATGCAACAGAAAGAAGAAGAGGGTCAGATTCGTTGTAGATGTTCCTATAATTCTAAGAAAATTCAAGGTATAGTCAGAATTATATAATCCATTCATTCATTACATAGGATCTCAAAAAGAGCATCATGTCACTTACAAAAAATTGAACCTTGGTTGGGAAAGTAACAATCATTCCTCCAACCATGCAAGCCACATCCAATAGACAATGTTTACACTAGCACAACCACTTAACCTGTGGATGGAACACAGATAAGGTCACAATTTAAGTGCCATGAACAAGTTATCTATTACTTGTTCTCCATGCTTAGTTGTAATCACTTTTTTTCTATGCATCAACTACTTGTTACCTTCTTTAATTAAATGGATTGTCTCTCACTACCTGTTATCTATGCATGAGTTACCAGTTATCCATGCATCAACTACCAGTTATTTTTTCTATTTCTTTTTTTTATAATTGTTTATTTTAAATTTTGAATGACTTTTGAGTTTTGAATGACACCATAAAATCAATCTAGACAGTACACTTGTCTCTTCCTCCATGAATCTAGGGAAAGCATAGATGGTAGTCCACCTCAAATTCTAAGATATAAACACCTATATGTGTAAATATACTTTGTACTCTGTTTGTTTAGAGGGATGAGGATAATGAAACCTGTTTCACAACTGGTTTCAAGCTGTGTATGTATATGTTTCGACTTAAAAATATTTTGATGATAAGGATATGGAACCCCATAAGCGGTTAAAGCTTGGGGAAGGTATCTCTGCTACCGTTTATCTGGTTATGGTTATGATTTAAGGATCTGTTTCGATGTTGATATGAGTTCTTTGTGTTTATTTACAAAACATGGACAGTACATGATATTATTTGACATTAATTTAGCAAGAAAGCGACTAAGTCTCTGCAATTTAGCAATGTTTTACAGAGTTTGATTTTTAAACTGAGCGTTTCATTCCACAAATTTGGACAGTATTGGTTTTCATTATAATATTATTATGTAAATTTATGTTTTTTTTTTTTACTTTGAAAAAAACTCGTAATATTATAATAAAATATTACATTTTTTAGATTTTTTCAACATTTCTAGATTCAAACATCCATCTAGACTACTTTTCCTCTTTGCATCTAACAACACTTAAACAAATTTATACAGCCCTTAAAGCTTCTTTTCATACTTTACATCATTATACTTCAGTATTTCAAATTGTTTTCAATACATGTCTTAGAATCCAAAAGATTCTCTGTTGTCAAAATAGCCCTTAAACCTGCTTTTTTCCAAGATTTACACCATAGCTCTTACAAATTTTTTATACAGCTATACCATTTTTTCAATACGCTTCCTAGTTCCTACTAAGTGGAATAGGGGAGAGAGTTCTATAGTTGAACGGGAACCAGTAGTGGTCATAGGACCAGTGACGGTTACAACCCAATAAGTGACCAAGAAAATGCCAACTGTCAAACACATATAATTATATAAATATATACAAACTGTCCTATTTAAGTTCATTAAGTGTCATTCTGTACACTAGGCCTACAACTTTCAACTATAAGAAAAAAGGTTGACAACTACACAGTCCTGACAGAACAAAATTCAAATCCTTCATGTCCCTTCCAAATCCCAACATGCACTGATACAAACATCTAATTGGACCTCATCACTCCCCATGCAACCCAATCTACAAGGACAGATTGCCCATCACATGGACCCCATCGAACAAGCTTCAAGAAGACCCAGACCAGCATCGAGAATCACTTAACCACTAAGGCATCCCACCTGCCATAATATTGGATGTCACCTGCATTATAAATGAAGAATAAGTGTCAGCTCCAGGTGCATTTTTGTTTAACAAAGTAGCCCAAACAATGCAATCAATGCTTCCAACTCCATTAAAATCATCAAATCAACCATAAAACCAAACAGAAGCATGTCCAGAGGCATATCGAATAGCACTTGGATCGACAAAGCCCCATTCATGGCCATTGGATCGAACCCAAATCAATCCTGAGCACTCATCCAAATCCAGCCAGTTGCAATCCATGCCTTTTCAAAGTTGTCAATCAAATCAAACACCAAAATGCTATAAAGACACTACAACCTTTAGACAACCTCCATTTTTCTGCTATTCGAAATTCCCAGACCATGTTAAACTCACACCTCTATTTCCAAGCTTGATTTTCAGAGTCCAGGCATCGCATTCAAGCAAAACACAGTTGCAGATTGATTTCCAGGTGCAGAGTTAATTCAAGACAACAATCAGAGTTCAGGTATTGCATTCAAGATAAACTTGTGTTTCAATAAAGTTTTCATGTAGCCCGACTATATCTAATTTTATGCAAGAACCTGCATTGAACATGTAAATCACATCACGAGATCCTTTTGAATACTCCAGATCCTAGGGTCATTTTAACACTTTGTTTTAACACAGCTATTTTAATATTGCAGATCCCTCTGAAGATACACAGCTAGTTCTAATTCTGTGGGTGGGAGCACTGTTATGGTTTTTGGTTTTTAATGGAGCACTGTCCCTAGCCCTGTCCTTGGCCCTGTTTGTTCTAATTCTGTGGGTGGTTGCAGTCATGGCAAGAGTCAACACTACTCATGTAAGGAGGTCAAGTAGGAGACTCAATAGGGGTGCCCACCTACGATGTACCTCGTCCGATGAGGACATAGCACATGATGCTGATAATAACAATGCACATAGAGATGTTGAAGAGGAAAATGATGCAGAGCGTGGTGGTGTTATTCCACCATCAACCACAATTGAAGAGGCAAATGATGCAGATCCTGGAGGTGTTATTCCAAAATCAACCACAGTTCAAGGTGCAACTGCCAGTAAGAAGATTAGTGCCATCAGAGGATGGACACAAGAAGACATGAAGGCTACAATAAATGATATATAGTTCAATGGTTTTTCTATCAGAGCAGCTGCTAAAAAACATGGGATTCCACCAACATCAATCCATTACTAGATAAATGGCTTGACCCATACCAAGCGAAAAGGACCTCTTATAGTGTTGAGTGTAGAAGAGGAAGAAGAAGTTGTGGTTTGGTGTGAAGAGATGGCTCAACTAGGCCACGGTCTGGAGTTGGTTCAACTCATATCAACTGTTGCCCAAATCTGTCAAGGGAGGCCAAACCCCTTCAAAGATGGATTTCCAGGGAAATCATGGTGGAGAGGATTTAAACAAAGGCATCTAGAACTTGTGTTACGCACAACAGAGGGGCTTGACAGGGATAGAGCTTTCAATCTACGCCTTACAGTTGTGACCAAGTTCTATCAGACACTCTCTAATGCATATGAGAAACACTCATACAGAGGAGACCATATATGGAACTGTGATGAGACTGGATTGCAGGAAGGGAGGAATTATGGCATGTGGGTGATTGCCAAGAGAGGGAGCAGGAATGTGCCCAAAATTTTTCCAAAAAGTAGGGAGTGGATAACTATTCTTTGTTGTGTCAATGCAGTTGGAGCATCAATTCCAGGGTTTTATCTGTTCAAGGGAATGAATCAACTCAAAAAATACATTAAAAAATGTGAACCTAGCGCATGCATGGCTGCACACCCCCATGCTTGGATGACAAAAGAACTGTTCTTAAGATGGATTTGCCACTTTGCTTCCTTTGTCCCTGGTGGTGTTTCACCTGAAAAAAGACACCTGTTGATTTTTATGGCCATGGTAGCCACGTTGCTATACAAACCATTGAGGAGGCAAACAGGCTAGGCATTGATCTGTTGACACTGCCTGCACATACCACCCACAAGTTGCAACCTCTAGATGTGAGTGTGTTTGGGACTTTCAAGTGTTACTTCAGGTCCGAGAGAGCGTCCTGGATGGCAAAGAACCTGGGGGTAGAGGTGAATAGGTTTGAATTAGCAGAACTTACAAGCAAAGCTTTTGCTAGGGCGCTCACAACATCAAATATCAGGGCTAGTTTTAGGCGGATAGGAATATGGCCTTTCAATTCTGATGCTCTTCAACATGACACGGGATGTAGTCAGGCTTTTGATGTTCAGGGGCAAGAGGATGCATATGCTACAGATAACATCATATCACTCTCTCAAGGTCATTGCCAACCACTGGGTGACGACAATGAACAAGTAAGTGAAATTCAGTATGGCACCGAACCTGCTGGGGAGAATATAGAAGCTGTTGGAAGGACAGAAACATAATTAGATGACCAAGGGATTATTCATAACAACGTTGCCGATTTGAGTGTGAATGGATGTGACGAAGCAGTGGTAAACAACAGCGAGGAGTTGACATTTCCAAGCCATCCAGAACCACCTGAGTGGTTGGCAGAGGCCATGACAAATATGAACAGACACATTGTCACCCCCACCAACGATGAAATCCTTAACCTGCCTTCGATGCCAGCATTCCTTAACAATGAAGCTGTATATTATTATGTGCCACTTGGGGGTGTTGGAGATGAGATTGAACAAAATGAAGATACAGTGGACCAAGAAAATGATGATGAGGCACTCCCGCCAAATGAGCCACTACTTGGCCAGTTCCTTAAGTTGCCAGTAGAGAAAGTTGTAGCTCAACTATATAATCCCACTGCTGAGCATCTTAGATTAAGCAGGAGCTCACAACTACTAACATCAGAGGACTACGTCACCCTACTGATTGAGGCTGAGCACAAGAAAAAGGAGATGCAGGAATTAAAAAAGAAGAAGAAGGCCTTGGCAAAGGAGAAGAAGGAAGCAAGGACTGTTGCAACAGAAAATCGAAGGCAATAAAGGCTGTAAGAGTGAAAGAAAGGGAGGAAAGAGAGGTATGGAAACAATTGGCAAGGGAGGAAAGGGAGCAAAGAAAGGCACATCAGAGGAATCCAAATGGTCTGGAGAGGACAGAAGTGGTGGACAACCCATTGGATCAGTTTTCAGAGAACATAAGATTATTCCAGGACCTTATTAACATACAGATACCCCAATACCATCAGGCAGGGGGGAATACTGTGTATGCCTTCCAAACACCTCCAGTGAACCCAGGGCTTTTAGGCTCAAGTCATAACTATGGTTACTCAATTCCTCCTTGGCTACAAGGAGCAACCTAGACCGCACCAAATGTTTGCAGCTCAACACAACCAGGTCAAGCATCAGTATCTAACCCAACTATATTGGGTAATGAAGGCAGTCAACCTCCTCACACATAGGGTTTTTTGTTTGGTGGATGATAGATGTTTTGTGTTTGGCATACACATATGAAAGGAAGATTTTGTTGCTGGGGGGAATTTTGGGTGGTTCCAAAGTTTTTGTTTGACAGATGGAAGATGTGTTTTCTTTGGCATACACATGTGAAAGGTAGATTTTGTTGCAGGAGGAATTTTGGATGGTTTCCTAAGCTTTTGTTTGATTCCAATATGACAGTCAATATATGTTAGGCATAACCACAGTAAATGTATAAAGTCCCAACCATATGTAAAAATCTCGAATTGCTACTATGTTGAACAAGAATATGCCCTTTATGTCAAGTATTGTTTTCTTCATGGCTCTGTCTATTTACTAGACTTCATTCCTTACTAAAACTTATTGCTAGATTTCTTGGTTGGCGAACTAATTTGAATGTTAAACTAAATTGGATGGTAGACCAACCTGATTGAAAATTTAAATTGAATGCAAGTTTTTCCTGAATGCAATACTGACTTGAATGCAAATCAGCTTGAACTGGATTCATTGTAAGCATTGCAAACAACCGCCGAGCACACAATTAAAGATTACTTAGGTTAGAGCAAACAACAATAATGAAAGCAGGTCGTATCACTATTTCCATGTTGCATATTGCATTACTTCTGGAAAAGTAATGACAATTTTTTAAATGAGAACCAAAATTCTAGAAATATACAAAATGAGGGCTCACTATAGATGGGACAAACACATATGCATGTCCAACATTCAAATACTCTTTCATATTCTCTCATACTCTTTTTAGAAATCAATGCATATTTCACATATTCATCCAATAAAGGCAGACTAGAATTGTAAAAGGTTTCATGCCTCCATTTCACAGTCCAAATTATTCATCTAATTGGCATGACCAAATTATTTCAGAGCATCATCTTGCATCTCAAGCATGCATCAATCCTATAATCAAATCCAATAAGAAATTAACAACCATTCCTTATGAATTCAAGCAATCACTGAAAGCAATATAATCACTCAAGGGTTTAATGGAGCACTGTTATGGTGTTTTTTTTATGTCAGAATTTCCTGTAACCTTCAAACCATTAAACCATATCTGAATTTTCCATAACCATGAAACCTTCTCTCAATTTTAAAATATACTAAGTTACTATTTGGGTGGAATGAAGACTATCCTAAAGCCGAAACCATGAAACAATGAAACCCTAGAAAACCCTAATCCTATAATCAACTCCATTAACAAATTAACAACCATTCATTGTGAATTCATACAATCATTGAACCATAGCAGACCCTAATTAGCATGAATGGTTGTTAATTTCTTAAAAGGTTTCATGCCTCCAAACCTAAGAAATTAACAACCATTCCTTACGAATTCAAGCAATCACTGAAAGCAATATAATCACTGAAGGGTTTAATGGAGCACTATTATAGTGTTTTTTTATGTCATAATTTCCCATAACCTTCAAACCCTAATCCTATAATCAACTCCATTAACAGATTAACAACCATTCATTGCGAATTCATACAACCATTAATAATAAATTTTGATCATAACAGTGTGCCATTAATAATCAATTTCGACCATAACAGTGCTCCATTAAAAACGAAAAACCACAACAATGCTCCATTAAAAACCAACAACCATAACAGTGCTCCATTAAAAACCCAAATACCATAACAGTGCTCCATTAAAAACCCAAATACCATAACAGTACTCCATTAAAAACCAAATACAATTACAGTGCTCCATTAAAAACCAAATACCATAACAGTGCTCCATTAAAAACCAAATACCATAACAGTGCTCCATTAAAAACCAAAAACCATTACAACGCTCCATTAAAAACCAAATACCATAACAGTGCTCCATTAAAAACCAAAAACCATTACAGTGCTCCATTAAAACCAAATACCATAACAGTGCTCCATTAAAAACCAAATACCATAACAACTCTCCATTAAAAACCAAAAAGTCTATCCTAAAGTCGAAACCATGAAACCCTAGAAACCTTAACCTTGAAACGAAGGCAGTGCTCCATTAAAACCCCAAAACCATACCAGTGCTCCATTAAAACCCAAAAACCATAACAGTGCTCCATTAAAAACCAAAAACCATAGCAGTGCTCCATTAAAAACCAAAAACCATTACAGTGCTCCATTAAAAACCAAATACCATAACAGTGTTCCATTCGTAAATGAATTCAACCCTAAAAATGCTCCATTAAAAACCAAAAACCATAACCCACGACATCGTTTGAATAGGCCGCCACTACGGAGCACGAACCAGGAGCAGAGCACTCACCAAAATCAATTCAACCAAGAACACAGACGCAACTGGACCCAACCAGACCGAACACAGACAGAGAAAGCAAGCAAATCACACCGAGAGAGTGGTTGTGTTGAAAAACACAATGCAAGAGAAGTCGATAGGATCGAAATCCTACCACATTTTCTAAATAGGTGGCCACTGCCAAGCACGAACCAGGAGTAGAGCAGGTACCAGGAGCCGAGGATGAACCAGGAGACAAGGACGAAGCAGGAACACGAACACCAGGAGCAGCCCGCAAACAAGCAGGAACAGGAGATTCCCACTGGGGGACCCGTGCCACGGACCACGAACACAAGAACAAAACCAAAACAGTTCTCCAACCCACGGCAACGACCATGGAGGTGGGTCGCTCCACCATGAGCTTCGACGAGGTTAACAGCAGCAAACACCTCTACTCGAACAGCAACGACCTCTGCGCGAACAACAAACAAATGTGGACCAGAACACGACGACGGAGCTTCCAAGCAGCGGCAGGTTCGAACAACAGCAGGAGGCGACATCGGAGCAGCAACGGAGCCATGGCGGATAGGTTCCGGGGTGGCCAAATGCTCACACTCCATCCCCGAGCAAGAATGAATGGGGTCCTGGAGAAGCTATGGGGAAAGGGACAGCTAGCACGCTTCCCAAGGTGCCATAAAGCGCATTAAAGCGCTATCTACCTGGGACGACGTGGAGCAGCCACCTACGCACCTCCGGCCCTCGACGGGTGGTGTCCACATGGCATCCCAGGTGTTCAAAGTGGGGCCGCACCACTTCTGGCCTCCCTCCCCTATGGTTGTATTGGAAAATTTACTTTCAACGCTTCCTTGAGTGGATCATAAAATATAAAATATAGGTATTGGAATTGGTGCAAATTTACTTTTCCATACGTTTCATGTGAAATGGAATGGAATATATTTGTATATGTATTGGAATAATTTTCACTATATAAATATGTTTATGTAAAAAAATTAATACCACGTGGATTTAGATGCATTTTACAGCACTAAGTTAACTCAAGAGTGGTAATTATTAATATAATAGTTAATTGATTGTATGTAGATATATTTATTTATGTAAATGATTAAAAAAAAAAAACATTTTATTTAAATCAACACTTCTTCCTTATAAAATCGAAACTTTGGATATGGGTTCAAGTATTTAGGATACTTTCTCAAACCAAACAAGTATCGTATTGAAGATTGGAAATGGCTACTGCAAAAAGTTGATAAAAGGCTTAAAAATTGGGTTTTTCGTTGGTTTTCTATCGATGACAGTCTCATTTTAGTTCAATTTGTATTGTAGAGTATCCCGGTATATTGGTTTGGTCTAATGAAAATGTCGGCCTCTATTATCAACTCTATTTATATGGGTTAGTAAACAACACATTTCTAAATTCCATCTCTCTAGTTGGGAAAGCCTCTTGTGGCCAAAGAATATGGGCGGATGGGTTATTTTAAACCTGGACTGGTTTAGTCAAGCTCTGAGAACAAAGAGCTTGTGGAGAGCTATTATAGGTGACGGCCTCTGGTCTTTGGTCATAAGGCACAAATATTTAAAAACATACTCTGCTATTCAGTGGATAAGAGCATTGGTTATCCGTTACAGAAATGCATTAATTATATGGCGGGGTTTAGTCAATACTTTCCCGAACATTGGTGAATACTTGAGCTAGTAGATTGGTAGAGGTATTCAAGTAAATGTTGGAATCGATCCCTTTTTTGGCTTGTGGGATGATTTTAGACCAGTTGCATAATAATAATATCTTTGTTTTGTCTCAAATATATAAGAAAGAAAATGATGGTACTGAATCGAGATGGCTTAGTGCTGAAGAGTTAGGATTATCTATTAATGTCATGTGGGAGTGGTGCACATATATTCGGACTCTTGACAAAACAGGTATTCAACTCACAGATGATGCTAACAGGCTAGTATGGGATGGTTTTGATACCAATGGGGTCTCGAAGACAAAATTCTTACCTGGCAGAATCTACATAAGAGGAGTTTTTCTGGTCTCGACATATGCATGTTTTGCAAAATGGATGAAGAAGATATCTCACATATTTTTATACATTGCAGTTTCTTCAGATCTGTTAGGTTTGATCTTCAAAAACTACTTCACCATTCTGATGACTAGTTTGCTTTTAAGTTCAAAGACAGTTTGTTTAGATGGTATCAATCAAAGGTAAAATTCAAAACATTATACCTATTTTTACTATTTGGGAAATTTGGAAATGTAGAAATAAACCCAACTTTGAGGATGTTTTGGCATCTGTTTTCAAAAAGAGTTTCAGAATAGTTTTGGCTCTAATTTTGGATAGTAATATGTCATATGGTTTCTTTGATGGTGCATCTAAACTTGACATATGTGGTGCTGGAAAAGTGTTATATATTAAAATGGATCATAGGATTCTCCTTAAAATGGGTGTTGGTGAAGGAAGTAATACAAGGGAAGAACTACTTGCCCTTTGGGGTTTGATGTGGTTTGCATTAAGAAGGGGCATCTTCCGTATCATAATTTATGGAGATTCACAAGTTATTATAAAGTGGGCAGCAGGTGAATATAATCTTCAGGCTATTAACCTGGAACATTGGACAAAGAATATGAGAGTGTTGATGAAGTCTTTTGAATATATTTCCTTGATAGATTATTGAAAAAGGCTTTGGGGCCGTGGATGGTCACATATATATATATTGAAGAATATGTCGCAAACACCATTGTTGACAATGGTAATGTTTGCTTCGTTTAGTTTTTTGTACTGATAGTTTTGGATGTGATTCCTAGATTATGTTTCTTAGCAAGGGAGGTATAGAATGGACAAAAGGAATGTATGGAGTAAGTAACAAAGTAACCAAGCTTTTTTGGGATGCTACCTCGTATGTATGGTTTTTTGTAACTTCGATTTCTTAAAAGAAATATCAAGTTTTTTTTTTTTTATCTGAAAAAAAATATATATTATAAAATGAGATTGATTTTTTATTTTTTAATTAATCACATAGTGATTTAAGAATAATTATCATCATCAATATAATACTATTCACAAATCATAAAAATATATAAAAAAATTCCATAATATTAATTTCCAAAAAAACAAATAATATATAAATGAAAATATTAACACCAACCATCATATTATAAAAATAATATTAAATAAACTAATAACTAATACTAAGAGAGAAAAAACAAATATTATATAAATGAAAATGTCAACATCAATCACAATAATATAGAAAATAATATTAAATAAACTAATATTAATACATCATATGGTGATTTAGGAATAACTATCATTATCATCAATTTAAGGAGTAGTCTAAATATTCTATGTTTTTTTAATTTTTTAGGTATATTTTTAGAATTATTTTGTTCATGTTCTTATTTGAAATTTTTAAAAATAAAATTGAGTCACATATATTAGTTGTAGAAATTGAATAATCTTAGTGTTATAGGTGTATTTAAGAGTATTGAATCCATTTATACATTCCAACCAAAAACCACTAGAAAATCCAAAATGCTACTCCTCAATTTAATACAATCCACAAATCATAAAAAATATATATAAAAAAATTATAATATATATTTCATAAAAAAAACAAATAATATATAAATGAAAAAATCAACACCAACCATAATAATATAAAAAATAATATTAAATAAACTAATACCATCCATTTTTACTAGTTCCCTAATTTTCCTTCTAAGCTTTTAGAGTATAAGAATAAACTTTTACAGGAAATCAAATTATTTATTTCTTTGTTCTTAAAGTCGAATAAACCAAATTTGTTCTCTTAACCCTACCATCATCATCATCATTATCCAAAAATTTCCATAATATATATTCATAAAAAAAACAAATAATATATAAATGAAAAAAATAAACACCAACAATAATAATATAAAACATAATAATAACTAAATTAATAATAAGACATCATAATGGTAGAACACAATAACAATAAAATTTGAAAAAATAAAAAACCAATCATAATCATAAAAATATAATATCAAAATAAATACATCTTAATCCATCTTTTAATACTAAAACCAATGAAATCAACACAATGTATTTTAAACATAAATTTATTTTGCACTTAGCTTCTCTCGATAAAATTATTATTCTTTGATATTATATTTGAAATATTTTTATTTTTTTAATATGATAACTGTACACATTTCTCCATATAAAATATAAAATACACTTATTTTTAATATAAGTACAATAAATACATCTTAATCCATTTTTTAATACTAAAACCAATAAAGCCAACATAATCCATTTTAAACGTGAATTTATTAAACACCTAGCTTCTCTCGATAAAATTATTATTCTTTGATATTATATTTGAGATATTTTATTTTTTTTAATATGATAATTGTACACATTTCCCCATATAAAATATAAAATACACGTATTTTTAATATAAAATTATTACATCATTATCTTAATTAATCTAAATCTTATAAAAAAATTTATATAAAAATCTCAATTTCAATATGATAATTAACCTAAATCTTATGAAAAGAGTTTTAAAAATAAATACACATATACATTTTAATGGGTTTAAAGCTGAAAAAAATTATGTGACCCTCACCTTCACCCACAGCCACACCCCTTCATGGCAACTGAATGTGAGAAAAGTAAATTGGCACCTCGTGGTTGATATTGACACATTTGATGTTTGATAATTAAATTGTTAAAAGTCCAAAGTCAACAAGATGGGATATTGGCACATGTGATGTTTGATAATTAAATGGCATAAAAATGCAAAGTCAACAAGATGTGCCAAAAGTATGATTAATATGTATGTTGATTGCATTTTTAATTTGCTGTCATTTATTATTAATTATATTGAATTTTTATTAAAACAATTTTTTTTATTGAAATTATGTCATAAGCAAAGTGGGTTTTGAAATATTTTTTTAAGTAAAATAGTAAATAATAAAATTTTATTTTAATTAATATAAAAACGACTCGTTATTAAAAATCAAATTATTTAAAAAAAATAAATATATATTTTTTTAAATTTTTTAAACATCTATTAATTAAAATAATTATTTTAATTTTAATATTTATATTTATATAAATATTTTTAATTTAAATAAATATTTTAATTGACTATTTAATGATTGTCTAGTTTTTGTAAATGAGTCTTTAAGAAACAAGGCCATGAATTGTGAATTCCTTGTAAAGCTCTAAACTATTTTCATTTGTTTTTTTTGGTTTTACATTTTAGTTGTTAACCATTTTAAAATCAATTATTTAATGATTTTTTTTGGTTTTTTTAAATTTTTTTTATTGTATTAGGGTGTTCTTATGAATATGGGTAATATTTTTTTGGTAAGTGGAGAGCACGGATATGGAATAAAAATGAGCTCGATTGAGCTTTTGTTAAGTCCTCGATCGAGCTTTTGAAATATCGATTGAGGGCTTAACCAAGAACTCAATCGATTTTTTTATAAAATCTCGATCGAGGGTTTTCTAAATCCTCAGTTGAGCTCTAGAGCTCGATCGAGCTCCTATGATTGTTATAAAAAAATAAAAAATAAACATCTTGTAGATTATTTCGACCGAGGCTTCGAGTGTTGTAGCAAACATTCCAATCAATGGCATCCACCCCCAAGGTGCCACCACCTAATGCTACCAATATTTTGTCAAATGGCCTCCACACCAAGAGGTAGGAAACTAAAAACAAACAAACAAAAACAATTCTATCCATGCATTGAAAAAAAAATTCTTATTAATTTTAATGCAAATTTTGTGAAATTCATCACTTTTGTTATGTTTTAGTAATTTAGATTTAATTTAAAAAAAAAATAGTTTCAATTTAAAATTTTCAATTTGGTTTCATTCAATTTTGTCAATTTCATGAAAAACCAAAAATTTTAAGTAAAATTAATTAGAATTAGTTTAATGTTCAATGAATTACAACCAAAACCTTAAATTGGTGACAACCAAAACCTTAAACCGACAACCTAAACCTTAAACCGACAACCTAAACCTTAAATCGACAACCAAAACCTTAAACGGGTGACATCCATAAATCCTTCAACTGACAACCACCCTAAACCGACATTGTTTATGCTGCTGCGTTTATTTTCAAGTGTGTATCAGCAAGCAAAAATGCTACTGGATTTTTTTCAATCCCCCCAACAATGCACGGAGGATTGAAAAAAATACATAACTTACACTTGTACTGCAAATAAAACCAACAACAAAGACTTGGATAATTTACATCACAAGAGACTATCCATTATTTTTGAAGAATGTCAAATTGTAGAGGGATAATACCCTACCAATGTGTTATTCTATAAACAATATCCTAACCAATAGTGTGAAACAATTCCAACAAAAATTATTTGCAATCCGAGTCAGGTTGCACCATGACTCATCTAGTACCTCCTAAGTGCTTATTTCACACAAGCACCTACACCATCATGTTCACTCTTCATGTGTCTTGTTTCAAAAAAGCTCCAAGTATGTCGAACTCCTGTCTCTTTATGAAGGTGACTCAACTAGTAAAAAGAGCATGCCAATTTGAACTACCCTGCTTACCCATTTGACCAAATCCAATGTTCTGTAGATGATACCCCATTCTTTCTTAATGAGTCATAAATCAACGCAAAGCAATGTTGAATGAACAATGTGTCATGCTAATGATCATCACTGACATAAAAATGGTACTCCTTAATCACATTGCGTGATTGAAGAGTGGTATCCCTTCCATCGATGCTCACCTGAGCATGTATGTACAATACATGTGCGAATATAGACACCTGGTCAAAGTGATAGTACTCACTCTGGATATTAGTTTGGGAAGAAAATGTGTAGTTCTCAGCAAAGTCTACCATTAATAAGATTATTCCTGGCTCGAATACCTCACGAGAATGCTTGAATTGAGAATTTTTCCATCTAGAACTGTGAGAGTGTTTGATGCATTTATAAAACTGATTTTGAAATTTCTCCATGAATTCTAGAATAGGACTTTCATCCTCAACCAAGTCGATCCTCTTAGATGGTGCATATAAAGAATACAATGCATCCATGATAAAATACTCATATCTCTTCCACATAACTGTGATATATGACAATCCATAGTGTGCTAGATCGATGGGGAAAATCCTATGGAACAATGCCTGCAAGTTACCACATTCTGGGAATCGTCTTCCACCTACACATATTTTGTTGAAAAACACAACCTTATGATTCCTTTTGCACAGTATCATAGAAACAAAATATCGCACCATGGGAGGAGCTAGTTCACCCTCCCAATGCATTTTTTCGAAAATCTATAAATGTGTCATAATAGAGTTGGAATTCAACATGGCATCAACAACAACAAGTGTCATGAATTGTATTCGGCCTAATATACCATGGTTTCAATTTTTCAAACATGTTAATTGAGATCTTGACACTGGGATTGGTCTCTTGAAATTCTTCAAAAATGCAACTCTTGTGATCTCCATTTAACATGATTACAATGCTCAACATAAATGCCTCTATATAAACGTTGTCGTGGGACATGCTTTTGATCTAGTATAACATGAGAATGGTTTTCCCGAAACTCTATCACCTTCCCTCTAATTTATTTAGAAAGATGTCTTAATAGGGTTTCCTGCAAATAAGATCCCAACAAGCAGCTTCATTGTTTTGTGCAAGGTTTTTCTTGAAACATGGAGCAATTTTTACATTGTTTCAACCAGTCAAATTCTTGAGGCTCTCGGTGCCACAACAACAATTGTGATTTCCCTACGAGAAAATCGTAAAGCAAGTTTTCTTGATGTTCCAAACAAAGATAATTCCTTCGTTGCATCTTTTGTCAAGTGATGTATGCAATTTTACTTTTAGCATCTTGAAAACCCAATAGGTTTGTGGCATGTTTCAATATTTTATGTTTTATCAATCCATGTAGGTTTTGAGCTTGTGTAATAACTGCGTGTTGTTCAAAATATGACTTGATTATGTTACTAACATGTTATCTGATTGTCCAAATAGTGCTCGGGTTCCCAAAATATTCTCCTTTAACATCATCCAAACCTTATAAACAATTTCCACCCCTTACAAACCCACCATAACTCCCAATTACTCTTGAATTCATGTGAGAGGGCATGGGGTCCTGTAACGGTTGATCGGGATCTATCCCTGCATAGTCCAATTGAAATTTTGAAAGGTGAACTATGACCAAATAAGGGACTTTTGTTCAAATGAAAAAAAATACAATCGAAGAAAGAAGCATTCAAAGAATAAGGTCTCGCCCCTAACTATTTCAAATGCATTCAAACATCACAAGCACATGCAAATTTATGGCATTTAAATATGGTTGAATGGGTTCTTACTCAATCCCATTTCCATCACTTATGCAATCAACAAAAATAAATTCACAACTACATGGCTTCCATCAACATCTCCGATGTTACTTAATCAATTCAGGTTTTATGGAGGCTTATCTATATCCCTTCTCACCATTCAAAAATTACAATATATGACAGCAAGAGATGAGTTGAGAAATTTTCTCCTTCTGAACTCTTTTGCATAGAATGGAGTTATGCTTATGCATCATAGCTAACCCAATTCATGGCATCTCTACCAATTTCACAATGGATCATTAGCTATGATTTTGTTATTTTCTTAGCATTATGTAACTTCCTTTATCATTGTAGCATCTTCCACTATTGTCTTAAGCTATCCTCAAGCCCAATTTGACTATGCAACAACATTTTCGTAAATTTGGGTTGCATGTGCGTATTGCTCACATAGTCTTGTTGCTCCACTTATCTTGAGCAATTATATCCAAGCCCAAATTGGTCATTCCTAATTCCAATTCATAGTAATAACGCCAACTTTCTCTTATTGTTTCCTTCCCTTGGTTAGTCTTTCCCCAAAAGTAACTTAACCTGGACTTCATAGAACTCATAGTGCTGCAATGAAATCCATTCCAACTCCACTTGGGGTCATGTTTCAAATTTTATTCTCTTTTGCAATCCATGACATTTGAATTCAAATACACTTTTCACTCATGTGATCTCTTCATAGTTCTATTCTAGAGATAACTATAATATCTTATGTCCTTTGATTTGTTGTCCATGTGTATATACTAAGGAATGAACTCATCGTTCTTTATCTTCTTCCAGAACAATACTCATATATGGCTATAATTATTCCCTCCATGTTGTAATATTCTCATGAACTTTACACATAAGTATGCACCTAGACTCTTTTCACATAGATGATTCACCCATCGCTTGTATGGGATACATCAAGTTCTTTACTTGCTAGTTTATTCCATGTTCTTTACCTACTATTTTGTTCCATGTTCTTTACCTACTTTAATCTATTCCATGTTGCCATTAATTTTCATTTTAATATAACATGGTTATGAATCCCTCTTATATTCTCTACATGTTGGTATATTCAATACCTTTTCTAAGTATTCTATCATGACATACAATATCCAATCCAATAAGCAAGAACTCCCCTGGATCTTGCTTGTAATTAAACTTGCACATATACCAATCACAACCAATAGTTAGAATGCATTCTTATTCAATACACAAAACTCATTATTGGTATATTTGCTTCCTTCCTAATTAGACCTTATTATCACTACTCATAAAAAATATTCCATATTACCAAGCACTTAGCCATACTTGGTTTAGTGTTACATATTTCTAGTTATCCAACCATTTACCTTGCTTGATTTCTCAATTGTGCATATGCTTCATTTTGAGAGCACCACAACAATGTGCATACCATCATCCTTATCAATTTTATCTTAGGTACACTCATATATCACCATACAAATTTTCCCAAAAGTTTAGGGTACTTTGGAGGTTATCCATAAATTGAAAACTATCCTGCTAAATCAAGTCTCGAGGCTCTATTCTACTCACTTTCTAAATAATTAGAAACTTATTTCAAAAATTTATCATGCAGCGTTATTGCAACATAAAATGTAAATAGGTCCCTATGTCCTAGCAACCTTGCATCCTTCAACTCAATTTGCAACTGGACCTTCCAAAGGATCTCACTTTGATGGTTGTGAACTCACCAAAGATGGCCCGCGAAGGTAGCAAATGATCAGTTATAACGAGAGGCATTGGGAGTGGTACCAATGACCAACAAACTCCAATCCAGGTATCGTTGGAATCCTGTGACAATAAACCTATAGGGTATATATCCTATGTTTTGGCCACTAAGAACGTCTATCAAGTGGGGCGGAAGAATTTATCCTCAAATGGTATTGTGTCTCCTCTTTTAAACAAGTGGTGGGTATCCCCCTAAGAGAACAAAAACATGTTACCTCGGGTTTAACCTCCTATGGTGTGGCACCTCTTTCCCCAGGAATTCATTTCCACTTGATGATGAAGGGTTTTTAAAGGTTCCCTATAGTCAACAACTATGTTTCAAATGAGAAATTATTGACGGGCATTATTTGGATGCCTAGTCCAACAATCCTACCTTATACTAACAAATTATTTTGTGCCTCCCATGGATAAATTATGTGGGTTGGATTAAGTTATTGTGGTTGATTTTTAAGGGATTTCTTCGCTTAGTGGAGTGAGAAGGAAATATCATTACTAAAAAAAATCCATTTAAAATTAAAATTATATATGTCTCTATGTGTACATGTTAAATAATAACTAAATATTATACCAACTTTTTTAAAACATTTCAAAAGAGTAATTAAGCATATTTCTACTCACATGATAGAAAGCATGGTGTTTACAAAGTTTGAATTTAGAAAAGAAAAAAAATCATATCCAATCATCACTCACATGACTCCATTATATCAAAGCATTATAAAGCCATACAACCTCTCTTGTTTAACTATCGTAACATAATTCAAGGTTAATCAAGATTTATTTAATACATGTGCACTTTCAATTTAAGATTGTGCAATAACAAATGGGAAATTTTAATCTAATATTCTATGAACATATGACAATGCAAATTCCTACTTTCTACATATTTTAAAATAATAAAATTTAGTAACCTACATTAGATTCTTCTGGATTATGTTAAAACTATGCTTTGATTTTATATAAATTAAATTCATTATGTTAACTATGTTTGATTTTAATGTAAATTATATCTTTTAGGCTTATTAGCATTTATTTAAAGTGGTGCAAGGTATTTACTGTTGACGTATATGTAACTTCGGAATGTATTTCATCTATGTATTTCATATATATTTATTGTACCCTTATTAGAGATGTGCTATTCCTCTATAAGGAAGTGTCGTCATGTGGATTGACAAGTGTCGCAAGTGTCTGTACTTGCCGATGGGTTATTAGACCACCATGTGTGGGGTCGGCCCTGAAATATATATATTATAATGTGGATGTACCTAGCTAGACAAGTCGGCCCCATAAGGTCACTGTGCAAATAGGTTAGTATAAATAGAGATTAGGTGATCTCTATTTCGATCATTTGGAAAGTTATATCTCTCTCACTCAGGTGATCTCTTGCTCTCTCTATATCTGAGGAAGTTGTGGGGTTTTTCACCTTAGGGTTTTCCCCACGGAAACTCTGTGTCTCTTGTCTCTCATGCTTTTGATTCTTGTGATGCTTGTCATGCTTATTGTGATTGTTATGCATTGATATACTATATATGTTATTCTCTCAGTGAAGATCCTAGAGTATTGTGAATTAATGCTCAAAATTTAACATGGTATCAGAGCTAACCTGAGAAGAAGACATTTTGCAGTGACGAAAACTTGAGTTTCTTGTTTATTGGGTTTCTTTCCACAGATTTTGGAAAAGAAGTATAGTAGATTGACTCTACTCATCAAGGCGAATCTATCTGTCTAATCAGAATTCAATTCTGAGCATTTTCAGATTTGGCCCTCAAAATTAGGGTTTCCACAAAAATAGGAATTTCTGGAATCTGAAGACACAGCTGGAAGTTCCTTGCAAAAATCGAAGTTTAGAGCTTTGGATCGAGTTTTTTGGTTGGGCAGATCTCTGGGAAACTCAAACCCTAATTGAGGGCTCTCCCTAGTGAACCCGGGAGGACAAAAAGACAAATCTGAAGGGTAAAACTGTGCTGATCTTAAATTCTGAATGCAGATCATCTCATCAAGGCGCATCTTTCTATCCTTTCAGAAATTTGAAATTCACATTTTGAATTTTTAGGGTTTTTTTGACAAACCCTAATCCGGGACCAGATCCAGTTTTCAGCATTTCAAGTGGTAAGACCTAAATCTTTTCTATTTCCATTTGAAGTACTCTTTAAGATGTCTCACCACACCAAGCTTGAGGATAAGCTTGAAGGGGTTGATAACTTCCAAGCTTGGAAGTATAGGATTGGGTTAATCCTGGAAGAGAATGAGTTGGACTCATATATAAAAGAAGACATCCCTATCCCAGAGGATGAAGAGGCCAAGGTATTGCATAAGAAGAAATTGGTCAAGGCAAAGAGAATCATTGTTGATTCTATCAAAGACCATCTCATACCCCATGTGTCTTCTCTAAAGACACCCAAGGAGATGTTTGACTCTTTGACCAAGCTATTTGAAGGGAAGAACATAAATCAGAAGATGACTCTGCGGAATCAATTGAAAGGGGTCAAGATGTTGAATGGAGAAACCATTCAATATTACTTCTCCAAGGTCTCTCAGATCAAGGAGCAACTTGAAGCTGTGGATGAAGTAGTGGACAATGGTGAAGTTGTTATGACCACTCTGAATGGCCTACCTAGGTCATGGGACTCCTTTATTCAAGGAATCTGTGCAAGAAAGAAATTGATCTCTTTCAGTAAACTATGGGAGGAATGCTCTCAAGAAGAAGCTAGACTTGTAGCTCATGAGGAAAAGATGGGAGGTGAAGATCAAGCTCTTGCAACTCACACCAAAAGAAGCAAGCCCAAGAAGGAGCACTCTCGCTACAAAAGATCCTATCAAAAGAATAAGAAGGATCTAAGATGCTTCACATGCAATGAGAAGGGTCACTTTGCTTCAGATTGTCCCAAGAACAAAAGGGATAATAATTACAACTTCAGCAAAAAGAAGAAGGGCAGCAAAATAAAGTTCCATGCTCATGCTATCGAGGATGATGAACCTCCAAAGAAGAAGGCTAGGGCAGAAAGTGATGATGACTCATCAAGTGAAGAAGAGTATGCTCTAATCTCTGCTCTCACAAGTACTATCTCCCATGGTTGTAATGATTGGTTGATTGATAGTGGGGCTTCCAAACACATGACTGGGTTTAAGGAATCTTTTGTGAATCTATCTGAACATGAATCACCCCATAAGGTGAAACTTGGGGATGATTATCAATACCCAATCAAAGGAAGTGGTGAAGCCTCCTACAACCTAGATTCTGGAAAATATTTGAAGATGAAAGAAGTCCTTTATGTACCTGGGCTCAAGAAGAACTTACTCTCCATCTCTACATTGGATGCAAAAGGTATGAGGGTTGCATTTGTGGATGGCCAAGTCCTAATGTGGCCAAAGGGAAAGACCATAGATGATGCAGAAGTGATTGGAGAGCAAGAGGGAGGATTGTATAAATTGAAGGGACAACCTGAACATGCCATGGTGCATGAATCCATGGAGCCAAGTGAACTTTGGCATAGAAGACTTGCTCATATGCACTATAGGTCACTCCCAATTGCAAGCAAGGATGTAGAAGGTCTTCCTGAAATCAAGACCAAACATGAAGGTGTTTGCAAAGGATGTGCAAAAGGTAAGAACATTAAGAAGGCTTTCCCAAGCAGTGAAAGCAAGGCCAAAGATATCCTGGAAATCATCCACTCAGATGTATGTGGTCCTATGTCATCCAGTTCTCTTAGTGGGTATGTTTACTATGTCTCATTTATTGATGACTTCTCGAGGAAGACTTGGGTATACTTCTTGAAGAACAAAGATGAGGTGTTTGATAAGTTCAAGGAATTCAAAACCTTGATGGAGAATCAAACTGACAAGAAGATCAAAACATTCAGATCCTACAATGGTGGAGAATTCACCTCAGGTGACTTCAAGAAGCTTTGTAGTGATTCAGGGATTAAGAGGGAGTTGACTGCTCCTTATAATCCTCAACAGAATGGAGTTGCAGAAAGGAAGAACAGAACTATCATGGAAGCAGCAAGGGCAATGATGCATGACCAGGATCTACCTATGCATCTATGGGCAGAAGCAGCTAGAACAGCTGTATATGTGCAGAACAGAACACCCCACAAGATATTGGACAACAAGACACCAGAAGAGGTCTTTTCTGGTAAGAAACCTTAAGTCAGCCATCTCAGAATATTTAGTTGTCCAGTATACACTCATGTCCCAAAGGAAAAGAGGACTAAACTAGATCCTTCAGGAAAGAAGGGTATCTTTGTGGGTTACAGTGAAAGCTCGAAGGCTTACAGAATATACTTTCCAGGGTTCAAGAAGATTGATGTCAGCAGGGATGTAACATTTGATGAAAACTCAGCATTCATCAAATCAAGGAAGGCACCTATCGAAGTTTATGAAGAACCTAAGGAAACTAGATTTCAAGACACTACCATGACTGAAGCAGTTCCAAAAGTTGTTCGTGAGTTTGAAGATCCACAAGAACCTATAGATCCACCCCGTGAGGATAACTCTCACAAGAGGAAACCTGCATGGGCTAGAGAGCTCATTCAAGATGCAGAAAGATTTGGCATTCCAGAAGAAGATCACAGAGCAAAGAAGAGAACCAAATCACATACCAGCTATGTTGCTTTACTTTGTGACATTATGAAGAAAAAGCCTTCCAGTTATGAAGAAGTAGCGGAAAAGAAAGAATGGAAGGATGCCATGGTTGAGGAATACCAATCAGTAATGAAGAATGATGTTTGGGATGTTGTCCCAAGACCTTAAGAGAAGTCTGTTGCGACTTCCAAATGGATTTACAAAATCAAGGATGCTGCAGATGGCAATGTAGAGAAATACAAGGCAAGATTCGTAGCTCGTGGCTTCTCTCAGAAAGAGGGAATAGATTATGAAGAAACTTTTGCACCTGTAGCCAGGTATACTTCCATAAGAACAGTACTTGCCCTGGCTGTAGCAATGAAATGGAAAATACACCAGATGGATGTCAAGACTGCTTTCTTGAATGGTGTAGTTGAAGAGGAAGTATATGTGGAGCAGCCACTCGGTTTTGAAATACATGACAGGGAGTCATATGTGTTCAGATTGAAGAAATCCTTGTATGGCTTGAAACAAGATCCCAGAACCTGGTATGGTAGGATGGATAGTTTCCTATCTAGTTTGGGCTTTACCAAGAGTAAAGCAGATTCCAACCTCTACTACAAGGATGAGGAAGGGAATCCTGTGATTCTACTCCTGTATGTGGATGACTTATTTGTAACAGGAGATGACAGACTGATTACAGATACTAAGAGGAAGCTTGCTGCTGAGTTCGATATGAAAGATTTGGGAATGATGCACTATTTCCTAGGTATGGAGGTGTGGTAGAGTGCAGGTGCGATCTTCCTTGGTCAAGGGAAGTACACAGTAGATATCCTGAAGAGATTCGGGATGATGGATTGCAAGGCCATGGCAACACCTATGCCATCGAATCTGAAGCTTCTATGTGATGCTTCATCTGATCTGGTTGATGTCTCTATGTATCGTTAGATGATTGGGTCCTTGATGTACCTGACGAACACAAGACCAGACATTTGCTTTGCTGTGAACACATTGAATCAGTTCCTGACAGATCCGAGGAGTGTTCACCTGATTACTGTAAAGCATGTTCTGAGGTACCTGAAGGGTACAGTGGATTATGGGCTCAAGTATGAAGCGAATCAAAAGTTTAACCTGCAAGGTTATGTTGATTCAGATTGGGCTGGCAGTGCTGTAGATAGGAAGAGCACATCTGGGTGCTGCTTCAGTATGGGATCATGTGTGATCTCTTGGTTTAGTAGGCAGTCCTGCGTAGCACTAAGTACATCTGAGGTAGAGTATGTTGCAGCCTGTTCAGCTAGTTGTGAGGCAGTATGTCTACGGAAGCTACTGTCTGAGTTATTTGATCTCCCGTTGGATGCTACTGGTATCTTCTGTGATAAACAGAGTTGTGTGAAGCTGTTCGAGAACCCATTGTTTCATGACAGGTCGAAACACATAGAGATCAAATATCACTATATTAGGGATATGGTGCAGAGAGGAGTTGTGAAGCTCCTGTACGTTGCGACGGACGAGCAGATTGCAGATGTGTTGACGAAGCCACTAGCCAGGGTGAAGTTCGAGTACTTCAGGGGGAGGCTTGGCATTCTTCAGATTGATGACACTTCGAGGAAGAAGTGATGGACACATTTGCTAAATCCATTCCAATCATGTTGGAAGGAGGATCCTTCACATGGCTATGGATGTAAGCGCTGGATGATGAGCATCAGGATGATGTTCTGGTTTCTGCATGATGTTCAGTTGGATCATTTTTATGTATGTATGTATGCATCATGTTGGATGTTGGATATGATCAGTTGGATCATTTATATGTATGTACACATCATGTTGGATGCTGGATATGATCAGTTGGATCATTTATATGTATGTATGCATCATGTTGGATGCTGGATATGATCAGTTGGATCATTTATATGTATGTACGCATCATGTTGGATGCTGGATATGATCGGTTGGATCATGTGTATGTATTTTTGTGTATGCATCATGTTGGATGCTTGGACCATGTATCTGTATATGTATCAGGTGGATACATTGTATGATCAGGTGGATCATGTATGGTGATATGTATCATGTATTTGTATTTGTATCAGGTGGATACACTGTATGATCAGGTGGATCATGTATGATGATATGTATCAGGTAGATACTTGGTATGCATCTGGTAGATGCATTGTATGATCAGGATGATCATGGATGATGAGCTTCAGGATGTTACTCCAGATGACATGCAGCAGGATGTTGCAGTGATGATGATCAGGATGATCATGTGTGCATCAGGATGATGTATGGTGAGTATCATGTTGATACTCGATGGCCGTGGATCAGGTTGTGCAGATGAGCATATAATTTGGCCCTGGGAGATTTGCAGATAGTCTTTCGAGTTTTTTCCTATGGCATATAATTTGGCCCTGGGATATCTGGCCAATGCTCTTTCGAGGTTTTGTTCTAGGAGGACATATAATTTGTCCCTGGGAGATCTGCAGATAGTCTTTCGAGGTTTTTCCTATGGCATATAATCTGGCCCTGGGATATCTGGCAGATGCTCTTTTGAGGTTTTGTCCTATGGCATATAATATGTCCCTAGGAGATCCGATAGGTTGGGCTGTGTGCCCGTAATAAGTCCTGGGATGCTCTTGCGAGGTTTTGCCATGACCACATATAATCTGTCCCTAGGAGATCCTATAGGTAGAGCTGTGTGCTCGTAACAGCCTGGGATGCTCTTGCGAGGTTTTGTGGTGACCACATATAATCTGTCCCTGGGAGATCCTATAGGTAGAGCTGTGTGCTCGTAACAGCCTAGGATGCTCTTGCGAGGTTTTGTGGTGAGGTCACATATAATATGTCCCTGGGAGATCCTATAGGTAGAGCCGTATGCTCATAACAGCCTGGGATGCTCTTTCAAGGTTTTGTGATGCACGTAATAAGTCCTGAGGATTCCACAGTATGGCCAGTGATGACGAATACCTGCAGGTGGTGGGCCTACATCCAGTATGAAAAAGGACTGGCTCTATAGAACTTCCTATGATGAGTAGAGTCAGAGATTGGTTGAGATAGCAGCAGCAGTGACGATGACGATGACGATGATCCCGAGAAGAAGACTTGTCTAGCATATCTGTGTCGAGAAATACCTTCCTAGTTAAGAGGGAGTGTTGATGTATATGTAACTTCGGAATGTATTTCATCTATGTATTTCATATATATTTATTGTACCCTTATTAGAGATGTGTTATTCCTCTATAAGGAAGTGTCGTCATGTGGATTGACAAGTGTCGCAAGTGTGTGTACTTGCCGATGGGTTATTAGACCACCATGTGTGGTGTCAGCCTTGAAATATATATATTATAATGTGGATGTACCTAGCTAGACAAGTCGGCCCCATAAGGTCACTGGGAAAATAGGTTAGTATAAATAGAGATCAGTTGATCTCTATTTAGATCATTTGGAAAGTTATATCTCTGTCACTCAGAAAGTGGTGCACTAGTGAGGAGGAGGATCATCTGCTACTAGGAGACTATTTCAGTGTATTTTGGTTGTACTTTGGTTGAGCCATTGCTCTCTCTATCTCTGAGGAAGTTGTGGGGTTTTTCACCTTAGGGTTTTCCCCACGGAAACTCTGTGTCTCTTGTCTCTCATGCTTTTGATTCTTGTGATGCCTGTCATGCTTATTGTGATTGTTATGCATTGATATACTGTATATGTTATTCTCTCATTGAATATCCTAGAGTATTGTGAATTAATGCTCAAAATTTAACATTTACTAGTACCCACATTCTTCTTCTTCTTCTTAATTATATGTTAACTATTTGATTATAAATTAATTACGCTTCATTTTAATGTTAATTATATATTTTAAGTATTTAAATTTATTTAATCTAGTCAAAAAGCAATACTTCGGATAGTTTATAGTTTAGTTGGAAGAATATTGTATATATATTCAACTTGTTTTAGAAATGAAAAATATCAAATTTAATTGATATAAAGCTAACAAATTTAATAATTGGAAGATATCATTTTTAATTGATGTAACTTAGATGTATCAAAACTTATAAAATTAAATGGCAAAAATCACTACGAATCTAGATAATATATAAAAACTATATATTAATTGAGGTCGTAATTACTACCTAGGGTACATTTTAAAAGGAAATGGGTGTCATTGCATATATTTAACAATTTTACAATATCTAGTGTACATGGAGTATTACACATCTAAAATTCAAGTGAACTTTGTGAATGTTGTATTAAATGGAAAGTGAGGATATTTTCAAGGTTTACAAATGGGCCCACAAACCTAAATTTGTTAGTTAGTTTTAATTAATTAATTATTTACTAGTTTTGCAATCATTTAATTTTAAATTTATTAACTAATTTGTTATATAAAATTTAAGTATATTCTCACATTTTTTTCCAACATCCATCCCAAGGATGTAATTTACAATAAGGTCTCATGATCTATCATTTTATGTGCGAAACTGCATGCATAAATAAATAAACATTTGCAACAAATTCTAACTTAATTTTTTTTCACATACATATTTGAATTTAGGTTGTTCTAGAGTGCTGATTGCTATGAATATTTGACTATCAATTCCACTATGATGTTTGAAACTTCCTATCAAACCCAACCTTGACGAATAAAGTTTAACACCATATGGAAATTTTGAGAACACACAAATTTTATATATATATATATATATTGATACCAGTTACACTAGCATGCACTAATATTCTCTAATAACACCCAATGCATGCATGGAAATTTCACTACACTATTTAGTAGATAAAAGTTACATGTGACCAATAAAAAATTAAAAAAATTAAATTTATATATGTGTGTGTGTCTTAAAAATCCATTGTTTAATAACTAATCAAAATGATAATTGTACCACACAGTTGCACTTTTGAAATTAGAGGGAGTTGATCACGATTGTGGCTGAGCGCGAGCATTAGATAGGGTTTCAGGCACAACTATGGCCGCCTCTGGGGACGAGGATCCCCTTCCTCCCCCCCTTCTTGCTAAGATGGAAGCATTTAGGAGGCTCATTGCAGGCGGTGGGAAGAGGAAAGCTTCCCCCCTGGTCCCAAAATTCATCAAAAAACTCGCTGATATTCCTGAAATCGCCTTGCCAGAGACAACCACGGTAAAGATTGCTCTTGCTCTGTCTGAAAGAGGGTTGGTGGGCCAATTTATGGGGATTTGGCCTTCAGCAAAGACCACCGACAACTGGATTCAAAGAAATTGGAAGCTGCATCTAAAACATGGAGTCACCTGTTATCCCCTGAGCAGTGGTTACTTTCTTTTTGAATTTATCAATAAGGAGGATAAAGATCTCATCTTCAGGAACGGCCCATACTTTATGGGTTCACAGGGGCTGTATCTGAATTGATGGACCCCAGACTTTGATCCCTCGGTGGATCTTCCTAAGGAGGTGTCGGTCTAGGTCAGGCTTCCCAATCTACCGGTCCACTGCTGGAATTTTGAGGCATTGCAGATGATCGGCAATGGAATAGGAAAGTTTGTTGATAAGGCAGACAACAAGACCATTTATAACTGTGCCAGGATTTGTGTTGAAGTGAACCTCGAAGCAGGGCTTCCATAGGTAGTGAAACTAAAGGTGGGCACTTGGACTCATTACCAGAAAGTGGACTATGAACACCTTCCATTCAAATGTAGACTCTGCCAAGAGCACGGGCATTTTCAGAGGAATTGCCCAAAAAACCAAATCCTGGATAAGGAAGAACATGAAGGATGGCAAAAGGTTAAGAGAAACAAACCAGGCTCAAAAACCAAAGAGACAAGACCTGAACAATCGCAGAATCAGCCTCAGGAGAATGTGAATCCTTCGAAGGAGCCCTTGGTAAAAGAAACAGCTCCACCAAAGGAACCGGAGAAGGAATGTATAGAGATAGAAACTCACTCAGCGTCCTCTTCTGAAAATCCAGCCAAGAACAAGAATGACCTGATAGCAAAAGAAGATTTGAAATCGGATGAAGACAATATCACAATAGGCTCTGAAACCGGAGCTGAATCAGACGGGGGGGCCACTGAGACCAGCAGCTCAGTAGGTACACCTGAAAGGACACCAAGAGGAAGAAAGCCAGACCGAAAAAAAGGGAGGAGAAATCGTATAGAGATGTAACAGCAGGAGTCCAGCAAACCATCCCATACATGATGGAAACCAGATCCTCAAAGAAAGGCAGGGCTCCGAAAGGAGCCATCCCCCCCTCCTCCTAATCCTTATGCAGGTCGTCTCTTGGAATTGCAGAGGGATGGGAAGCAAGTCCAAAGAAGAAGCAATCAAAGATCTAGTCAGAATGAATTCCCCAGAGATACTTCTGATCCAGTAGATGGAGATGGAGGAGCCTGAGACCATTCAGGCTAGCAAAAAGTTTTGGAAAAAAGGAGAAGGAAGAGTAGTCAGTTCCAGGGGAGCCTCAGGAGGGATAGCCACCTTCTGGAACTCCTCCATGCTAAACCTGCTCGAGGATTATGGTACCACCCATTGGATCTTCACAAAATTGCAGCATAGAGATTCGGGGCAGCAGATCAGCCTGTTCAACATCTATGCCCTGGTCCTCTTGACAGAAAAAAGAGAATGCTGAGACTCTCTGAACTTGTTCCTTACTGCAAACCAGCATGATAACCTGGTGCTCGCTGGAGATATGAATGTCACCCTGGCACTCTCAGAAAAGAAAGGAGGCTCCCCCGTAAGAGATCCGGCACGGGAGTGGGTAGAAGATATCATTTCAGGCTGGGATCTGGAAGATATCAAACCCAGCAAAGGCAAATTCACGTGGACAAATAAAAGAGTTGGTCTGGGACATATTGCTGCCCGCCTGGATCGTTTTCTGGTTCATACGTCCTTCCTGACGCTTGGTCTTTTTGCAAACTCTGAAATCCTTCAGGCATGCACCTCTGACCACAAGCCGGTCTCTCTTTCTTTGACCATTGGAGAAAAGCTGGGGCCCATTCCCTTCCGATTCAGCCCCCTCTGGGTCTCCAGGGAAGGATTCCTAGATCTGGTTTCGGAAACTTGGCGAAAGGCAGTCTCTGGTTCGCCGTTCTACATTTGGGAAGAGAAATAGAGAAGACTGAAAGCTTCTTTGAAATCTTGGGCAAAGACCCAACCCTCTCCAATCTCTGAAAGATTGAAAGCCCAACGAGCTCTAGGAAACCACCAGCTACTCATGGAGGAGTCCACGATCACCCCGGAGCTGTTAAATGAGGAAATCGACCTTCAAAAGGCTCTTCACTCAGCGCTGAGAAGAGAAGAACAGTACTGGCGAATTAAATCACGATGTCTTTGGCTTCAAGAGGGCGATAAAAACACCACTTTCTTCCATAAGCAGGCAGAAGCTCGGAAGAATCATAATAAGATTAGAGAAATCCACTTCCAGGATCACTCGATCAGCAATTTTGAGGAGATTAAGACTGCGGCCCACACTTTCTTTAAAGATCTCTTCACCGAAAAAATGGACAAGCCCCCTCTATTGGATCGATACCCCCTTTCTGAGATCCCCATGCTGATCAATGAGGAAGACAATCGCAGGTTAATGGCTCCAATCTTGACTGAGGAGATAAGAAAATTTATTCACGGAATGAACCCTGACAAAGCTCCAGGGCCTGACGGCTTCACGGCAAGATTCTTCACAGCCTGTTGGGACATCATTCAGAAGGATTTGGTCAAAATGGTGAAGAAATCCCAGAACTGCAGCAAAATCGAAGGGAGCACAAACTCCTCTTTTCTGGTGTTAATTCCTAAAGAAAAAGGCACCCAAAATTTTTCCATATTTCGGCCCATCTCGCTCTGCAACACGGGGTATAAAATCATCACCAAAGTTATTGCAAACAGATTAAAAAAAGTCCTACCAATGATCATGTCGGAGAATCAGGGGGGCTTCATACAGGGCAGACAAATCTAGGACAACATCATCCTGGTCCAAGAGGCAATTCATTCAAGTTGTCAACGGAAAGAAAAAGGTATGATAGTCAAGATAGATCTTGCTAATGCTTTTAACAGAGTTCGTTTAATTTTTCTGTTTGCAGTTATGGAAAAAATGGGATTCCATCCCCAGATAGTCAAATGGATCAAAGCCTGCATCTCAGGGCCCTAGATCACCCCCTTGGTGAATGGGAGACCGGCCAACTTCTTTCATGCATCCAGGGGCCTAAGGCAAGGTTGCCCATTATCCCCCCTGCTCTATGTAATTCAAGCCTCGGTCCTCAGCTTCCAGCTTGACAAGAGAACCCCACAGCATTCTCTAATGGGGCTTTCAATCTCCCCTAGAGTGAAGAGAATGAACCATGCCCAGTTCGCTGACGATACCCTTCTCATGGGCCGGGAAAATCTCTCCACGTCCAGATCCTTCAAGAATGAGTTGGATGTCTACACAAAGGCATCTGGAAGTGAAATCAGTTTGAGGAAAAGCAAAATCTACAGCTGGAACTGCCCCCCTATCGAAATGATAGATATTTCCAGGACGCTGAATATGGACGGAACCTCCAGGTGGGATTCCATAAAATACCTTGGAATTCCTCTAGTGAAAGCCGCCCCTAGAAAGAGCCTTTGGATGCCCCTGCTGGAAAAAATCAAGAGCAAAATAATGTCTTGGGGGGCCTCTTGGCTGAACAAAGCTGGTAAACTTGTGCTCATAAACTCTGTTCTAGCATCCCTTCCTATCTACCAAGCCTCGCTCATGTTAGCCCCAAAAGGAATAGTGCTGGAAATTGACAAGCTTTTGAAAAAATTCCTCTGGGAAGGGGGAAGGAATGAAGGAAGGAAAATGCACTTAGTAAGCTGGAATAAAATCAAAGCCCCAAAATGGGAAGGAGGGCTGCAAATCAGAGATGTGGCCACTCAGAATTTAACAATGGGAGGAAAGATTCTTTGGAAAATGATCAGGGGGAAAAACACTTGGAGCTCCAAAGCGTTGAGAACTAAGTACTTCAGAGGTCACAAAGAGAGGTGCCTGGACCACCCCCCAAGGAATAGGAAAGGCTCCCCAATCCTCTCTCTCTGTCTTAAGTCCCTGAACATGATCTCTTCCAACCTTACTTGGATTCCAGGAAATGGCGCCAAAATAAAATTTTGGGAAGACTCCATTCTAGGACAGCCTCCTCTAAAAGCATCAGAAGGATTGGAGAACATTAAAAACTGGCTTCACTCAAACAGCAAATTCTCCCTTTGGGATCTTTCCATGTGGGGCCCGGATGACTCTTCTTGATGCTTTTCAAGGTCTCTCCCCCACGTCTACTAATCTGAAAGATAAAAGAGGATGGGGATCCTCCTCTGGAAGGTACTCTGCTGCTGCTGGTTATGCAGCCCTGAAAGCAATTCCTTGGGCTGCTCCGGATCCCATGGTATGGAGGAACCTGTGGATTCACCCCTCGCTTCCCAAAATCGATCTATTTTGTTGGTCTCTTCTGCACAATAGCATTTTAACCTGGGATAATCTCCTAAAAAGAGGTTGGGAGGGGCCCTCTAGATGCCCTCTTTGTGCCAGCCATGAAGAAAACTCGATTCATCTGTTTTTATAGTGCCCTTTTGCTATTGATCTTTGGAACATTCTTCTTGCTCAGCTGAACCTGACTCTCCCCCCTTCCATCTTCTCCCTGTCTGCATATTGGTCCGAATTAGCTCCTTTTCCCCTCTCTGGATTGAAGCTGATTAAAATGTGTTGGATGTGGGTTCCTAAAATCTTCTGCTGGAAAGTCTGGCTGGAACGTAACAACAGAATTTTTCAGGAAAAAGCAGGTACTCCTGCCCAAGTTGCAACCAAAGTGAAGGCCTTGATTGGGGAGCTGGTTACTGCGAATCCTAATTTATCTAATGAATCCACCCCAGACTATAAGGAGCATAGTTGGTTCCATGAGTTAGACCCTTCAATTCTCACTAGAATCAAGCTCTCTACGAAGCATCATGATCCATGGGAAATCAGGTTAGAAGAGCAGGAGTTTATTAAATGGAGATCCTCATTGAATGAGCACATTTTGCAGGTGGATGGGGCCTCAAAGGGAAATCCAGGGCCTGCGGGAAGTGGAGGAGTTCTGATAGACAATACCAGGAGGATCATTCTCAACTTCTCCTGGGGACTGGGCAATAAAACTAACAATGCTGCTGAAATCCTAGCTATTTGGCAGGGTCTTAATCAGGCAAGAATGCTTTCCATTAAGAAGCTCACTATAATAAGTGACTCCCGAATTATCATCCAAGCTCTCATCCTAAAGAAGGCCCCAAATAATATGGAGCTGACCCAATTCTACAGGAAAGTCACTTTATAGATGAAAGCCTTCGAAGAATTGAAGTTCTTCCACGTCCTCCGGCAACTAAACCATCTAGCAGATCATGAAGCGAATTTGGGAGTCCAGTTGAGCAAAGGAGTCCTCAGGCTAAATGGAAACATCAACAACGTGCCCATATCTTAGTATAAGTGGTGGAATCCTTCTCATATTGGACTAGGAATGCCAAAAGAGAAACTTGGTTTCATTTAGCATTTTGTTTCCTACGCAGGAGAGTACCCTGAGGATTTCGAGAAGCACAAAGTGCAGGAGTAAGACAAATCTGCATCAGAGATCGTATGATGACCATGGTTCTCCAAGTACTGGGTCTGATACCATTGGAAATGACCCCCAATCGGCGTCCTCCAGGAAGATTCATCTCCAGCATGGTCATTCAACTTTCCAGCAAAGGAAATCTCAGGAAATCGATGAGAATCCTCACTAATTCAGATGAAGTCAAAAGTTTGTAACTACATCAGACAGCATATTCCAAATAACTCCAACAATTATCGCTGAATTTTGTTGAAGGAAACGCAGAGCTTCTCTTAGACCGCGTGCCAAGGAATGGGAAGGGAGCAGATTGGGTTTAGATGGCATCCAGATCGTCCTCCTTTTTAGAAAATTGTCCCTCTCAATTCCATGCAGATCGAATCGAGATCAAAATTATGGAATTTATGGAAATTATGGATGTAAAGCCTTTGGAAATTATGCTTATGACAGACCATAAATTATGAATGTAAAGCCTCTGGCAGCTGTTTAGCCAGATGATAAATAAATTAGCTCTATAACCGTTTTAGTAAAAAAAAATAAAAAAATGATAATTGTAACTAATTTTGAAACATGATAATTGTAAGAATGGGGTAAGAGATAAGAATTAAGAAGTAAAATAATTAGCTTTTGAAGAATGAAGTGAGAAAATGATCGATATCACCCTCAATTGGAGTTGGATGCATCAAAGGTTGACCTTCATCCTCTTCTTGTTTCTCTCTCAATGTGTCTCATCGTCGCCTCATCCTTTCTTTGATCCTTTCTCATATTTCATATTCATTAATTTGATCACAATCATGTTTCATACTTCGACGTTTCTTGTTTCCTATGGTGATTGGTAAATAACAAACGAAAAATGTCCAATTTCCTTAATTTCCTTTTAAACAATATATATCTCTATGTAGAAAATCTTTTAAAAAAATTACATAGTGGGACACTTAAGAGGCTTATAGTGGTATTACAATTCATAAACTTTAGTATATGTTTTTGTGTTTTATAAAATTGGTTTGTTATTCACTTTATGAAATGCAAAAATTTGGTATGTAATTCACACTATTTGTTAAGGGAATAAAACAAAGTGAATTGAATACAAAAAGTGTTAAAGTTACAGCATCATGAGTCATTCTCCAAGTCAATCTTGTGTGTTAATATTGAGCCTCAATAGGAGCATGAGTTGGACTCAGGAAATTTGAAGAAGAATCTCTAGTACTTGGACTCAAGAATGTATTGGCACACTTTTACTTCGACCATGGTTCAACACTTAAAATCGACCAAAAAACCCACAATCCACAGACATCGGCTCGAAAGGGAGTAAATACCTTTCAGCAACACTTGCAAAGTAGATGAAGTCTCACCCGAAGTATCTATGGGGACTGCATGAACCATACTTCATGCAACACCGAAGGGGAACACTCGACAACCAATACATTCATCATTATGTTTCGTTACAAAACAACGAAAGATCATAGCTTCGACAAGTTCATAACATCGACAGATTCCATTACTTAGCCAGATTAATATATTTGCATCCAGTTTTCATACAACTAAACCCGTCATGTATTTGCTTATTTATTCAACAGAGGAAAGAAACACATATCGCATCACAAAACATTAACACACATAAAGACACCATGTTTTAACATGGAAACCCATCTGGGAAAAACCACGAAAGCACTTGTATTTTATTAAGAGTCGCAGCCAAATAAACACTTCATGTAAGACTTACATATCTCTTCATGTATTACAATGGATCTGCGCACACATCCTACAAATCAGCAACTCAGATTCTCCAACATATCTCTAACAGACACAGTGGATATCTTCATTATAGAGTACAAAAAATTGACTATCTCTCCCAACCAATGTGTAACCCAAAACTTCCTTTTTAATACATATTTATAGGGCTCACTAAGCTTTCCCCGCTCCCACTAACCCACTAACTTCCTTACTGACTCATTATTACAATGTGGACCAATTGTAACTAATGGACTCAAGTTCGACCTTTGACACGATCAGCATGACCGTTTTCCCCACTTCCTGGCTTCTTTGTCGAAGTTGACCACTTCGTCAAACTGGTTCCATTGCGTCTTTGTCCACACCAACACTTGTTTCTTCAAAAATGGTACCACCAAAACACTAGGCCGAACAGGACCCCAAGAATCACATGTGGCTCATCCCGAGCCACTTTAGGGCTATGAGTCAGGTTCATGTAGCTTCGACAAAAACTCTTCATAGCGGTTCTTTCTTGCTTCGACCACCTGCTGGACTTCTTCCTTCTTCTGTCCAATAGTCTCAACTACTTCTGTAGTAATATGTGTTTGGATTACCCCGACAACCTGAGTGACTGCTGACTAGATGGAAGTATGTCGAATTCCAATGCCTTCTTATATGCGATGGACCTCAAACTGAAGTGTTTGGACTCTCTCTCTATCTGTCTCCTATGCTACAATCTCAACTGATTGACTTCATGTTCCAGCTCTTTTCTTTTGGTAGCTCTACTCATTCATTGGACTGGAGGCAGAGTCTTCGAATGCTCCCATAAGGAACTCATCTTTCCTTCAGCAGCACCAAGCCACATTTGGATCTCCTACATCTCAGTGTCCTCAAATAAGTCACCCAGGACTTCGACGCAGCATCATACATCTGCATGGATTGAGCTTTCGATGCTTGAAGGTTCTGCAATGCCTCCTGAATTTATGCTCGTCGCTGCTCAATGACCTCGGGTGGGGTGTTGGGAACCAACTTTGCTTCCAACTCTTGCGCCTTCATACGGTATCTAGAGATGACCATCTATAACCGTTGGACCTTTTCTTCTATCGGCATTTGCTAAATAACTTATGCCTCAGGTACTGCTTGACCACAACTTTGACAGCTTGTTGAATTTTATCCTTATCTCGTCGCAGCAGGTCCTTGTCCTGCTGAAGTTCAACTGCTAACTCCTTTATTGTTGCCTCCTGATTCTTATATCCTTTCATATATTCCAGGAGAGAACTCTCCCTTTATTTTATTTCCTTAGCAACACTTTCTTGTATCCTATGTAACATATATAGAGGTAATGCAGGTAATTTAATATCTGTGTATCCCAACTTGGGGATTTCAACACTGGTCCCTAGTTCATCAAATGTTATTGCACATGTTGGAATTTTAACCACCCCTTCCACAAGGTTAAGTGACATTCCTTGATCTTGTTATTCTTCTTCTTGTGCAACTTCGATTCGTGGAGGTGCAACCAGCGATGGAGCTGAAACGCGGATTTTCTTGACCTCCTGACACAACGTATCCAGAATGCCAGTGACATTACTGAATAGTTGGATTGCCTTACCCTATGCTTTTATTCGGTTTTAATTTGCAACTTATGTCATCCTGTCAAACAAGATTTTAATATCATCATCTGTCAAGCCTTGGAAATTTTCATGTCATTGTACTTTTTGCTTCTTCCTTGAACCTTGTTTTGATGTTTCCCCTTTGTGCTTCTCTCCTAGTTTTGGGTTAGTAGGATTCTAAATTGATTGCTGATATTCTATGTCATCATCTTCCCCTTCGGTTTGTTGACTATTTTGTTGTTGGCCAAATGTACCATCCTTTTACTGTTCTTGCTGCGACGAATCTGGAAATATATTTTCAAGCTCAATTGGCACTTGCCACTCCTGCGGCCAGTCGTGGATCATCGCATCGACTTCTTCATTGGACAGTTTGAACCCCGTCACTAACCATTGCTAGTGTGGGTCCCTTCTTACTTGCACACACATATGGCGGGGCTCGGATTTGAACTTCACCATGCAACAATACTTGGACACCATAGCTTCATCAATACATTCTATTTGAACCACATAGTATCTTAACACCTCTAGCTTCATATACAACAACACATTGCTTTCTTGTTCATGGTTAATCCACAGTTCAATAATTAAAAGTGAGAGGAATCTGCGGTAGGAATTTTACAATTCAACAAGTTTCGAACCTATTAAGCAGGTTCATCCTCAGGATACAGGATGGCTCCTTATGTCCGAATACGATAAATTCATGTATCTTGAACCTTGGCATGGGCCAATTGGTTGCATACCTTGGAAATTATCTAGTTCCTCCCATCCAATAAACGAAATCAACAGTAATAGCCACGAGTACATGAATGGGGTGGTGTTTTCCTAGGCATCTGCAAGTATTCCAGGAAATCATTCAACAGGAAAGTATCCCAATTCATTTGTACACCCTGCGCACACTGCTATGCCCCAACAATGACAGACACGGTGACTTGGTTCGGTTTGTTCTTCCTCAGCAAATTGGTAGCTAGTAATTTGGAAGCAAACCGAACACCATGGTCACTAATAGAGGTTGCGTCGAAGCCCCTCTTTCTCTTCGACATATTGTATTTCTCTTTCATCCTTGTCGCAAGATCTCGGTCTCTTTCCTTTCCAACAACGAACTCCGACGGGTCTAACCTCGCCTTAGGAAAACCTGTAATTCAAGAAATCAAATATGCGTCAATGGATACCTTGGTTTCCAACCAAAGAAACCCCCCATGCAAGCATAAAAATATTTTTTTAACACATGCATTGACCTCTGTAGTGCGACCAAAGTGCGGTAAATGTACCAAGGTCAAAAGGTCGGCTCTGGCAATGGGAAGAGCCCGCTGCTGTGGTTCCAATTCAACTAGATGGCCCTCTTCTGATGTGATAGGCCACATATAATTGATATAATTGAACTTAGAAAACCTAGTCACATCATGATCCACGTATCATAGCTACGGGATGTTCTTCAATATATTTCATTTTACCATGACCCCCTTTGGCACTGGGACAATTTCCAATTGGTACCGTGTATTTTTCATTAACTTTATTGGCTTGGCTCATGATTTTCGTGGCAGGAAATACTCTGTAAATAGAGTAGCGGATCCCAACGCAGATGTTCCCACATCATGGTGTTCCTTTGTTCTTGGTTATGGATTAAGTCGATTTTATATTCTTGTCTTTCATGAAACATCCACATGAACCTGTGAGGAAATCACCCCAAGAAGCTCTAAACTCGCAGAAATGGAGCCCGACATTTGGAATTCTTCGACAAAGCCCTAATACTTGCTTCCAACGGACAACTCGGCTTGCATCTCGACAACTAACAATCACACAATCTCACACTACAAAGACTTAGTTCTGGATTCCTAGCTCAACTACAATTTCTCATCTTCACAATGAAGGACAAACGAAGGAGACGTGGCCTTTTTAAGTTTATCCCACACTTGCGATCTGTCTGTCAATCCTGAGATGAATTAATTGTCCTTGATATTCCAATTATTTTGATGGCAGGGACGAATCTCTTCACATAGGTCAATCATTTCAACATTTAATTCAAAAATCCCACTAGTGCCACCACAAAACTTGTCATAAAAGAAGCAATAAATGCATACCAACTGCAATTTCGACAAGAGAGTATGCCCTAGAACTTCGACAAATAGAGCTACGACAAACAAACAATTTTTAATAGGACTCTAACTACGACATAAATATTATGTTGGGGTTTTCGGGTGACAGAAATAACAATTCGACAAACTAACTTCGACACACAACCAACTTCGACATGGAGAAGGGCTTCAACAGACTGGGAAGTTGGGATTTCCAATTGACAATTGGAACTTCAACAGAAGTACCCTCGACAAAACAGCTTCAACATGATTTTAACTTGGGTTTTCCGAAAGTCTTTGACAGAACTGTACATCAACACAACTAAATATGATAGAAATGACTACGACAGAAATTAAACTTGAGGTTTCAAATTATTTTTTTTCCATGCAAGAAATAAGTTTCACTTCGACACACCACAGCTATCCATGTAGGGATTCAGCCAACTCCCATTCACAAATCCTTGAAGGATGTGACCATCTAGTGTTTGTAATTGTGTCGCGCCTCCTTCTATAATAAAATTGATAACATATGATCCTAGCCAATGCATCTTCAACTTACCAGGATGTTTGAAGTATTTGTTGTCATAGAGAATAACTAACTCTCTACGCTGGATTTTTTTTTTAGAAATGTGGCGATCATGCCATGACTTTTCTCTATCATTATGTACTTGCTGATGAAAAGCTGCGACAAAGTGGTATTCCTCCAATTGGAGTAACTGCACTAGTCTTTCTTCAATGGCACCAGTATGAGACATACTTGTAAAAGCCACAATCCTTAAACTTGGGACAATATACTCCATGGGCATCACACCCTCTTGTCCATACACCAATTTGAAATGAGCCTGGCATGTCAACCGTTTACATGTCGTTCTATAATCCCATAATATTGAAGGTATTCCTAAATCCCATTCGATGTGGTTCACATTACAAAATTTAGTGAGTGCATGTTGGAGAATTTTATTGAACACTTCGACGGTTCCATTTTCCTATAGGAGGTATGGAGTACTCTTCTGATGATAAGCTTGAAATTCTTCAGTAAGGGCCTCTATAGTTTTATTAACAAAATTTGTTCCTTGATAACTTAGCAAAATACACGGACATCCAAACCTGGTAATGAAATTCTCAATTAAAAACTTCACAGCAGTACAATCTCAAACTAGCGTTGCTTCAGCCCAACATGTAAGATAATCTATTGCAGTTATAATATATCTTGCTCCTATCCATTTTCTTGGTGGATTGATAGGTCCCATGAATTCAACATCCCACTTTTCAAATGATTGTAGTGTAATCTGAGGTACTAAAGGAATTTCGTCTCTTCTTGAGGGCTTCACTATTCTCTGACATACATCGCAGCTTTGATAGTAGTCCTTAGCATATTTATGAAGAGTTGGCCACCATAATCCTGCTCTTAAGATATTATGTGATTTAGCTTTCCTTGCATAGTGGCCTCCTACAACCCCATCATGAGCCTCAACCAATATGATTCGTCGCTCATGCTACAAAACACAATGACGCAATACTTCATCCGATCCTATCCTATACAACTGACCGACGATCAACTGATAGTCCGTGGACTTGAATACTAACTTATTCTTTTGGGCTTTCGAGTATCCTTCTAGTGGCATACCTATGGAAACAAATTTCACAATATCCTAAAAGTAGTCATCAACCATTTTTACTGAAAAGAGTTGTGCATATGGAAGATTTTTTTCTAAACTAATCGTCTCTTCTCCAGTCTCCAACCACGACAAATGGTCGGGGCCTGCATTCAACCTCCCTGGCTTAACTGTAATTTCAAAATAGTAATCTTGAAACAATAGCAACCATCGACAAATCCCCCCCTCCCAACACTGGCTTATTGACCAGGTACTTCAATGTAGAGTGGTCAATAAACATCTTAAAATTTCCTCCCAGAAAATAATGTCTAAATTTTTGTAATGCATAAACCATAACAAGTCCCTCTCTTTTAGTCGTAGTGTAATTTCATTCTACAGTGGACAATTTTATGCTGGAAAATGCAATAGGGTGGTTGATGGACCCCTCACCTGGTTGAGCAAGGACCGTCCCTAAAGCGATACATGACACGTCAACATGGACATGAAATTCTTTCTTCCAGTCAGGAAATACTAAAATAGGTGATGTAACCATCGTTTCCTTCAGTGTATCGAGACTCTAGTGGATTTCTTCATTCCACTAAAATTTTGCATCCTTTTTTAGTAGCTTCTCCATTGGTATTGTTATCTAGGTGTAGCCTTTAATAAACTTTCTGTAATATCTTGTATGACCCAGGGTTGTTCTCAACTGTAGAAATGTAGTAGGTGGAGGAAAATCGACTATGATATAAATCTTTGCATGTTCTACTAGCATGCCTTAGTTACAAACTACATGTCCTAACAGTATGACAAATGGAGCACAGAATATACATTTCCTCAAGTTCAAATAAATTTGATACTGTCGACAACGTTCTAAGATCAACCTTAAATTGTTGATATGACTCTTAAGTAAGCCATAAATTGTCCAGTCATCAAAGTACACTTCTAGAAACTTATGAATAAACTCCTTAAAGGCAGCAACAACTATCCGTGAGAAAAAAGCAGGGGCATTCTTTAGGCCAAAAGGCATTACCATGTATTGAAAACAACCCTATTATGTCGCAAATGTTGTTTTATGTTGATCCTCCTTAGTAATCTTGATCTGGTGATATCTGGAGAATTATTTCGTAAATGAGTAGGCTTCATGTCCTTCGATAGTATCAAGCACTTCGTTTGTAAAAGGAGTGGGAAAACAATCATGTAAACATGCGTCATTCAACTTCCGCAAGTTGACACAGATCCTGATCTCTCCAGACTTCTTATCTTGGACCACCATAGGACTGATCCATTCTAATTCTTCCAAAAGTTCAATGATTCCTTCCTCAAGCATTATGTCGAGCTCTGCTCTAACTTTTCTTTATACCATGGATTTAGTTTGTACTGTCGTTGCCTCACAGGATTAGCACTGGGTTTTTAGGGGAATCTTCATTTCATTTAGATCTCCAACTATACCTTTCATATCTAATAATTTAGTACGAAACAGATCTTGGAACTCATGCAATAAGTCAGTATTTTTTCCCATAGTTTCATCATCCCAATAATAACCTATGTTTGCAAACTTTGGTTTCTCAATAGAGCCAATATTTACATTTTTTATCTTCAATGGGTGTAGTAACTTATCTGATGGTATGTTTGGTCCCTTCAAATCACGACTTCCTTCACTTTCTAGAATATGGACATCCCTCGAGTCGTCATCTTCTGGTCAAGCACTAATATTGTAACACTCCATCATTTTCTCCACTACCACAATCCACTGTGGAAGATTGGATGTTGGTCCTGAGATTTCTTTGAAAATATTAGCCTTAATAACTTGTAGAGCTGCATCTATTGTGGGAATTTCATCCTCATAGTTAAACGTATGTTTAAAACTTGCATCCGAACTATCCCAATCCGCAGTTCCTTGTCGCAGCTCTAGCGATGTATACCAATCTCTTGAAATAGTATCAAGTGTATGAATGAACATATGTACCCACTCTCACCGAGGTATATTATACCTAATTGTACTACATGTATTCAAATGATCAACAGGACTAGTAAGTCCTGTATATTTCTCACCAATATATGGGATCCCTTCTCCAAACCGAATTTCTAAGTATCTTCTACATTGTGACTACCCAGGTACATAGTGCTTATTGTAGCCCACCATCTCGTCGGTGTTGCTTTCAGGACGACATCCAGGGCTAATAAGCGTTGTTTTTCCTGCACCTTTCCTTCAAATCCATTAATAAACTCATCCACGTTAGGTAAATCCTCATAAATAGGGAGACTACATACCTCGGTTCCAACCCATCGCAAGGACTTTGTCATGTGGGTGCATCTTCACATAGATATTTCATGTAGCCTGTTTTGCCAATTTTCAAGAGCTTCACCAGAGTCAGAATATTAAGAGCTAACACTTCCAACTGAGCGTACCTCTTGCTGTAGGATTAATATAATCATTTAGCTTGGAAGATACATTATAAATTTTATCTAAATCTTAAGCATAATAATATCCTTCGACTTGTTGCACCGAGTGTAAACGAGGTGCTTACAACCCAGTATGGGGGAGATCCTATAACGGATGTCACATGTCACATGTAATGTTTTCAAAAGTAATAAAATGTAAAAAGTAATAGTATGGGGGAGATCCTGTAACGGATATCACATGTCACATGTCACATGTCACATTTGTCACGTTTGTAGTATGGGGGAGATCCTGTAACGGATGTCACATGTCACATGTCACATTTGTCACGTTTTTAGTATGGGGGAGATCCTGTAACGGATGTCACATGTCACATGTCACATTTTCCACGTTACGTTACAACCCAGTATGGGGGAGATGTTATAACGTTTGTCACATTTGTCATGTTACGTTACAACCCAGTATGGGGGAGATGTTGTAACATTTGTCACATTTGTCACGTTTGTCACGTTACGTTTCCATGTCGGCTCATAACTTATAAAAAATCAAAAGTAATTAAAAATTTCATGTTCGCTCATAACGTATCAAAAATAATAATAAATAATTAAAAAATTAAAAGAGAGGGATCCAATTTCTTGAGGGGTAATTTTTTTCTTAATGTGTAAAAAATTTAAGATAAAACAAAAAAAATTACACCTCAAGAAATTGGATCCCTCTCGATTCTTGATATATCTGGGTTTGAGATGGATCTACGTTGGTTATACATATCTCTTCCCTTCTAATGGATCCAGAGGTGCAACAACTCTGATCTCATCATTTCCAAATGTCAGAACTCTCTTTTTGAATTTTATGACAGTCTGATTCTGAATTTCCCAATCAATCCCCAGTAGCGCAGGATATGGATTGGTGTCGTCGACAATCTCTATCACTTCAAAGTCTACATATGTGCGCAGTCCTTCTACTTCGTCAGGAACCCCAACCATTCGACCAAATGGTATTACTTTATGTTGATTAGCTAAGCATAGTTGGATAGGTGACCATACTAAATTCAAATTTCCCATATTCTCTCACGTTTGCTTGGTCAAGATGTTTTCATCTGAACCCAAATCTACAATAACAAATTCCATGTCATAGTCACCAATCTGCGCATTGAGTCGTAGCTCTCAACCATTCTTATGTCTTCATTGGACATGATTAAAAATCCTTTTGAGTCACACTCCTTCCTCATATTCTCCAATTAATGTTTGCAATTCTCTTAAATCAGCCTCATCTTTAACCAAAGCTAAACAACTTTTGAGAAAAGTGTTAAGGGCACTTACTTTCCAAAATTATTCTTTCGCACAGACTTGTCGAAGTGAGGTGGCATGTCGTACAAAGGTCCTTCTTCAAGGGCAGGCGGCGAAGATGTTGATTCACCCTTTAGAATTTCATCCCGAGCTTCAAATAATACACTTTTCTCTTTCTGGACATCAAACTGTGGTGTTTTTTGAGCTACTGGTGTGACTCTTGGGTCCCTTAGATTATCGCTATCATTCTTATCTCCACCCACCGCGACACCACCTCTTGTTACAACAGCGACAGTAGGATAACCTAGTCGTGGTTCCACCGAAATATTTTGCACATTTTGGTTCTGATTTTGATTTTGATTTTGATTCTTCTTCACTTTCCACTTGGATATAAGTTGTGGATAGTCTTCAATTGTATGATCCAGCGCTCTGCAATACGTACAAGAAGTAGCAGGATGTGGAAAATATCTAGCATAATGTCTAGGAGTACCACAATTATAACATGTGTTTTCCTCTACCTCGACCAAATCCTCATAATCCACGACCTTTAAATCCCCCTTGCATTTACATGAATTGTGCCTTGGGTCTTTCATTTGAACCCTCGCCCTTCATAAGAAATGTGTCGGTAGTCCATTCAGTAAGAAACATATATGCTTGACATTGCTTTTCATCATGCAAAACATAGCTACAGAACTTGCACCATAATTTCTGGGGAGCATCCACCATATTTTGCAACAAGTAGCATTCTTCTAGTCGATGTCCCTTGGTCTGACAGATTCGGCACCATACAACAAGATTTATTGGACTCGGATTGCCAGCATTAATACAGTCATGAAACATTGTGCATTGGTCTTTGGAATGTCCATCTTATTCACATCTAGTACACCAAACATCTTCACACTTTTATTTTCCCTTCTTAACCCTGGCTTTGAATAGACAAGTTTGCTAACTGTGACTGAATTTGAGCCATACCAGCGCCAGTCTCCCTGATAGGTGATGCTTCTAACTTCATAGCCATTTCCAAGGCCTCCGTCTGTGTCGGTATATTTTGTTGTATAAGTGGAATTCTTATGTGGGGAAACAATGCAGTAATGAAACCATTCCTTATTTTGTAAATCATTCATTGGAAATATTGTACAAGCCACCAACATTTTGAAATGTTGGTCGAAGTCCCAAACAGACTCATTCGATGCCTTCGTGATTTCCTTCAATTCCATAATAGATTGAGATGCAGGCTTTGGCTTCTTAAATTCAATAATAGGTCCTTCCTTGACTTCTGTCAAGATATTCACATGTTGGTTACCAGTAACTCCAAAAAAATTCATAAACCAATCTAAGGCATGACCTCTAAAAGTCGTGATCAACTGCTCCAACTTGACGTTGTCGTCCTGGACTTGCTTCATAGTCCATATAGCGTTGCATAAAAACCAATGTTGTTCTGGATCTTCTGATCCATTCCCATAAAAAATAGGTATTTTCATGTCGTCCCCAACCATTCTAGACCTCTGGGGATTTTATTGATTCACTATGAATGGACCACTACTCAGATCCTTACCACTCGGGGAATTAATCTTCGAACTAATACCACTACTATGACTAGATGGAATAAAATGCAAATAAATATTAGGTCTTAACTCGATATCCGGAGATGTATGAGGGGTCGTAGGTATGTGGAAAACTCGGGTTTGGAACAGTCCTTCAGAGCCTTATTCTTCCTCAAGAATTAGCTGGTAGTCAACCTCTTTGTCACTAAAATCCTTGTCGAGTTGTGGCATTGATTCGTAGTTTCTCCTTTTAGTCGCACTACAACCCCTCTTTTTTGTCACAGTTCTTCTCCTTTTGTTCAACTGAAACTATCTTTCGCTCCACATAAATACACACTCTTCGTCTAATTCAATTTCATCTCCACTCATCAACTCAGCTCATCCCATTAATTCCGTCCATACCATTTTCCATCCGATACCCATGCCCACCACGCACAATTTCTCTACTTGTCAAATTCCATTTGCATTACACCTTTTTCACAAATAATCTTTTTGATCAACAAGTTCAACGACTTGATGTATTTACCGTGCGAACCTTCAAATAAGTTACATTCTGCTGCACTATATGACTTGATAGTGTCAAGAGTGAATTTGGTAATATACCCCTCTAACACAATGTCTAGCTAGAAATATATTGAACGAGAGATTATGTTGTTCACACCCTTCAATCACTGTATCAACTCAGGTGTCCAATATCTAGGTTCACCTCCTTGGAAAGTTTTCTTTTGTTCAGTCAACCTTGCTAACCATTCATGCAATATCATCAGGAACTCACCAAAGAACACTTCATGAATATCAGTAAGAACATACTTACCTAACCAATCATCATTATTCAATCGAGGATTTCTATTATGCTTCTTTGCAAACTCTTCTAGTTGCAGGTCTACCCACTCCTGTATCTCCGGCTTAGTTGGATGCCACAACATTCCCCTTCACCTCAAATTCCTGTTCCTAACAACAGAACCATTTTTTGGCACACTTTTATTTTGACCAAGGTTCAACACTTAACATCCACCAACAAACCCCACAATCCACAAACACCTGCCTGAAAGGGAGTAAATCCCTTTCGGCAACATCTGCAAAGCAGATGAAGTCTCACTCGAGGTATCTATGGGGAATGCAGGAACCATACTTCATGCATCAAAAAATGGGAACATTCGACAACCAATACATTCATCATTATGTTTCTTTACGGAACAACGATAGATCATAGCTTCGACACATTCATGACATCAGCAGATTCCATTACTTATCTAGATTAATATATTTTCATCTAGTTTTCATACAACTAAACTCGTCATGTATTTTCTTATTTATTCAACAAAGGAAAGAAACACATATCACATCACAAAACATTAACACACATAAAGACACCATGTTTTAACGTGGAAACCCATCTGGGAAAAATCACCGAAGCACTTGTATTTTATTAAGAGTTGCATCCAAATAAGCACTTTAGGTAAGACTTATAGATTTCTTCATGTATTACAATGGATCTGCGCACACAGCCTACATATCAGTGACTCAGCTTATCCAACATATCTCTGAAAGACACAGTGGATATCTTCAATATAGAGTACAAAAACTTGACTATCTCTACCAACCGAATGTGTGCGCATTAAGCTTTCCCTGCTCCTACTAACCCACTAGCTTCCTTACCAACTCATTATTACAATGTGGACCAATTCTAACTAACTGACTCAACTCCAACCTTTGACATGATCAACATGAACATTTTCCCCATTTCCTGGCCGCTTTGTCGGAGTTGACCACTTCGTCGAATTGGTTCCACTACATCTTTGTACACACCAAAACTTGTTTCTTCAAAATTGGTACCGCCAATACACTGGGCCCAACATAATGGATAAGCCTCGTGTGCTGAGGTAAGTACTTTGTATGTCAAAGTGATGATGTTGTACAGTCTTGATTGTCAAGGCTAAGGTCTTGTGTGTCAAGATAGATCCTCATGCGTTGAGGTGGTACCTCATGTTTTGAGGTAATTATTTGCATGTCGAAGCATGAATGGTGTGTGATGTACTACTAACCATGGTTGAGCTATTAAGTCTCCTCTAAAGACTGGACACCTCTAGAGTGAATTACTTTAGCATATGACCACTTGGAACGATAATAGAACAAGGTGATCACATTATTGGGAAAATATCCTTAGTATATTTGATATGATAATTAATTAAGTTGGCACATGTGGACCATGCAGATAAGACAAGAGATAAATATAAGATGTGATAAGATAAGAGAGAATTCGATTTGCACACTTTAGTTAAATAAAGAGAACTTGAATTGTTAAAATTCATTGATATTAACAAAGAAGACTTCAGTCAATTAAAGGAGAACTTGAATTTATCACTTCAGTGATGTTTCCAGGAAAGACTTCAATTAAAAGAGTTAACTAAGTGATAACAAATAAGATCTGGTTAACTAAGTGTTTGCATGATGACACTTGAGTTAGCCACCTAACTAAGTGGTCTAGCATCCAGATGGAGGGCAAGTTCATCCTGAAGTCAAAAGATAAAAATATAATGTAAAGCATGAGAATAATATATATATATATATATATATTGATGTAATTCAATGTGAAGGGAATTCTCTTCTCTCTTGAAAGAAATGCGCTTTTCTTTGTGCAGGATATTATTCTGAGTTCTATTCTTACATCTTCTCTCTTGCTCTGATATATGCACTAGGGGTGCTTACTGTAATCTGATTATTGTGAAGCAAGTCATTCTCTACTATCAATCAATATACTAAGGAATATTTTGTTGGGGTTTTCTCCCTCAAGTTATAGAGGGTTTCCCCATGGTAAATTTATGTGTCGTATGTGAATGCTTACATGTCTATGATTGTTCATTGATTTCAAGTACTACTACAATTTCGAATAAAAGATAAAAAATGAACATGGTATCAGAGCTCAGGACATGAAAGAGCTAAGTTTATCAGTCAATCTTGAGCCTACATAGATCTTGAGTAAGCACAATTATTGAATAATAATGACTTCAATATCAGTAAGACCGGAAAACCGACTTGAAGGAACTTCAACCTTCAATACTTGGAAGGCCGGGATTCTAAATATCCTAGAAGAGCATGATCTGGATGGATACATATCCAGTGTTATTGAAGAGCCTACTACTAATGTACGGCACTCCAACTTCAAGAAGAATCAATCCAAATAAAAGAGGATCATTTATGATTCGGTGAAGGAAAATTTGATGCTCGTGATCACTCCATTAAAGACCATTAAGGAATGCTTCAACACTTTGACCAATCTTTATGAGAATAAGGCACTCAATCAGAAGAGAGAAATGAAGAATAAGCTGCGTAATCTGAAGATGGAGAAGGACGAAGTTGTCGCTTCTTTCTTCACAAATATCTCTCAAGTAAGAGATAAACTCATGAGCATTGTTGTGACAATTGATGATGATGATCTCATAAAGACTATTGTTAATGGCCTTCCATCTTCATGGGAGACATTCTTGGCTGCATTAAATGGTCGATAAGTGAAACCAAACTTTGAAAGACTATGGCATGATTTCCTACAAGAAGAAAGGAGAATCCAAATCAAATATACTTCTTCCAAAGAAGATAACATTGCTCTTGTGACACAGATGAAGAGATGAAATAAATCTTTTTCTCATAAGAATTTTTCTCATCAAAAGGAAAATGATTACAAGAACTTGATAAGTCTAAAGTTAAGTGTTTCAATTACAATAAGAAGGGCCACTATGCAAGAGAATGTCATGAAAAGAAAAGAGGAAAGTTCAAGGGTAGGTTTCATGCCTCTACTGCTACTGAAGATGAACCTACAAGAAAGAACCCATCCGATGATCAGGAGACAAGGAAGGAGTATTATCGTGTCTCGGCCCTATCTGGATCCATTACCACTAGTGCTGAGACATGGTTCGTGGATAGTGGTGCATCTAAACACGTGAATAGATATAGGAGCGCTATCTCATATATGAAGGAAAATGAGTTCCTTTCAGGTGGAGCTCGGAGATAATACCACCTATTTGATCCAAGGAGTTGGATCCACTTCTTTTCAGTTGGATTTAGGAGAGGTACTACATGTTGATGAAATCCTATTTGTTCCCAAATTGAAGAAGAACCTTCTATTTGTTTTGGTTCTAGAAGATATAGGATTCAGAGTAATATTTACGGACAATAAAGCGCTATTGTGGCCTAAGCACACAAACTCAAACTTTGCATTAGTAATTGGAGTTAGAGAGGAAGTTATATACAAATTTCCTAGAAATCTCATTCAATCCATGATCCATGACATAGTCAATCCTTGTGAACCATGGCATAGGAGGCTTGGTCATATCCATTTCAAAGCGCTAATTGGATTGCAGAATATGGTTAAAGGTATGCCTGTGTTTAAATCTGAATATGATAGTGTTTACGGAGGTTGCGCTCTTGGCAATAATATCAAGAAGAGTTTTCCAAAAAATACCAAATATCTAGAGGGATCCTAGACTTAATACACTATGATATATGTGGTCCTATGTCAGCACCATCCTTGAGTGGCTATCTGTACTATGTTGTTATACCCCCAAGACATTATTATTTTATTTTGATTTAATAGTTGTGACAATATTTTCAAAAAAAACAAATTGTAAGAGTTATTTAAAAACTCGAAAACACTCACAAGAGGTGTGAGTGACACTTTGCACTACAAACTATTTATTTTATTATTTAACAAAAGAAAAAGGCACTTGGAGAATTCAGCTAAATGAGGGGACACCACCATGGCACATAGAACATTTGTAAAGCAAGCAAGGGATATTTTTACCAATCAAATCGAATCTAAAAGCTTAACTACCAGAAAAAATCCTAAATCATAGAGATTGAAGGATTGATTGAAGATTTGATAGGGATTGCACAAGACCTGGGTAAAACTATATATATTTGTGCACTGAGATAGCATGGGACGTCGTATTGTGCATTGATAAACTATGTCGAGTGTTTCTCTTTCATAAGTCCATCATTGCTTGTTACAGACTCTAAGAGAGAGAGAGTTTCGCGTGGAAGTGTTGCTTGGCATTCTAGTGCATGGTGGTGATCCAACTCGGGGGTGGAGTTGAGCTAACTATGGTCTTTATCTCTCCTATGATTGGGAGGAGCTAAATCTCCAAGCAGCCAGTTTCATCATTTCAAGTAAGTATATGATTTTATTGTGTGGATGTATGAACAATATTAATAGTTCAAGTCATTTTTTCCATTCCTGGTACACTGCGTATTTGGTTGGTATATTTATATAAACTAGATATGAATTATTTTATACATACATATATATATATATATATATATATATATATATATATATATATATATATATAGAGAGAGAGAGAGAGAGAGAGAGAGAGAGAGAGAGAGAGAGAGAGAGACGAATGGGGAGAGTAAATTCCCTTGTATCTTATTTATTGAATGGTTAATATTGTATGTTTTAAGTACCTAATTACTCACGCTAACAAAGAAGAAAGAATATGTGTATAATGGGAGAAGTTTTTGTTCTGTGCATTTTATATAGTAAAAGTTCTCTCCGATCGAACTTTGTTTAGATATTGAATTTTGTGCATTATTCGCATCAAAACCCTGTGCACTCTCTTTTTTTATAAACGTTGTCGTGTTGAAAAATGAACTCTTCATAACTTCTTTTTTTTTCCGTATTTGGTTCGAAGGTCTAAAATATAATTGTCTACGAATATATATATTTTTGCAAGTTATCGAATCGGCTAAAAATCCCTGCGGGTCTCGCAGTGGATTGCTTATATAAAATGCGTTTAAAACCTCCTCAAATATATAACAAATTCGGATCTCTGTGCATTCACATAGTATTAGTATTTTGATTCATGTTAGTATTAAAAGGTTTCATTTTGTACTTCTTGTCATGAAGTAGATTTTATTGTGCTTTTGGATCTCAATCTAAGAGACTAAACCTTGTTAAAGAGCCTATTTGTGCTCAAAATCATAGCATTCAAGCTATGGTTACACAGTATTATTTATGCAATTGATGGTGACTCTATTAGATTATTTGGGAAGCAACCTTGTACATGTCCTTCATTTTAAAGACTGTAAATCATACTTACCTTTTTCAATAAGCGAAATTTTATTTTCTTTCAATCGATTGTGTCTTAGCCAAATTGAAGGTTCGCCGATGGGTTTTTGAAAGGTGTTTGTACAATCGGATATTATCTATGTTTATTTCAATGATGGAGTCAATATTTGTTTGACAGTATGGTTAAATCAATGTTTTTTATTTTTTACTCTCCATAAGTAGATCTGTGAATGATTGTCAACGTCTGTGTGGTTATCTTCTTCTTTTCTGAGATTATCGATCTATTTTTCAATAGTTCGATGGTGAGATTAGGTAAATTGATCTTTAGGTTTACATGTAACCATCTGAGAGATTTGTACATTGTTATGTTACACCGGTGATTTTAAAGATATAACGGTGCATTGAGTACACATTCGATCATTTCTTTGTTTTCCTTGGTTGTTTTTTCCATCTAAACCATGCGTGCACCGAATCTATGATTTGGGTTGTTGGTTAATGTTTCCATACTTGGCAGCTCTGCTCTTTGGGAAGTTCATAAGCATTGGTTATTGTACTTAAGCAAACAGGCCGTTATCCCTGTTTGTTTGCTCCGTTTTCCCTTTATTTTTCGTTGTTATGGATCCTCAATCACCTTCCTATTGTTTCGGTAAACCATCCATTATGCTCACGCCAAGCCATGCAAGGTAGGCTCCTGGTAGTTAAAAATGTTTCCGCCAGATCGCGCACCTGGTTAATGCAGTAGAAATCTATGCTACTACTTGGTGCGCCCTTGGAGGAAAGTCTCGAGTCAAGGCTGTCACCTAATCTTGAATCCTCCATTTATTCCAAATCCTAATCAAATCCAAGGGGGGGTAGTCCCTACGGAATGTTTCTAAGTTTATTAGAATGATTCAATAAATTTGTTATAGGTGTTTTTTAGGAGTTTGATTACAAAATTCCAAGTACGTTTGCAAAATATTTTTAAGGAAATGCTTTCACCAGCAGAGAATAAAGTGACCACCAATATAGTAAAGATAACACAACAAGTTATTGATTTTAAGAAAAATAATGAATAGTGTTGTTGTGGACCAATTCCAAATGGATTCAGTACATAAGATACAAGATGTTGTTGAAAGGAAAATTTTTGCAAGTGTCTCTTGGTTGATTTTAAATTATTAATGGTTTAAATTTTTTTAAGGGAGAAGGGGAAACTCTCAAGATACCATGAGGTATAGGGATAAATGTCTAGAAATTGAGAGAAGGTGGCTCCTCACGAAGATGTGTGGGATGGAATGGAGTCTCTAGGGTGGTGTTCAACACTACACCAACAAGGGTGTATCCCAATTGTTCCTTGAGGTCGCCTCCTAGTTGTTCCCGCTTCTTCTGAGAAATTTTCCCACGCAAAAGTAAATTAACTTAGTGCCGGATTTTCACTATTTGAGGGGCTGTTTTTTTATTATGATGATTTGTTATTTAAATGTGAAAATTTAAAGAGTGTCTACAATTATTTTTGATTTCCCATAGGGCCAGGCAAATGCCCGCAAGGGGAAAGAGCATACTTTGAATTGTAGACCAAATTTTTATTCCGATTTACTTTGTTAAAACTAAAAAAATGAAAGCCAAAAGTTATACTAATTACTATGGGAAAGGATTCTCTTTTATTATCATCCAATCATGTACGCAAGAAAAGCCCTTTATGTGATGGCGAGAGCATACTTCGGGAAAGCAATGCCAGTTTATTTCCTTTAATCTACTTTGCGAAATGAAAGTAAAGTAAAAGAATAAATGAAATAATTATAAGTATACAACCCTGCATTTAAACGTATTGTGTGTGTTTGTGCTTTGTCAAAAAAATTCAGGCCATAAAATCGACACTGTAAATCCCCCCAGGGGGGATGGGGTGTGGGCGTTATGTAGCCCACTTGCTCTCATTTAAAAAAATATTACAATGCATGTTCAAATAAATGCCTCTTATTCCATTTAACTTGGATCCAATGTCTTACAAAGTTTTAGAAATGATATACAAGTGAAAGGGGGTCCACAGAGAGTCTATTTTGCACTTCTGACAAAAATTCGTCAGAAATTCTTAATCTTTTCTCTTGGACCTGCTAAAAACCAGAAAACTAAAATTGCAAGTTTAGTGAGTTAAACATATAGATATACATAAAAATTTACAAAGCTCATACTTGGAAAAAAATGTGAAACTTTTTTGTGCTTCAAGTATGAAAACTGTGAATCTAGATCTAGTTTTTTGAAGTGAAAATGAAGTTATTCTAGATCTGATTTTTATGCTAGGTAAAAGAAGATGTTTGATTTTGCAAAAATGTGAATCTATCTTTTACTAAGCTTCAATAACAAGTAACCAAGATTTATTTAAATAAAAATAGAGATAAAAGACGCAAACCCTCAAGCACAAGCTTGATATGGGAAAAAGATGAAGAGGAGGAAGTTGTGGACCAAAAGCTCGTAGATATAAAGCTTTGAATATGATGGAGAGAGGGTGGAAGAAACCTAGCTCCAAAATACCTTCACCTTGAGGCTTCCTTCAAAGCTTACATAATTCTCACACAAGCGAGATTAAATCTAGTATGTTGATCAATCAAAACCAAGAGAATAGTCGTACAACCAAATACTAGTATTACTACTTGAAATCTTGAAAGCATGCTCATAAACAAACAAATTGACAACTGCAAATTCTTGTTCTACAATATCTAGATTTAAACATTAACTTGCATAAAATAATAAGGCTTAGAAAGATGTCACCTCAACCATAAATAGCACATGCATGGAACAAGAGCCACAATCGACCTCCAAAGTCTTCAATCTTATTACTTGAAAGAATTTCACACATTACAAGAGCAGAGTCATCTAAATGACCTCTTGTCGAGCACGATTTTCATTATTGAATATTCTTCTAAGTGAAGAACTAAATAGTTCATACCTCATTTCACGAGGTAGTGAATTTTAACGCATTGAGTATGATCCGTAGTCTTGTTCTTTTGTTCAAAATAACATGTTATTGCGTTGGATCGAATTAGGATTGTAACTAGACCCTCCCACGTGAGCTAGGTCATAGTTGATTTTGGTTAATAATATCAACCCCTACTTAAAAATTATAAATGGGAATTTACGGGTTGAATTTCCTATTTCTTTTTATGAGAGTAGTGTTAAATTTATATATGTGTGTGTGTGTGTGTGTGTGTGTGTGCATAGAATAATTTTTGTTTTACTAAACTGCAGGAAGAAATGGTTGGAAGATGATCCCTTACCCCACCCCACCTATTTGGGTTGAACTTAATGATGAGAATAGCAATGTTAATAATGAGATTTTATAAACAGTAAGAGGTTTACAATTCGAATTGATGAACTTTAAGACTGAACATGAGAGGGTACTGAAAACCTAGGAAGACTTAAATGAAGCCTTACTGTCTAAACTGAATGAGATAACTAATGATAAAAATAAAAAGAAACATAAACAATAAAACTCATCCTCGGATTTTCCTTCTTCTGATGAAATCCCTATGTCTGGTGAATCAAAAGATTATAATGATAGCTCTGAGGGAAGACGAAGAAACAAGAGAAAATATAAAGATGAGATAATAGGATAATTTAAAAAAATAAAGCCTCCTACCTTTGATGACGAAGTCAAAAATGGAGAAGAAGCTAAGGCTTGGCTATCTGGGATGAAGAAGTACTTAACTATCTGGGATGAAGAAGTACTTAATTATGTACAATTATTTCAATTCTATGAAGGGAAAAATGGTCATCTTCAATCTAGTCAGGATGGCTGAGATTTGGTGTTAGGACTTAAAAATAGCAAAAAGAATCAATGATATAAAATTAAGTTGGAAAACTAGTTTAAAAAGGAATACCTCTAAGAGTATTACTATGAGGGGAAGACAAAGGATTTTTATGAGTTAATACTAGGATCAATGTCTATGCATGATGACTTTTGTACTAAATTGTTGTCCTTGTTAAGATATGTGCCTTACCTAAATGAAGAAAAACCTAAAATTCAAAGGTTCCTAGGTTTCTTACCTAGCTTTTATAAAGGCAGATTAGAGTATGGCAATCTAAAAACTTTATATGAATCATTGAGAAGGGCCAAATTAATCTATGATCAGTCTAAAAGTAAACATGAAAATCCATATAATTTCAAGAAAAAGGAAGGGAATAATTTTAAAAGAAGAGAATTCAAACCCCTAAATAAACATAGGAATTTTCAAAGAAATACTTTTAAGGATAAACAACAACCAATAAGAATTGAGTATAAAGAAAATCTTTTTAACAAGAAAAAATAAGAAGTAAAAAGAGAACCATTACACTGTTGGGGCTGTGGGGAGAGTCATTTCTATCGAGATTTTCCTCATAAGAAGGATAATCAGAATATTCATACTGTCCGGGAAGCAGCCACAGTTGGGGAGGTTGCTCGAAACATACTGAAGATAAGCGTGGCCTTGGACAATCATCAAGCAGATTATCAACCCTCCATGATCGAAGTATATGGTAACATCTTTGGAAAACCTATTTCTATATTAATTGATTCTAGATCTACTTTTAAGGTACATATCTCCTAAGCTAGAAAATTTGTGTAAAATGAATATGTGTGATTTTGAAAAGTCATGTTTAGTGCAATTAGCCACATGAACAAAAAGAAAGGTAACTAGCTTTATTTCAAGTTGTGAAATTCATATGAAAGATCTAATTTCAAAAGTAGATTTAAAATTTTTTCCGTTAGGATCATATGATGTATTAATTGGCATGGACTAGTTAGAAAAGCATAGAGTTATATTGAATTGCTTTGATAAAACTTTTACTTGTATTGATGAAAATAGAATTGTTAAAGGGATTCCAAAAAAGGTCCTTACTAGGAAAATATATGCTTTGCAATTGAAAAGGTGTGCTAGCAAAGGATGTAGATTGTTTGTTGTGCATATCACTGAAAATAATGATGATTAAAAAAACCTAGTTTGGAATATTTTCCTCTTTTAAATGAATTTAAAGATGTTTTTCCAGAAGAGATACATGGACTACCTTCGAGGAGGGATATTGACTTTACCATTGAGTTGGTACCAGGAGAAATGCTTCCTCAAAGGATCCTTATAGAATGAATACACCTAAGTTGGTGGAATTAAAATTACAATTGCAAGAATTAATAGATAAAGAATATATAAGACCGAGTGTGTCTCTGTGGGTAGAACCGGTTTTGTTTGTTAAAAAAAAGATGGAACATTAAGACTTTGTATTGATTATAGACAATTAAATAAAATGACAATAAAAAATAGATACCCTATCCCCCGCATCAATGACATGTTTTATCGAGTACGGGGAGTTACGGTATTCTCTAAGATTGACTTAAGGTCTGAGTACCATCAAGTAAGAATTAAAAATGAGGATGTTCATAAAACAACATTTAGAACAAGGTACGGGCATTACGAGTTCTTGGTTGTTCCATTTGGCTTGACCAATTCCCCAGCCACATTCATGTGTTTAATGAACAATATTCTCCATAAATACTTAGATAAGTTTGTAATAGTATTTATTGATGACATCTTAATATATTCTAAAAATGAAGAAGAGCATAAAGAACGTTTACATTTAGTCTTACAAACCCTGAGAGAACATAAACTTCAAGTAAAGTTTAGTAAGTGTGATTTCATTCAAGATAAAATTCAATAACTAGGTCATATAATATCTAAAGAAGGAATTTATGTAGACTCAGATAAAATCAAGGAAATCATTTATTGGCCGGTTCCTAAGGATGTAACCAGGATTCAATCCTTTATGCGGATCACGGGTTACTACAGTAGGTTCACTGAGGGGTTCTCTAGAATTTCTTACCCAATAACTTAAATTCAAAATAAAGGAACTAAATTCATATAGTCTAATAAATGTCAAGAAATATTTGGAAATCTTAAACAATTACTAACCACAAGACCTATTCTAAGAATATCGGATCTGACGTACAAGGAGATCGCTATATGTACATATTCCTGCTTGGAGGGATTAGGTGGCGTGCTACTATAAGAGGATTATGTAATAAGCTACGAGTCAAGAAAAATTAAAGAACATGAACGTAACTATGAAACACATGAATTAGAACTAGCTACTATAATACATGCATTAAGAATGTGGAGAAATTACTTAATAGGAAGAAAATTCACTTTAATGTCTGATAAAATACTTGTTTGATCAACAAAGTCTAAACGCTCGTCAAGCAAGGTGGTTAACCTTCTTGAGCGAGTATGATTTTGAAATTAAACACATTAAAGGAAAAGAGAACAAAGTGGTGGATGCACTGAGTAGGAATGCCATTCCACATTGTTCGGCTGCTTTTAGCAGTTATAAGACAAATGTTGATGATTTGATAAGAGATGCAACTAAAAATGATGAAGAATACTTAAAAATTAAAGAACAATTGGAAAAATATGTTAACGAAAATGAATTCTCAATCTATTCTATAAGCTTAGAAGACTTGTTGATCTATAAAAATCGATTATATATACCTAATTCTGAGGAAGTTAAGCAATTAATCTTGAATGAGTTACATAAGAAACTGTATTCCAGACCTCCGAGATATAAGATGATAACAAAGTTAAGACAAATATATTATTGGCCTAACATGGAGAATGATGTTGCAAATTACCTATCTAGATGCATTGAATGTGAGCAAGTAAAAACATAACATCAACATCCCGTTGGGTTACTTCAACCCTTACCTATTCCAAAATGGAAGTGGGAGATAATAAGCATGGACTTTATAACAAGATTACCTAAAACGAATAAACAACATGACTCAATAATGATACTTGCACTTGATAAGTTAAGTAAAGTTGCACACTTCATACCTATGAAATCTACCTTTAAAGCAATTAACATAGCTGATATTTTTATGAAATAAATTTTCCGTTTGCATGGTATTCCGAAAGTTGTGATTTCTGATAGAGATGCAAAATGTACAAGTAATTTTTGGAAGGCTTTGTTTAAGGTTCTAGATACTCAATTGAATTTCAGTACTTCTAACCATCCTCAAACGAATGGACAAGCTAAAAGAACTAACCAATTGTTAGAAGATATGTTGCGAATGTATGTAATGGATAAACCAAGTAAATGGGAAGACTATTTGCATTTAGTAGAATTTTCTTATAATAATGGATATCAAGCTTCATTAAAAATGAGTCCATTTGAAGTATTATATGGTAGAAAATACCACACGCCTGTGTCTTGAGATAATCCTATTGATAGGATTGTTCTAGGACCTGACATGTTAAAGGAGATGGAATAGATGGTGAAAGAAGTGCAAAAAAACTTAAAATTTGCTCAAGATCGGTAGAAGAGTTATGTGGATTTAAAAAGAACTCCAAGGGAGTTCAACGTTAGTGATCATGTATATCTAAAGGTAAAACCAAAGAAGAGTACCTTGAGCTTGGGAAGGTGTTCCAAGCTAGTGCCCAGGTATTGTGGGCCTTTCGAAGTGTTATCTAAGAAAGGGTCGGTAGACTATCAGCTTGCACTTCCCCGTACTATAAAAGTGCATGATTTATTTCATGTTTCTTTGTTAAAAAAATACGTGCATGATTCTACTCATGTAATTGATTGGAATAAGATTCAGGTAGAACCTGAGGGCGAGTTGTTGGGTGCAGCCCAAGTAAGGTAAGTTTTGATATCAAACTACAGTTAGGAGAGGCCTAAGTTTGACCAATTTTGAAGATAAGTGACTCCAAAAATCCCGGGCAGAGGGTATGGAGAGAAGTACAAATGACAAGAAAGAAATTCTTTCCTTAGTAAAGATGAAGTACTAAGGACAGCCAGAGGTGGTTGTAGCAGTTAAAGACCAAGCGGAGACCTGACTGCTACTGGATCAAGAAGTAAAGAAGTAGAATGGTTTAAAGGACACACCACTGCAGAAGTCGGAACTGCGCCTATCAAAGAAGCGTCAGATTCAGAAGAAGCGTCATTGAAAGGACAACGAAATTAAAGCTAAGCATGGCCTACAGGTAAACCATAAGGTTTTTGGTTTTAAGGGTACTATGGTTTTTGGCCCATAGTTATTGTAATATGTGACCTTCGGGAACATATATATATATATGTGTGTGTGTGTATGGGTATTTTTGTATAAGGAATGGTTTGGAAGTTAGACAAATTCTGACATTAGAGGATTGTAGATCTAAACTTAGAGAGAACATACTCTATAGCTGAGTGCGTAAAGATCTGATTGTAGAGAAGAGTCTGCAGCTGAGTGTGCATACTGGAACTGTTACCCTTCCAAGTAATATAAGAATAGTTCCTGTGGATGTAGCTTCTGCCTGGGGGTGAACCATGTAAATATGTGTGTTATGTATGAGTTTATGGCATGTTTTGAGTTCATATCATTATATGTTTATGTGTTTGCTTTCATGTATATGAAAATGGAAATCATATGTTAAGTAAACAGAACACATGTATATGAATACTGCGAAGTAATACTAAGTATGATGAATGCGTAGTTAACCGGTAAAGATAACAACGATTCAGCGTAGTTCTATAGGATGTTGGTAACTGCAAAGTGTGGATTCATCTGTTTATATAGTCATGTTGAGTGTATGTTAAGAAAGGGACATGTTGTGAGGACGAGTCACCACTTCCAAACATCGCCACGGTTACAGAAACCTGATTCTGTAACCCCCCATATTTCGCTTCAGGTGAGACGTGAGCATGTTTACAGGTTGATGCCGAAAGGGCCAGTGAAAGGGGTTTTGTTGTGTCTACAGATAACTTCGTCGAACCCGGGTCATCCTAAGAAGACCGAAAAATGGTTTCATTGCCGAATTTGGACTATCATATCGGTGATGTGGAATCCATAGAAGAATGAAATACAGAATTGGGTGAGTCAAACAAAATGCGAGTTTTCGAAGAAAGAAAACAGATATCTGGGGCTTACTACAGAACAGTGGCTACAGAGACATATATTTACTGAGTTGCATGAATTTTTATTCACATATTTTTCTAACACATTATTTGAGTGGATATCCAGGGTGGCTAAAAGAAAAAATTGTTTCTAGGGTGAAGAACCTACAGTTTGGAATCCAGAGTTGATTCAGAGGCTTAAAGGGATTAATAACCACATTTCAAAATCAGTAGACTTTTGGCTGGATAGCTTGTTGGAAGGCTATATTACAGAGTTTGTTGTTGACACTTAGAAGTCTTACAGCTCAGCCGAAAGATACTTCTTCAAAGGATTTGGAGGTAAGTACCTGAAAAACCTGAGTTTATGCATTAAAATGCTATTAGCTGAAAAAGGTGTCTTAAGAATGCAGTCAGATTCCTAGGGTTTGAGTCTGTAATGTTCAAAAACACAGATAGTGACACAGATGAAGACATAGGCATTTTGCATAGTGGAAAAAGATATAGAGTTAGCACTAGAAAGATGTTTCAATAAGTTGAACCTCGCACATTCCTAGAAACTAAATTAGGAAGTGAAAGAAATTCATCTCAAGATTAGTCTGATAGTGAGACGGAAATTAGACATATTTTCTATCAGCTTATCACTCTGCAGAAACCTATACATGTTGAAAAAGATAGTCCTAGTTCACAGAACACTAGTAGCAGCAATACTGCAGGAACAAGCACAAAGAATTAGCCGAGTGGTGGATACTTCAACCATTTCACTCTGTAGGAAGTACTGTAGCATTTCAAAATCCTACACCTCCTAGAAGAAGAATGGCAGACGACATAAAGCTACCTGTTTTTAAAGGAAATGGCTTAGGAAATCCAGAGCAACATTGTTTTCTCTATGATGCGGCCTGGAATGTTAAACAAGTACAAGACGATGCTATAAAACAAGCTCAACTAGTCAGCACATTCAGAGACATAGCTTTAACATGGTTCATGAAATATTTTGTTGGCCAGAACAGAACATCAGCTGATATCAGAAATGCACTGATTAGAGAATTTAAGAAGCCTAAATCAGAATCTCAATTCATTACAGAGCTAAAAGAGATAAAACAAAAACCTAATAAGACTGTGTGGGAATTTGATCATAAATTCAAAGCCTTGTTGTATCAAGTTAGATTTGACATGAGCACCGCAACAACATCAAGAATGGTTTATCATTGCGTTGTTTCCCCACATTAGATTACCACTAATGCAATAGAAGGTTACCTCACAAACAGAAGCATTGGAAATTGCGATGAAGCTAGAAGCTTCGCCCATAGGAGAAACCAGCGCAGGAATGGTACAAATACATACACAACTAGAAAACCTAACATTACAGTTACAAGATATACAAAAAGGAAAAGAAGTAAGAGAAGAGGTTTGGTTCACTAAATGTAAAGTAGAAGGATATTCCAAGGAACATTGTCCTGTATTCAGATATTACCTCGCTAGTGGGGCACTGAATCCATTAAATCAACCTCAAGGACCATGGTGTGAAATTTTCTGATGCGGAGGACATCGACCAAAGAACTGTTACCTACTTTAGAAGTATGTACAGACACCAAAGAACTATACTGCACATTTTGTAATTCAGTTGGCCATGATGACACCAATTATAGAGCATATGACCTTATGATAGAAAGAAAACATGATGTCTACATATTCCAAGGAGAAACACAGAACAATAATGAGAATGCGCAGTATGATCAAGGTACATAAAGAGGACGTGGTGGATTTAGAGGAAGAGGACGTAATACTGGTCAAGGATGAGGAAGAGGTCAAATTGTCTGTTATAACTGCGCTCAACCTGGACATTTGGAAAGAGATTGTCAGAACCCATGCACTACTTGTAAGTATTGTAAATCCTATAACCATGTCATTGAAGCATGTCCCATTTTGCTAGGGAAAATGCAAGAAAAAATACCAAATGGACAGAACTAGAATATTCAGATGATTGCAGCTGAGAAAATAAATGAATATCGCAACATCCATGTTGTGACGCGAAGTGGAGCTTTGACCAGAGATGATAGAACAAATGAAGCTTCAAATTATGATAATTATATAAATGAATCAAAGCCTACTGATGGGGATTGGGTGAGAAAAGCAGTTGGGAAGATACATGTATTTGACCCTAACAGAGAAAAATAAGTATTCATTCAAGCAAGAAAAGAATTTTAGGACTCAAGAGCTTCAACCGCAAGGATCCCTTTGCGAAGTAAGTAGACACTTGTACTAGATATTCCATCCTTGTATGACGGGTCATGAGCTTCGCTAGAGCAGACAACTCTTGTAACACAGTTTATTCAGAGATGCATAAAACTGCTAAGGCACGAGCACGCCTTAAGAGAATTACAGAAAATGATGGGATATTACGAACAACGTAGTACAGTGAACAACGCACATAGAGCATTACATCACATTAAGAACCATAAAAGGACATCAAGAGAAATGAGGATAAGCACGCAGATCAGAGATTTTGAAATGAACCAGTTCATTCTTGACTTAGGATTAGAGGTGAACATTCTAACAAAAAAAACATGGGAGAAGATGGGGAAACCAAATTTATCTTGGTCTCCTATACAGTTGAGATTAGCTAACCAGCAGAAGGTTATACCTTTTGGGAGATTGTTAAGCGTTCCTATTAAAATTGATGGAGTGTGAAGTAAAGCATACTTTGAGGTCATTGACATCATAGATGACAGTAATTCTTATCTTGCATTATTAGGGATTGACTAGGAAATTGATAACCTTGCAATTATCAACTTGAAGAAAAAACAAATGATATTCGAAGGACAAGATATCAGAGTTATTGCACCCTTGGATCCTTCACAAGGAACAAGGTATGTTGAGCCAATAAGAGAAGAATGCAGAGCTCAAGAACTTGATAACATCTACAAGATGACAGTTAATAAAGCATATTACATTAATCCTACAAAGGATGGAACATTAAGTTGGAGATGTGACAGTTCTTTCATGTCAGATTCAGACACAGGACTGGAAAACGGCAGAGTAGAATGCATGAAGTATCAGTTAGAAGATGTGTGAAGATAACAAAGTCACTCTGCTATATTGGAATAGAGGTAATTCCAATTCCTACTTATGATGGGTTCGGTAATATCCATGCATTATTTCATGAATATCTAGCATCTGTTGCAGATGAACATAGGTTACTAGCTCTAGACATAGCATTGCGAGCTACACCTGCTAGGTGGTGGGCTGTGCATAAAGACAAAGTGAGCACATGGAAAGAATGTAAGCACTTAATGAAAATTAGATTTGTTGAACAAACTGAGAATATACAAGTAAAATATAGTGGACAAACTAATCCTAGAGATCACATAGAATCTTGCTTGAAAGCATGGAGGCATATACTAGAGATAGAATGGGTCAATATACTTGTGCACACATTGGATCTAGTAGCAGAAAACTGGTATACATAAACATAACTTCGACAGGGTACAATAGATTGGCACATAATGATAAATAATTTTCAGCTAATTTTCACTTTTGAGGATGAATGTCCGAGTATCAATGAAGATTGGAAAATCATTAAAACAAAAATATTCGATGATGTCCCAATTGGGAAATACATTTGGAGCATGCCCTTGAGTGTTATAATTTTGCACTGGATGAAAATGAAAATGAAGATCCTCACGAAGTGAATATACCAGAATATGAAGGAAAACGCGATGTGCAAGGACCTAATTTGGAAATTCCAGATATGAGTAACCCCATTAAGACTAAAAATATCAATATTAGCAGTACATTGTTATTACTTTTGGATTAAAGAATGCACCTGCTATATTTTCAAGAGTGGTTGTATCTGCATTTAAGGATTATATTCATAAATTATTAGAAGTTTACTTTGATGAATGGACAATATTCAGTCTTCTGAAAAACCATCATATGAAATTAAGAATAATGTTAGCAAAGTGTAGACAGTATCATATTTCCCTAAACTTAAAGAAGTGTGTCTTTTGTGTTCCTTATGGTATTTTATTGGGACACATAGTCTGTAAACAAGGATTGATGGTTGAGCCAGCGAAGATAGAAATCATAGTAAACCACCCAGTGCCTAATTCAGTTAAGCAGCTATGCATTACATTGGGACACACAGGGTATTATAGAAAATTCATTAAAGTATATGCGTAGATAACTGTTCCTATGGATAAACTATTGAAAAGGGAAGCAAAGTACAACTGGACTGAATATTTCCAAAAAGGATTAGACACACTGAAAGAGAATATGGTTACAGAGCCTATTCTAGTATTTCCTGACTGGAACAAGCCATTTCATGTACATGTAGATGCTTCATCTATAGAACTTGGCATTGTACTAGCACAACCAGGTGATGGAGGCATCGACCATCCCATTGCATTTTCAAGTAGAAATCTATCTTCAGCAAAAAAGAATTACACACAACAGGGAGGGAAGACTTAGCTATGGTGTACACATTGTAGAAATTCAGACGTTATTTGCTAGGTTTGCACTTTTTCATGTTCACTGACCATTCAAATTTGAAGTACTTGGTCAATAAGCCAGTGTTAGGGGGGAGAATATGCAGATGGATCTTACTTTTTTAGGAATATGATTTTGAGATCATAGTGAATCCAGGAAGATTGAACGTAGGACCAGACCATCTTTCAAGAATTGAGTTAGGAGAAGAAACTAGTAACTTGGATGATAATCTGCCAGATGCGCAGTTGTTTGCTATTCACATAACAAATGAATACTTCAGAGACATTGTAGAATTTCTAACTACAGGATTAGAACCCGCAGAACTTACTACGCAGTAGAAGAAATAGTTAGTGGTAAGATCAACTGATTTTACCCTGATTGCAAGACAACTATACAAATTGGGACCAGATGAAGTATTGCGTAGATGCATACTGGAACATGAGAGAACCATCATACTTACTGAAGCACATTCAGGAGTATATGGAGGACATTACCCAGGGAAATCTACTGCGTGAAATATTTTGAGAGCAGGATTATGGTGGCCTACTATACATAAAGATTCAAAGGAACATTGTAGGAATTGTGATGTCTACCAAAGAACAGGGAATCCATCCCATAGAGATGAGATGCCATTGATGCCACAATTGACATTGAAATCCTTTGATAAATGGGCTATTGAATTTGTGGGACCTATTAACCCACCAGGGAAGAGAACTGGCTTGAGATACATTATTACAGCTACAGATTACCTAACCAAATGGGAAAAGGCAAAACCAGTGAAGGATTGTAACACAGTTACAGTAGTGTAGTTCATTGTTGAGAACATCTTGACAAGGTTTGGATGTCCAAAGATTCTAATTAGTGATCAGGGAACCCATTTCCTGAACAAAACTATTGAATCCTTGACATAAGAATTTCATATTTATCATCAGAAGAGTACACCATATCATCCACAAGCTAATGGCACTGTAGAATCCTTTAATAAAGTGTTGGAGAATGCATTAACCGGTGTATGCAATACAAAGAGGGATGATTGGGATCTCAGATACCAGCAATATTGTGGGCATATAGGACAACTTATAAAAATTTTACAGGCCATACACCTTTTAGATTAGCATATGGACAGGAAGCTGTCATTCCCATGGAATACATAGTACCAAGCTTGAGAATTTCATCATTTACAGATATGGTTGATGTTGAGACAATGGATGAAAAACTATTACAGTTAATTGAATTGGAGGAAGACTACTTCATTGCAGGATTTCACCAACAAGTGCAGAAAAATAGAGAAAAAATATGGCATGGTAGACACATCAAGCACAAATTATCCCAGGTAGGGGACCTTGTTCTCCTTTATGATAGAAAATTTATGAAATTTCCTGTAAAATTCAAAATGCATTGGTTAGGACCATACATTGTCAAACATGTTACTAATGGTGGCGCAATTTAGTTAGCCACATTACTTGGAGAAAAATTGCAAGGACTTGTTAATGGGAGTAGATTAAAGCCTTACAGGGATGACCCTACTCCTACAGGCATAAGTTAAACAACGCAATAGTGTTTAAATTTCAAGTGCAGTTGAAATTGGACACTAAAACAGAGAAGAGAGTCTACACACAACAGTTTTGTTAGAATGCGAAGTTTACAAGATTTGAATATGTGTTGTGAAGAACACATACAAAGTCGAGTTGCGAAGTTCAGTCAAAGAAAGAGGGTAGTTTTGCGAAGTTTAATAAAAATAAGGGAAATGCGAAGTGAGCCTCGCCACTCACCTAACTACCAGTGAAGATAGAGAAAACTATCTGTTACATTTTTGTTTGGAAACTAGCCATTATATAGTACTTTTGGGAAACTGGATTTTTCCGCTTTAAGGCATATTTGTCTGTTGAAGACACATTTAGCGAAAGGAAAAGGACCCAGCTCTAAGCAATATTTGGCTAACGGACATAGAATTTAATTTTAACTTAGTCATTTTGGGGTGCGTCTTAGTGAAGCTGTGGCTATAAATAGTAAAGATCGCATAGTTATCGATTTTACCATGACTTTTCATTTTTACCGCGAGTAATTTCTGAGTTTTTACCAATTGAGAACATAGCATTCCGATAGTTTATGTATGACCAAGAAATACTACAAGATATATGAAGGGAATTCCATCAGTCTGGTCTAGATGGAATTATGAAGACCCCAGTAAAGAAAATAGCCCTAGAGAAAGGTGGGACTTCTAGAGCCTCACTGCGGCATGCACCAGAGTAGAAACAAAAAGATAAGCAAAAATGTACAGAGCAAGAGAAATCGAAGACTACAGAAAATTCAAAAGAGTATATTCGAGAGAGACCTCATGAGAGGTTGATTCTATTGATACCCGAGTACATCCCTCCATGAAGAGATGATGCTCCAGTGGTCATACTAAAAAAGAATCTGCAATATGATATGCCGTTGTCACCGATGTCAACTCATGTTCGGGAGAAGGAGAATTTTCTAGGCAATATTCCTGAATGCAAGTTATCAGATCATGATTTGTTGAATTCAACTAAATATCCACAATTTCATCCGGATCAATACATGTGTAGACACTACGATGAAGCCACCAAGCAAACAACAATTCAAGCGCAAGACTAGATTGCGCCATTGCAATCCTCAGGATTGCTGAATTTAATGTGAATTCCGCATTTTGAATGAATCCCAGAGCTCACAACAGTTGTGCGGACATTGCTTTCATGCACGCACCAGGGATACTTGTGGTTAGACCACAAGATTGATATCAACATCGACCTTATCTACAGGATTACACAATTAAGCAAATGAGGCAATGACCCTGCAACAGAATTCGTAGGCAAGAATAAAGACAAAGAACTCGCAAGGAGGATGAAGAGCGAATTCGGCTTGGTAAAAGGAACCCGTGGCTATCAAGCGAATCAGATTAAGGATGTTGCCATGTGTTTCACAGTATAACTTATCGCAGTAAAATTACTAAGGAAATGCAAACTGACAGAAGTGTCGGCCGATGCGATCTCCTTAGCTTCTAAGGCTAAGGATGGACTACAATTCAATTGGGTAAGTTACCTTTTGAATGAATTCCTGGACGATGTGGCGAATGCGCAAGACAATGATTATCAGTTTCATTATAGTTGGATGATAGTCTCGATTGCATTCGTGGGCTAGAAAGATCCAAAGTACCAACAAAGTGTATTGGTGTTCACTGGAGACCTCCATGGACCCAGATATGCGAACATGTGGAGCAATTCAAGGCCATAAAGACAAAGAGTGAATAATGTGCAGTTGTACACCTTTTATGAGAAGCTATGCGAAGTAATCAAGCACCTTTCGTGTATTCCTAAGGGAATAACAACAACATATATCTGAAAGATGCAATTCAAAGCGGGCCTCCACTTTGTCTTCATATAGCCTAGAGAACCAGCAAACCCAGAATGGTATGAGGGTCAATATCAGCTGGATACACAGAATATTGACCTCATCATTGAAGATTGGTTTCCCGAATGGAAAATTTATGCACCAAAGTCACTGGTCATGACATCTGAGGAGAGCGTCAATGAAAGAGACACCCAAGAGAAAGAAGAAGAGCAAGATCAAGCACAAGAATAACAACAAGCTGTTGGTTTTCCAAGAGGAGAAAAGAGGAATAACCCCGACACAACTATGCCGGAAGGATCGATAAAAAAGAAGAATAAAGCAAGTAAGACCCTGCTCGATGCAAGGTTGCATGATGATGATTATGACTACATCACATCCAGAGTCCACGAGCATATTGAAGAGACGCTCACTTTAAAATACAACAAGAAAGAGAAACTCCATGCAAGCATGGTAGAGAGCATCGCAGAATTGAAGAGCATGATGGAGAGGGTAGATCAAGTCCAGAAAGATTTAATAAGAGAATTAGACTCCGAATACATATCATAGGAGTCAAGCCGAAGAGAAATAATATCTCCTGCACTAACAATGTGACCTCGGTTAGTCCGCATAGAGCCGACGAACGTGATATTCCCATCCGATGAAATCACTGAAGGTGCGAAGTAGATCGCACACTTGGATATTAATGTGGGAATGTTTCCCATTGAAGGACTACACAATTTACATCTGCAAGTTGTAGAAGAAATCAAGGACAGAGATATGATCTCATATAACCATCATCTTAAGCTACAAGAAATTTATAAAGAGTTGGGGAATGAATGCAAAGCGATGACCAATGAGCTAGAAAATGCTCATGAGAAGCATAAAAAGATAAAGAAGGTTGTAACAAAAGTCTGTGTGAAGATCCCATATTTCGAAGAAGAACCTGAGGTAGAAGAAACTATTGTTAAAATTGGTGCTGCAATAGACAATCTCAAAGAAAAAATGGAAGATATGGAGATTGGTTACAAAGAAAATATTGTTGACTTAGAGTCAAGGCAAAAACTTGGCACTCCGCCAGATGTAAAGGAAGCAAGGGCTGAAGAATTGAATATTTCAACTGAGAACATATCCGCTAAGTTGCGAGGTGTCAATATTTGCTAGAAGAAGTGACTAAGTCATGGGCCACACTGCAAGAAGTCCCAGACTTACAGAAAATTCAGGATGAATTCCAAACAAAGCAGAAGGACCTCGACACAATGAACGCAGCTATGAAAGATTTTCCGCCAAGGAAAAGAATACAGAAGTTCACTGAGACAAAGGAGCTTCAGAAATAATTGAAGGAATTAAGAGCAAAGGAAGCTGAAACTTCAGCGAAGTTGCAACCTATGCAAGAGGAAGCATTGGCAATTTCTGAAGAGATCGAGACGAAGCTGTAAGAGCTTTGTGTGACGGAGAGCACAGTAAAGTACCAAATGAAAGAACCAATATCCACGATGTTGCTCGACACAGTGAAATAATATGAGCAAGAGACTAAGGAGGCTATTGCGAAGATGATCACAATATATCAAGAGTTTGCAGCGAAGATGAAAACAACAAGTGTTGCGAAACCAAGGAATCCAAGTGTAAGTGGCTCGGGGACGAGCCACAAGTAATTGTTAGGGGTTTGTTGGGCGCATCCCAAGTAATGGAAGTTTTGAAATCAAAGTACAATTAGGAGAGGCATGAATTTGACCAATTTTGAAGATAAGCGACTCCGCAAATCCTAGGCATAGGGTATGGAGTGAGGTACAGGCGACAAGAAAGAACATGTTTCCTTAGTAAAGATGAAGTACTAAGGATAACCAGAGGTGGTTGAAGTAGTTAAATACCAAGATGCGACCTGATTGCTACAAGAACAGGAAGTAAAGAAGTGGAATGCTGTAAAGGACACGCCACTGCAGAATTCGGAACTGCGTCTCTCAGATAAGCATCAGAGTCAGAAGAAGCGACCCTGAAGGGACAACGAAGTTAAAGCTAAGCGTGGTCTACAGGAGAAACACGGGGTTTTTGGGTTTAAGGGTACTATCGAGGTTGGCCCATAGTTATGGTAATATGTGACCTTCGATCACATCTAAATATATTGGTATTTTTGTATACAGAAGGGTTCAAAAGTTATACAAATTCCGACATTAGAGGATTGTAGATCTAAATTGAGAGAGAACACACTCTATAGTTGAGTGCGTAGAGATCGGATTGTAGAGAAGAGTCTGCATCTGAGTGCGCAGCCTGTAACTATTACCCTTCCAACTAATATAAGAACAGTTCCTGTGGACGTAGCTCCCGCCTGAGGGTGAACCACGTAAATCTGTGTATTATGTATGAGTTTATGGCATGTTTTGAGTTCATGTTCTTATATGTCTGTGTTTTATTTCATGTATATGCAATGGAAATCATATGTTCAGTAAATGGAACACATGCGTATAAATACTGCGAAGTAAAACTAAGTATGATGAATGCGTACTTAACCAATAAAGATAACAGTGATTCAGCGTAGTTCTTAGGCTGTTGGTAACTGCGAAGTGCGGAGTCATCTATCTATATAGTCATGTTGAGTGTATGTTAAGAAAGGGACATGCTACGAGGGCAAGTCACCACATCCACACATCACCATGGTTACAGAAACCTGATTCTGTAACCCCCCATACTTCGCTTCGGGTGAGACGTCATCCTGTTTACAGGTTGATGCCGAAAGGACCAGTGAAAGGGGTTTTATTGTGTCTACAGATAAATTCGTCGAACTTGGGTCATCCCAAGCAAACCAACACGAGTTACAGTCCAAACCTTTATGCATCCTAGACCGGAAGGAACGTATGCTACAGAATCGAGCCATCATTCAAATAAAAGTGTAATGGAAGCACTTCAGCCCTGAAGAGGCAACATGGAAAATGGAGGATAAAATGCAAGAGGCATATCCCTCCATGTTCTGGAATGAGCAAAAGAGCTCGGAATAAAGAACACCGAGGACGGTGTTAAGAATAAGGGGGGCATAAATGTGATATCCCAAAGACATTATTATTTTATTTTGATTTAATACTTGTGACAATATTTTCAAAAAATATATATATTTTTGTAAGAGTTACTTAAAAACTCAAAAACACTCACAAGAGGTGTGAGTGACATTTGTACTATAAACTATTTATTTTATTATTTAATAAAATAAAAAGTCAATTGGAGAATTTAGCGAAATGAACGGACACCACCATGGCACAGAGAAAACATGTGTAAAGCAAGAAAGGGATATTTTTACCAATCAAATCCAATCTAAAAGCACAACTACCAGACAAAATCATAAATCATAGGGATTGAAGGATTGATTGAATATTCGATTGGGATGGCACGAGACCTGGAAAACACTATATATATCGGTGCATTGAGATAGCACGGGACGATGTGTTGTGCATTGAGAAACTATGCTGAATGTTTCTCTTTCATAAGTCCATCATTGCTTGTTACAGACTATGAGAGAGAGAGTGCCACGTGGAAGTGTTTCTTGGTGTTCTAGTGCATGGTGGTGATCCATCTCGGGGGTGGAGTCGATCTAACCATGGTGTTTCTCTCTCCTATGGTTGGGAGGTGTTGGTTCTCCAAGCAGCGAGTTTCATTGTTTCAAGTAAGTATATGCTTTTATTGTGTGGATGTATGAATATATTAATAGTTCAAGTAATTTTCGCCATTGATGGTGCACTGCGTATTTGGTCGGTATATTTATATAAACTAGGTCTGAATTCTTTATATATATATATTCCCGTGTATCTTATTTACTGAATGGATAATATTGTAGTTTTTAAGCACCTAATGATTCACGCTAGAAAAGAAGAAAGAATATTTGTATAATGGGAGAATTTTCTGTTCTATGCAATTTATATAGTAAAAGCTCTCTCCAATCAAAGTGTGTTTAGATATTGAATTCCGTGCATTATTCGTATCGAAACCCTGTGCACTCTTTTTTTGTATAAATGTTGTCGTGTTGAAAAATGAACTCTTCATATTTATTTTTATTTTATTTTTGCATATTATGTTCGAGGTATGAAATATAATTGTTTGCGAATATATCTATTTTTGCAAGCTGTTGAATAGGCTAAAAATCCATGTGGGTCTCGTAGTGGAACGCTTATATAAAATGCGTTTAAAACCTCCGCAAATATATAACCGATTCGGATCTCTCTGCATTCACAGAGTATTAGTATTTTGCTTTATGTTGGTATTAAAAGGTTTCATTATGTACTTGTTGCCATGAAGTAGATTTGATTGTGCTTTTGGATCTCAATCTAAGAGACTAGACCTTGTTAAAGAGCATGTTTGTGCTCGAAATCAAAGCATTCAAACTCTGGTTACGCAGTATTATTTATGCAGTTGATTGTGACTCTGGTTATATATATATATATATATATATATAATTATTAGATGTAGATGGAAGGTTATCCTTCTACTTAGTTGCAATTATTCGATCATAATTATAAAAGGGTTAATATATATATATATATAAAATGTTCTTCCATATTGGTTGTCATCGGATTTTTGTAAAGTTGTTGTACAAAAATATATTTTGAATAGTTGTTACAGGGAATAAATGTTTGATAATTGGTTATAGTAGTTCATATATACGTGTATTTGAAAGTATGATAAACCTTTAATATATGCACATATCCATTGTGGCTATATGTTTAATTATCATAGAAAATAAAGTGAAAACCTCTAGCAACTATTCATTTGAAGATATTTACAATTTTTTCTTATGTTAAATAAAAAGAATATAAAGTTAGACTTTCTAACCTTGTTAGAGTCCATAAATATATACTTAAGGGTAAAGGAGTGTAACATGGTTACCCAAGCGGTATGGTTTAGTATCAATGCCTTGATGTATTTTAAAAAAGATTGACTTCTAAAGAATATGCTTCATAATGTAGAAAGTTATATAACATGTGCATAATTTATTTTATGGGAAATTGAAAGTGATCCTTACAAATATATAGAGGTATGAACACACTAGATTTTTATGAACGATTATATATAAATTATTAATACTCAACTTGTATGACGAAAGTTCTTTTAAAGTTTTTGTTTTTTTAGAAATTTGGGGTTGTTACATATGTGCTTTTCATAGATTACTTCTTCCACAAGTCTTGGATCTATTTTCTAAAGGCAAAGAGTGAAACTTTCAACAAGTTTCAAGAGTTTTAAGCATTGGTTGAGAATCATACTAGAAATCACATTCATGCTTTGAGATATGATAATGGAGGAGAGTTCGAGTCTCATGACTTGAATGAATTCTGTCGAGATGCGGGAATAATAAGACAACTGATTGTACCTTACAACCCCCAGCGGAATGGGGTTGATGAAAGAAAGAACAAAACAATATGTGAGGCTGCAACAGCTATGATGTGTGATCAGGATCTTCCCACCTCCTTATGGGAAGAAGCCTTAAGTACTGTTGTTTATATACAAAACATAAGTCCTCATGTTATCGCGGGAGAAAAAACCCCTGAAAAGGTTTTCACTGGTGAAAAACCAGATGTTGGACACTTGAATATTTTCGGTTGTCCTGTCTATAGTCATGTACTAGAAAAGAAGAGGACAAAGATGGATCCATCGAAAAAGAAAGGAACATTTTTTGGACATAGTGAATCCTCCAAAGATTATAGAATCTATGTTCCACGACAAAGAAACATTGAAGTCAGCAGAGATGAAATATTTCATGAAGAGTTTACCTTTAAGTGCTCCAAAGAACTTCATTGTGATTCAGATATGGATTAGCATGATACTCCTATGATGGAGGATCCAATTTATTATTCACCCCTTTCAGATGTTGAGAGGGAGAATTCAAAGGAACCTATAGATCCACTTGATCCTGAAGAGCAAGTAGAACTGATAGAAAGATATCTTGATGAACCTCCTGCTAAGAGGATATCTACATGGTGTCGAGATATTCTGCAAGAGGCAAAAAAACATGGAGCACCATCTGGCACATCTAGAGAGTGAAAGAGACCTAACATATATGAAGGATATGTAGCTTAGATGAGTCACATTAGTGATTCAGAAACCACCTCATATGAAGAAGCTGCTAAGTAGCAAGTATGGAAATATGCCATGGTGGAAGAATACAAATCCATCATGAAGAATGATGTGTGGGAAGTGGTTCCTAAACCTGAAGGGAATTCAATAGTAACTTCCAAGGGGATTTATAAAATCAAACATGCAACTGATGGAAGCATTGAAAAGTATAAAGCAATATTTGTGGCTCGTGGCTTCTCACAGAAAGAAGGAATAGACTATGATGAGACATTTTCTCCTATGGCCAGGTATACTACTATTCTAGCCATAATTTCCCTTGCTTCAGTCCTTGGGCTGAAACTTCACCAAATGGATGTGAATGCTGCCTTTATCAATGGTGAAGTTGAGGAATAAGTATACATACAGCAACCTAATGGGTTTGTAGTTCATGGGAAGGAGTCCCATGCATGCAAACTTAAGAAATCCTTGTATGGGCTTAAGCATGCCCCAATAGCTTGGTATTCGATGATTGATAGCTATCATCAGAGCTTAGGCTTATCCAAAAGTGAACATGACTCCAATATGTACTTCAAGATTGTGAAGAACCAACCACTGATCTTGGTTCTCTATGTTGATGACTTGTTCCTTAGTAGAGAGGAACAAAAAATAGGTCAGTGCAAGAGGGAGCTCACTTCTGAGTTTGAAATGACAGACTTGGGTCTTATGCACTACTTTCTTGGTCTAGAATTTTGGAAAAGGAAATATGATATCTTTCTCTCTCAAGGAAAGTACACAGTTGATGTGTTGCGCAAATTTGGTATGATGGATTGTAAATCCATGTCTACACCAATGATTTCTAATCTGAAGAAACTACATGAGTCAGATTTTGGTTCAAATATGGTGGATACTACCATGTATATACAACTCATTGGTTCCTTGAATCATGTATTTGATATATAGTAGACCAGACATATGTTATTGAGTGAGTATCTTGAGTCAATTCATGTATGAGCCAAGACATAGACATTAGGTTGCTACCAAGCATGTGCTTATATGCCTTCGAGGTACTATTTCTTATGGACTGAGATATGCTTCCAGTGGAGGAGTGATGCTACTTGGTTATGTTGACTCTGACTGGGGTGGTAGTATTATGGACCGAAAGAGTACATCCATATTTTTTTTATCTTGGGATCAACTATGATCTCTTGGTCCAATAGGAAGCAGGGCTCCGTAGCCCAAAGTACTACAGAAGTAGAGTATATTGCAACTAGTACTTCCTGTCGAAAAGTCGTGTGGCTTAGGAAGCTACTTGTTGAGTTGTTCAGTGAGAAACTTGAGACAATTGTCATTCGCTCTGACAATCAGAGCTGCATCAAGCTCTCAAAAAACCTTGTGTTTCATGACAGATGAAACACATTGAGATGACGTACCACTACATCAGAGAAATGGTCCAGATATGTTCCATAATATTTCATTACATTGCTACTCATGAGCAGATAGCATATATGTTGGTTAATCTAATGTCCATGATAAAGTGTAGGTACTTCCGAGACAAGCTTGGCATGGAAGAGAATGCCTCCCTCACTGAGAGGGAGTGTTAAAGTTACAACATCATGATTCATTCTCCAAGTTAATATTGTGTGTCAAGATTGAGCCTCGTGTGTTGAGGTATTGATTTATAGCCTGAGTTGGACTCAGGAAACTTGGAGAAGAATCTTGAGTTGGACTCAAGAATGTATAAGCCTCATGTGTTGAGGTAAGTACTTTGTATGTCAAAGTGATGATGTTGTATAGTCTTGATTGTCAAGGATAAGGTCGTATGTGTCAAGACAGATCCTCATATGTCGAGGTGGTACCTCATGTGTTGAGGTAATGCTTTGCATGTCGAAGCATGAATGGTGTGTGATGTACTACTAACCATGCTTGAGCTATTAAGTCTCCTCTAGAGACTGACCACCTCTAGAGTGAATTACTTTAGCAAATGACCACTTGGAACGATAGTAGAACAAGATGATCACATTATTGGGAAAATATCCTTAGTATAGTTGATATGATAATTAATTAAGCTAGCACATGTGGACCATGCAGATAAGACAAGACATAAAGATAAGATGTGGTAAGATAAGAGAGAATTCAATTTGCACTCTTCAGTGAAGACTTCAGTTAAATAAAGAGAACTCAAATTGTTAAACTTCAGTGGTATTAACAAAGAAGACTTCAGTCAATTAAATGAGAACTTGAATTGATCACTTTAGTGATGTTAACAAGAAAGACTTCAGTTAAAAGAGTTAACTAAGTGATAATAGAGAAGATCTAGTTAACTAAGTGTTTGCATGACGACACTTGAGTTAAACTAAAAGACGATACTTGAGTTATGACACTTAAGCTAGCCGCCTAACTAAGTGGTTTACCATCCATATGGAGGGAAAGTTCATCTTAAAGTCAGAAGATAAAAACAGCCAAAGCATGAGAAGAATATATATATATATATATATTATACATGAATGATGTAATTCAATGTGAAGTGAATTCTCTTCTCTCTTGAAGGAAATGCACTTTTCTTTGTGCAGGATATTATTCCGAGTTATATTCTTCCATATTCTCTCTTGATCTGTTATATGCACCAGTGGTTCTTGATGTAATTTGCTTATTGTGAAGCAAGTCATTCTTTGCTATCAATCAATATACTAAGGAAGATTTTGCTGGGGTTTTCTCCCTCAAGTTATAGATGGTTTCCTCGGGGTAAATTTATGGGTTGTATGTGAATGCTTATGTCTATGATTGTTCATTGATTTAAAGTACTACTGCAATTTCGAATTAAAGATAAAAAATAGCAAAACGTTGATGGAAAAAAGCTCGATTGAGATTTTTAAGATCTTGATCGAGGTTCTTAAAAGCTTGATCAAGATTTTAGCTTAACCATAGCTAAACCCTCAATCAAGCTATTTAAAAATGTGATCAAAACCTCAATCGAGGAAATGTGCTCAAGATTTAAGATGAAGATGATACCCTTCTCTCGTTGAAACACCCAAATGTGATTTACACTGAAATTTGGTTACTATGTTCTAATGAACAAGAGAACTAAGGTCCTACTAGGTGGTGGTAGAAAGTGATATGACATTTTCAAAGCCCCTCTAAAACTTAGATCCTTATGTGGCTTATTCTAAGCAACATAGTTCCTACTTGGGATATCCTCCAAAGGAGATCCTACATAGGACTTGGAAGATGTATCTTATGTCTATCTTAACAAGAAACAAACCACCATTTGTTTATGTCTTGTTCTTTCACTTAGAATGTTGGAATGAAATTGTTGGAGATATTGGTTTAAATTGCATATGGGAAGTAAACTCCATTTAGGACACTCTCAATAAATGGTGTGAGCACTAAATGACCTATCCATTTTGTGCTCTCCCATTGATAATTGCATGGGGGCTTTGGCTTTCCCACAACTCTACTATTTTTTATGATAAGATGCAACTTCTATTGGCCATCGCCATTGTAATGTACCTACATAGAAATCAACACAATTATGGTTCACTGGTCTAAATGTCCAATTATGGTAGTGGTGTGATATACAATTTTCCACATTGTTAGACCATATCAATATTAAGCCCTTCAATTCATGTATGCAATGACAATGTTTGGCATTCCCATAGACAACATAAACAAGCTTTTAGGATTTGAAGGCATAGTCTAGATAAACATTCCTTTATACAATACAACATAGATTCAAGTTCTTCATGCAAACCAAAATCGGGAAGTGATAATGAACTCATCACACATTTTCATGATTCCAACAATTAAGAATGATTGACATCATACCTTCAATGATACATAAGAAATCATAAATCATTCTAACTTTGACTCAAAGGCCTATCAATATCTCATCATGACAATCATGTAGCATATCACACAATTTAAGTTTTTTTCCTCCTCAAAAGGCTAGATTTAGGCTTCTAAGGTCAATGACCCTAGCGTCATGCATACAACACTTCATTCCTTGCTTAAAAAAGTGATTCACCACTCTTTAATATTATGACATAATTTAGAAATGGTTGTTTAAACTTCAAGCTTCTTGCCTCATGGTTTCCATATACATGGATACTTTTAGAGATTTTAAAACCCTACAGATATATATTATTTAGTCTTGAAACCAAACTTGGCCCAATTCACCATAAACACAAGTAAATTATTCAAACCAATCCTTGAATCCATGCATGGTAATTACACCTTAAACTATGCAATGCATTTTTAGGTGTTCAAGGGGCTAAGGGAGTTAGACCTTTCTCCCTTTAAGGATATAATATGAAAATATAAACCATGAATTAATTCAATCCTAGATACAGATAACATCTCCTCTAACACTTCAAAACATCCTTGAACTATTTCAAATTCTCAGTCATGCACAACAACCAAATTTCATAAGGGGGGACGTGAGTGATCCTTCTTCAGGGAATCTAAGAAATTAATATAAATAAATTATATAATTTAAAAAAAAAAAATCATTTGAGATCATAATCTCATTCATTATGTGCATCACAACCTTACTTAGGAATAACACCCTGCTTATCCTTCAGTCTAGCTCTATAAACCCCAAATTTCTTCAAGAGGAGGCCATTTGGGCCACTACATGAGGCACATGCGAGTGTTGTGAAGTAAATAAGTGTGTATAGGAGTGTACACACTCCTTTCCTTCATTAAAATTGCATGTACAAAGTTCTATACTTCAAGCAAAGCATGTGTATACCTAAAAAATCCCAGAAAAACCAAGAAAAGGTCCATGTTTCATAGTTAATATCTCTCAAATGACAAATTAGACATTTGGGATTTTGGGGGATCATTTTAACATGGATTTTAAAAGCTTACACACAAAATTTCACTCCTACCTACTTAGTATTTTTTGATATATTGGTCAATATTTATAGATTGGTCTGCATAATCCTACAATACAAAAAAATAGAGGAAAACTGTCACTTTTAAAGCTACATAAGTTCGTCCACTTTGAACCACTAATTGGATCTAAGTAATGAAAGGTTTATACAGCTATTAACCATATCAAATAATAAAATAAAGTTCATGCCAAAAATTATAAACTTATGCACCCAAAAGGCAATTAGGATGACAAGGTGCCCCTATAAGAAAGAGGTACCTATTTCACAATATTTTCAAAATAAAATGTGTTAACAACTTGCTCAGAAGTACCATGGGGGCCATAACTTCCATAAATCAATCTTAAAAGGATATGGAAACCCTTCTCTTACAGAGTCATTTTCTCAAACAATTATCATGCAAGTGTTTTCAAAGCATTTCCACGGATATTAGCAAACTAATTAATTATACACCACAATCATTTGCTCATCATCATCTACAAGATTTCATAGAAAATATTCATAAAAAGTTAGTAAATACATTATTCATCATACAATATTGAATTCATAATAAAAGAGTACAAGAAAGTGCACTTATCTTTTCCCAAATGGAACTCCAAGGAAACTATCTATGGGGGACGGGACTAATTTCCTCCCAAACATAGGCTATTCCACTATAGAATGTCACATCCATGCTGGGATATGAGACCACTAGGGTAGATAAGATTGTCAAAGTCCCCCAAAACCCTCTTCTTTTCACTAAATGATTCCAATATACCAACCAAGCAAGTCGTTATTGGTTCTTTTTCCAATATATCAACTAGCACAACTCTTGGCACTCATCCCTTGCTCCATACAACATAGGGATCCATCTTTTCTCTACTTTTCAGTCGCTCAGGCATGCCCTTTCTCTCCGTGCTCTTCTGTATGGCCAATGTGATCCCAAGACACTTTTTTCTTCTTGATTTCATTTCGAACATTGTGAATTTTCTTGGGCATGGTTTTCATGGTTCTTTGGACATCCCAACAACCTATAGGGATTTGAAATAGAATATATCCGTTCTCTAATGGCATCTAATATCACATAGAAAATTTTCTTTCATTTCTCCATGGTTCATATGAGAGTTAGGTTGAGGTTTTTTTTCCTCCAAAGCCTTCTTTTCTCTCCAAGAACCCTCTATTTTCCAAGTGTCTATCTCTCCATTTGAATTTTCCATCCATGAATGGAGAGAATGTGTGTGAGGGAGGATTCTTTCCTCCACCCCATTCTTGGTTCCTCAAAGGTAGGAGGTAGTTACTAAAAAAAATGAGCTAGGCACTTTTTGCATAGGATTACTAAGTTCTCATATTTAGATTTCCCCTTTCATTTAGCTAGGGTCTCAATTCAAGTTTAGCATAAACTTAAGAATAAATGGAAAATAATACAATCACATGTTGGAGGTTTAGGATAGGGTAAATATTTATCATAAGGCATAGTTCATTCTCCCATTGAACCCCCTTACTTTCCCTCTAGTGGACTCATAGCCCCATCTCTATCCTCCCCATAAGTAATCCTTGGAACATTTCATCAATATTACAATAATCATGGTTATCAGTGTTCATAATCACCATGGCATCTACCTCATGGTGTTAAGAAAAAAACATAATAAATACAAACATAACTGCAAACTAAACAATATCAAGTTTAGACTAGGGTATTACAACCATTTAGAGCATCGACATTGTAAAAGAATGCAATTCTTAACCAAATATTAAACTCCCAAAGATGTAGGTCGGGGAGGTGATAGATTGAGGAAATCCCAAGGCATTTTTTGATGGGGGTTGTTAAGAGGACAATCACTTGTAAGTGTTGGAGGTATATTGTTTCTATATGATTCACATTCCCTTCCTTTCAAAGCAGGTCTTGGAAATGGTCCAAACAATGTTGGGGATTTGTGGGCATTGCAATTGGTTTTAATCCTAGTAATTGAACATGGACTAAACTATGTAACTCTGTGCACATTTATGGTGATTCATAGTTGGTTGTTAATTGGACCATAGGAAAATGTCCTTTGGGGAACTTTAGTCTTAAAACTCTATTAGACGAGACCACCATGTTGTATAATTCCATCCAAAATGCATCTATCTCTCAAATTCTCAAAGACCAGAATCAAAAAGTGGTCTCTTCTCCAAAGAAACTTTACATCTACCTCAGGGGACTTGGTCTATTATAGAAACTGAAAAGGATAAGAAATTAGAGTATCTCCATGCTCCTTTTTTATCTTCACTTATAGGGTTATACGCAATCTCTTTTTGATGTTTTTTCAGCCTATACTTGTATTATATTATATATATGTGGACTTCTCTTTTTACGTCGAAGGCGTTATTTAAGGGGATGGTTCCTTTTACGGCTTCGTTGTCTGTCGACGCCCTATGAGGAGCTACCCCTTGTCATACTAGTAAGATGATTACATGCTAACTCTCCTCCAAACCATCAGCGGTTACGTTATCTTGACGGAGGGAATGCAATGGAATGAAAGTCCTTGTCGACTGCGACCCTGACACCAAGAAACAGGGATCTAACAAAACATAAATAACACACACACATATCTAATCATAAGTAGGAAATTTAGTTCAATCCGGCGTTTGGATCATCCTAGAGCGCCGCTATATTGGTTCCCAATAGCGAGAATGACTCAAAGGAAATCCCATAAGCATCTCCACAATTGGAAGGGGTGTTCTTCCTGCTTTTGATCGGCCTAAGACAATGACGATTCAGCCAAATTTGGAGCAAAATTTTTGGATTCCTATGATTCATTTGATCAAAGCAATTGGGATAGAACAAAATAGAAGTGTTTGCACATAACGAAATTCAAGACAAGGCTCTGGTGGATGGTCAGATAGAGTTTCATAATATTAAGAATAATAAGTTATGAGCAATGAATTCACGATGCCAGAGAAGGTGTGGACTATTCGTGCTAGCACCAGCATTGTGTTGTGGATTTGCTAGTGATGTTGGGTCATATCTGGGGCCTTGGGTGTTTAACAGTTAGCCCACTTGCTTCACTTTTTCTGGTGTTAGCTCTAGCTCTAGGTCTCCTTCCCCTTTAGTGGCAGGAGAAGGATCAATCCCATTACCTCTGAAATCGAAGCATTAAAACCACTGAAAAAATTCTTATTCAATTCTTCTCCAACATACAATATTTCAGTGTTTTGGAATATCACCTTAACTAAACATATACCATATATATTAGATGTATGTTATAATTAAACTTCCATCATATTAAAAAATAGATAAGATATATATTAACAAAAGAATAAATTTAATGTATTTTATTAACTCTCGGCACATGAACGATATAATGATACTCTATGACATAAATAAGCTTTCAACCTATTAATATAAAATAGATAAAGATATATATAAGAATATAAAAATAAAATGAATATATTTTATTTCTATTCAAATAGGTATAGACATACTTTAAAATAATATTTATTACTTTCCTTATATATTATTTTAAAATTACATTCGTATACATTATATATATTTTGCGTAATATATTTATGTAAAACGGTTTTTCTTAAAAATTGTTTTTCTTAAATGGCTTTTTGTTACCTAGTTGTTTTGAAATTTTATGAAAGAACATACCTAAAGTTATGATGTTAATGTTAACAATGAACTTTATTACAAGGAATGTTAATGTTAACAATGAACTTTATTACTAGGATTGGAAATAGAGAGGTTCTTTGCACTCTTATTCTACAAATTTTGAACTTCAAACCAATTTCAGTAGATCGATATTCTGCATACTTATCTAATGGAAACATTACAGTACAAAGCTTATTTACCTTGACTCTCAGCTCATTTTTCACATCATCTCAAGTGGAAATTGGCTCCTTGGTTCAAATAGATAGATTCACCTATAAATCTATCCAAAATAACAAATATGTATTCAACCTATCTATTTTTCCCTGCTACTTTTTTCTCTACCACATCCCATTCCAAATCACATACATCATACACACTAACCACATTTTACACTACCCACTTTTTGCACAATAATTCAAGTGCTATATGTACATTTTTTTACATATTTTGCAGGATTCTTATAGTTCAAGGAATACAAGTGCATAATTTGACGTCAAATATTATTGATGGACCAATGTTGAGCAAGACATGAATCCTCCTAGAAAAAAAAACATTATAAACAACTGAAACACCCCCAAACTTTACTCCTATTAAATCTTTGCATCCATACATACAAGAATGGACATTGAAAATTAAAGTCCTTTAAAAACCCGACCTTCACACCTTCAACAATGCCAAGGGACCTGGCCATGTCTTTAGCTTTGATCTTATTGACATTAACGACAATGAGATATGTATTACATGCTTCAATATCCAGGCAACACACTTTCATCCTTCCATAGATATTGGTAAAGATTACATAATCTCAAAAGGAAAAATCAAATCTACAAAAAAAAGAATTCAATCATTTAAAAAATGACTTGGAAATAAATCTTGGTAGTACCTCCACCATAGATTCTTGCTTATAGGATGGGCATTCAATAACAAACCAAACTTCATTTTCACTCCTATTAATGAATTATCAACTCTAACCAACAACTCTATAGTTGATATTATTGGAGTTGCTATATCCATTATCCCTTTAATAACCATCGTGAGTAAAAATGGAAGGGAGAGACATAAGAGAAACCTTCAACTAAAGGACATGTCAAGTTATAAGAGGTCACATTATGGGGGTCTTATGCAATAAATATAATCTAGAGCAATATGCCATCACAAATAGCTTTCCAATCATTTCTATAAGGCTGGAAAAATCAATGTAACTGCATTCCAAAATGTTGCAGAACAACTTATCGGCATACCTACTAAGAAGTTGTTTGGATATGGCTATGAAGGGAATACCAAAGAGACCACAAACATCTTTTCCTAGTTGGCCTTCAATACTTACTTGTTCAAACTAGTACTACATGAAGAAAAATTTTCCCATCATAAACAAATAAAAAACATTGTAATTGCATGTGATAAAATGGATTGCATGGAAAATCCAAAAGAAAACATGCCTATCCTTGAAATGTTGCCTAAATAATGAAAGCATGTGAAATGTTCTTCCAAGCAAGAAGTTGTATTGTGGCCTACTTTGTACGGTTACATATTAAATAGAATGTGAATATTATAAAGTTAGTTTTTTTTTACAACCTACACATTCATATCCAACATATCATAAAATTAAATTTTCATCTTTTTTAAATATTACTCCTATATGTGTCAAATTAGATGCTATCAAACAAATTATATGCAATATAAAATTAAATAAGATACATTTACAAATCGTTCACTTGTTGCCGTCAAGAAAATTTAAATGTTCCAATAGAAATCATGGTCAATGATTTTCATCTTGTAGAATGTGCCCTCTTGCCCCAAACAATACTAACATACACCACATTTGATGGAATCTCAAAATCACTACAAATGCCTACTATATAATTTCAACAACGCATTCCAACAAGTCTAGCAAATATATCATCTTCAAAGTGTGAGGTTCATAGGAAGAATCAATACAATAGTCATTGACATATAGTCCAAGCTACATAAATAAACAAGAGAATAAGATATGAATGGAACAAACAAATTGTCACAAACAAATATGTTGACCCAATTGCTACAATACCATCTAAATCTAGGATCAAACAAAATGAACAACACGGAAGAAGATATGTTGAAAAGAAAGATTGACTATAGAGACTTCAAGAGACTAAAATGCATAATAAACAACAATATCTTGTGCATTTTCCAATAGGTACTCTTCAACATCATGGCCATCCACATGCTACCCTGTCTTTCCACAAACATATTGATGTCTTGTCTATCATGCATACATGTACTACTTGTATGGAATCATATCCTAGCATTCTTACTCATCCACCGGTCATCAATTCTCCAAATGGAATAATATGGACCTCGATGACCAACCCATTGTTCTATCCATACTTACTCAAATTGAAGAAATTCCCATTGCTCATGTTAGCCCAATTTTGTAGGCCAGGCACGATCATGGTGGACAATAGACATATAGTGGTCACATTATTAGTTCCCCCCAACAAATTTTTCGAATTGGAAATTGCCTTCCACACCACCTTTCAGATATTGATATCTTGGTTGTGAGGAAGCATGGAGTGAAAGGTAAATGTTATGAATGTTATGTGACTAAATCACATGTTGTCAATGCATTGCTTTATAAGATACAAAATGACAAATGCTATAGTGATGTCCAAATTGACTGCAATTCAATTTAATAACTTTCAAATGCATGTAATGATGTCTCCTCTCAACTCCATTATATTTCTAAAGACATGACATTCCCTCATGTACAAATTCAAATATACCGAATTTGGATAACCAAAATATTACCCATCCAATGCAAGCAATATCTTCTTTTTCCTTCAGATTGACATTAACAAGGTCAACCATTGACATTGGTAACAATGAACGTCAAGGATTCTCTATCCCTATCACACTTAAAATTGCAATCCTCAATCCCTGCACTCCCCTACCAAATGAAAATACCAATGTTGATTTCCAATATATTTAGAGCCAAACTTGATCACTACCTAGCCCTTTATTGTTTTACTAATAAATAGAAACCCATGTCATTGATACTTGATCACTACCTAGCCCTTTATTGTTTTACTCACATGGGTTTCTATTTATTGCTTATGAGTAAATGCAACAAAGTTTTCCTTTCAATTTCATTGACTACTATCCTTACCATAAATTAGCTAGACCTGCTTTCAAACACATAAAATTATATTGTTTATGTACACACAACTTTCTTTCATTTTACAATATATTGAAGTTCTTCTCGGTGTTTCATTTCCCCACTTTGGGATATGCTAGTGTTATCTAATTTAAACTCTATTATAAATATATAAAAGCTCTTTTTTGGTTTGATACGAGGCAACCTTCAGCAACATCCATTTCCCGAACTTGGGAAATGATCATACTATATGAATACTTATGGGCAAAATAAGTACAAAAAATAAATAAATTGTTGTTAAATTGTTAAATGTTCTCACCATAGTTTCTCATGTTACATAAGGGTACTTAATACAACCCCAAAAATGATTGAGCATGCCACGTCTCAATAATGATGTGTAATACGAACAAACCTAATTTGAAATAAAAAACAATGGAGAGTAAATGGGTTGCCTAGTTATAAAGAGAGCAAGACACGTTTTAAGCATAATATAACAAATCCCTCGAATTGTTTCAACACAAGCATTTTTATTGCACAATTATTTTTAAATAGTTTTTTTAATCGTAATATAGATTCTATTTTCAATTACAAAATTTATTTATATTTTTAAAGTATTCAAGGCACAATGTAAAATAAAAGCAAGTTGTAAAAGTACACGCGTTGCATTTACAAGATTAAAGTTGATAATTAATGTATATGATATTGATATTTTATGTTTAAAAAAAAAATTTAAGATTAAAAAAACTTATTATTAATATTAGAAAAACTTATTGTTATATGGTTAAAAAGAGAAGTTATGTTATCGAAGCGTAAGTCACAAGGTAAAAGTTCATCATTATTAAAGGAAACTAGTTTTTTATTTAAATAGATACAAATTTTATGATGATTTTTCATTTTATCAATAAAAAAAATTAATTATTTTTTTAGAGGAAAAAAAGTCATATTTTTGTTATTTCTATGAAATTAAAAGTACATATCACTTGCCCAAATAAACTTGGCCACATATAGAAGCATCACATGCATATACAAAATATATTAGATCAATACCCCTATCAAAATCAGAGCATATATAAAGTCCATATGTTGAAAACAAAGTCTTATCAAACCATCTAAAAGAAACAACACATAACATAACTTATATCACTTCGGAAAAAAAGGAACTGATTTGACCAAAAGAACTTAGTTGCTCATCTACCCATTCTTCCCAATGTAGTATACCAGGATCTCTGTTCAGTGCTTCTTTCGATAATGTATCTGCAACATCATTATTTTCTCTAAAAGTGTGATCAATAGAGAGATCTAGGATCTGTCCATCATAACAATAATTCTCTGACACCAGTGCTAGATAAAGGCATTGTCAAGTTTATAAATCTTCCAAAAAAAATTATCGAGTCAATACCACAAATAAGTGTCACCTTTAACACCCCCCAAAGTCCCAATAGTTCAGCTTTTGTATTTGTACCTGTACCGCATGCAATGCGAAATTTGAGAGTGTAATCTTTACCACAGTGGATAGTGAAACCAGCACCACACTATTCCTAACTGAAGCACCATAAAAAAAAAACCAATGACATTCACAATTCCATCCAAATTTAAAGTACTCATTCTCTGCAAATTTCAATCCTTTTTCTCCTCTTTTAAATATAAATGAAATAAATTCCATAAAGTTGATGAGGAGAGCTTCGGATTAGGAGCAAAATTCTGGAAGAAAACTTACATCCATTTCTTTTACTCTATTTAAAAAAAATAAATCTTAATTCATATTCAAATAATAAAATTAAATTTCTTAATTCATATTTAAACAATAATTTTAATAAGAGTATAAATTAATGAGCAATAAGTAACAAGTTAAAATGATATTTGTGTTTTAATTTAATCAATACCAACAAATACGACTATAAGAAAGTGATCACTTTGGATTTAGTTTATAGATTTATGTTTGTTTATTATATCACTTTCATGAAAGTAATCACTTTGGATTTAGTTTATAGATTTATGTTTGTTTATTATATCGCTTTCATGAGAATAGGGTTACTTTAATGAAAAGTCTGTGTGTGGTGAAGGTATTTTACCATGTCATTGTTTAAAGCCCGTCACCATCCTGACAGTGTATAATTATTATGTGATATGTTTCTATGGTTTATAGTTATTATTGTGATAATGTATAATTATTATTTGAATATCTAATTAATGAGTGTTGTTCAAAATTTAAAATAAATAATTATGAAAAAGAAATATAAAAAAGAATTAATAGTTGATGTATAGATAACTCGTAACTCATACATGGATAACATGTAATAGACAACCAATTTAATTTAAAAAAACAACATGTAATTAAAGTATAAACAATTAATAATTACAACTAAACATAAAAACAAATAACAAATAACTTTTTCATAGCAACTTAACTTATAACCTAGCCACAAATTAAATGACTATACTAATCTTACCAAAATCAATTCCTTTAAAGTAAACGTAAGTCAAATTACATCAATTCCTTTAAAGTAAACGTAAGTCAAATTACAGTGGCCCATACTAACGTCATTCAAGCGCGTGGAAAGTTATTATAAGAGTTAAATATTAATTATGAAATGTTAGATGCCAAAGTCTAATCAATTTGCCCACCTGCTCACTTAAATCCAGAAGTATATAACTTTTTAACAGCGTGGGTCGGTTCCAACTGTTTGTTGACTTGCAAATACGAGATATCTCCTCGTCACCAAACTGATAGTGACAGATTTGAAAGAATGAGAGCAGACAACGTAGAAACCAAAGCAGTTATTGGTGAGGACGTGGAAATTAAAGTGGTTATTGTTGAGAACGTCACGGTCGAATCCAAAGTGGGTCATCGTATCTTTTGGAAACAAAAACTGCGATTCTTTCAGTTTCAGCCAATCCAAACGAAAAAAAAGGGAAGCTTTGAATCAAATAGCATTGGATTAAGCTAATCTTAATAGCAAATTGTGTTTAGTTTTTATTGAGTTTTTAGTTCCTGTAGTAGGCAAGAGACTATATGTTCCGTGTTTTCCTATTAGTTAGACATCAATCCATTGAAAAACATTATATTGATCAAAGTGAACAAAAATAATATGATTTTCCAATTTGTTTTATTACTTATTTTCTAAATTTCTATTGGATAATAACTATCGATGGGACATTTTTTCTTATTGTTCAGCATTAGTTAAAATTCAAAAAAAAATAAAAAAGACAATACATTCTATTACATACCAACTACATATAATAAATATTTGAGTGATTTGACATGGTCTGCCATTTGCATCAAACATTTAAAATCAATCTGACATCTAATTTTTAAGTGTGATTGACTTTTTTTATACAACAATTTTTTTTCCAAGTTTACTGTATGTGGTTGAATTGTAATTACTTCCAACAAAACGTAAATAGTAGGCCCCACCGTCTACTCATAGTATTCGTTATTGACCCTGTCTATCTTGATGCATGGGTGACACGCCTTCAAGGTTTCACGCTACATCTGTCCATAGCTGCATCTACTCTCACATAGCCAGAGACATGTCAATCTCAAGAGCTCTCCTCCGTGATATTTATAAGGGACACTGTCTCCCATTCTTTTCAACGCAATCTTAGCACAACAGTAGTAGCATATCATAACATTGCATACTCTTCATTACATTTGAAGAAGTCAATTGATCTTTCTGTATTCACAAAAATGGCAGAACAGTACAAGCAATATGGGCAGGAGAAAGCTAGAGAAGCTCAACAAACAACTCAAGTAACCATTTTTATTATTTGTACTCTCTCATTTTCTCTAGTCAGGACTGTTTTAGAAAATGATGTTACTGTTATTGATGGTATTGTACATATTTATTTTTGGCCAGGGCATGATGGGGACTGCTCAAGAGAAGAGTGGTCAGGACATGACTCATAAAAAAGCTTCGCAGGCGACTGAAGCCACCGAGGGAATGGGTCAGTCCGTCATGGGTTCAGCCGAACAGGGGAAGGAACAAACTGGCTCTATCTTATGTTCAAACATGAAGATTGTTTGATTATTTTACTTTCTATGTCTCTCAATTTTTTTTTCGTCTGTAAGTTTTCTGAGTATTTATAATGTAAGTTTGCGGTTTCTTCATATAAAGAATCTGGGTCGATTTCATTACGAATAGTGAATGAAATGAATAACATAGAAGATCAATGGGGATTTTCTATGTTTATCTAAATTATATTTCTACAACTACACTTTGATATCTGTTATTTTGGGTGAATTTAGTTACTATGGCTTATGGCTCTCATAACCCTAATTTCGGCATACCGATGGCCATTATTTGATATCTATTATTTTGGGTGAATTTAGTTACTATGGCTTATGGCTCTCCTAACCCTAATTTCGGCATACCGATGGCCATTATTTTTTATTGCTCGCTTATAAATACGATTGTTGGTTGGTAGATATGATTCATTTATCTCATAATATTACATGTACTTTGATATGGAGATTCAAAATTACTGTTCGTAATTATCATTTTCTTGAAAGTGATAGTTATGCGTCTTTGAATTCATATATCTCAATGAAAATAATCTACAAGGGACAACTATTTTCCAGAGAGTTTTTGCAAAAGATTGGGATTTAAAAATTCTTGCAACTCTGAGTCATCACAAGTGCCACTTATGCAACATCATTTACTAAGATTTTATAATATTATTATACAACTAAAATAATTTTTTTCTATTTTTTACTTTTTCATTTTATATATATGTCATTTGGGTTTAAACCTGACAGGAGAAGTTGTTATTATGCTCAATCATGTTCAAATCCCACTGGTAATATGTTCACTTCTCGTGAGTCGATTCTTGATTGGGGCTCTTAGTAAGTCGATTCTTGATTGGTAATATGTTTAATTCTTGATTGGGGCTCTTAATAAGTTGATTCTTGATTAGTAAGCTAGTTGTTGATTGGGGTCGGTAAGGAACCATCAATCTCATTATTGCCTAGAGATTGGAGAATGGGAACATGACAATAGATATAGATATATATGACATTATAAAGTAATACATTAATAATAAAAAGCACTTTTCTATGTTACTTCCAGAAATAGAAGCAAAAGAGCATGCTTTTATTCAATTCTCTCATACCCTTCTTTGCCCAAAACCTTCTCTCATCCTCCCAGCTTGGTAGATTCATATGGAGGAGAATGATTTTAAGTAATGGATAGCTAAGAAGAATCGCCACCACAACAAACGAAGAAATAACTCAACATTCAAGGAAGAACTATTTTGGAATATTAACAATAGTCTAAGGAAGAACTAATTTTGGAATACCTTCTTGTGCTGTTGGCATATTAAGCTGCTTCCTGTTGTTGGCATATTAAGCTGCATGTTAAGATGTTGCAGTTATCTCCTTCTCAGGTATATATACAAACATTTTGTTTTTAAGTCATCATCAAAAGATGATGCTGAATTAAAATCCATTTCATGAATCTCTGCAGTCTGAGAATAAGTGCGAAGGAGGCGCTTGATTCAGAGAAGAACTGGAAGGCATCCATTACTCAATATGTTAATTGACTGATCTGCAGGACTATAGGTGCACTGAGGATGATACATTTTAGAGGATGATACATTTCAGAAATTTAAAGCAAGAGAGTGTAAAAAAGTGCGTGGATGTTTTAATAATTAATTCATAACTTCTGTTGTGGCGCAGTGCACAGCCTCGTATCAGGTTCAGTGGGAAATCTTCTTAAGCACGAATTTACTGGACAAATTCTTGTCTAAAGGGACTTTTACAAATGATACTCATATACAGGTCCTTATATACTTAAATATCTATAATATAATAAAGAAAAACTATAAGAAAAACTGTAATATAAGAGTATCTTATAGTTTGTTTTTATTATCAGTGTTTGGGCTTGAGTTTTTCTTTATTTGTGAACCTACATAATATAGATATTTGAAAGTCAAGGAAACATAAAAGAAGAAAGGGGAATTGTACAAAAGTGAAGATTAACGTACAAACAAAAGAAATAAACTAATGAAGAAAAGGGAAATTCTGGATTTGATTCAAAATGCCAACCACATCATTTTGTTATTTTGTTAAATTTGAGTTAATGGAAGGTTTTATTTTAATGAAGGACACCGAACTTATAATAAAGTAAAAGATCTTTTGACTTAAATCTCGATCAAAATCTAATATTCTTATTTGTGCCTCCCGACATTTTTGCCATAGACGAAAAACAAACATAGTTCTGATTTTAAAGTACACATATATGATTTTGTGTATATACCACTTCATGATACCTAAGTTCCTTTTTGTTATCGTTTAATATGTTACAAATATGTAAAAGAAAAGAACAGTTTGCGGATTCAAAATCTATTTCATGACTTTTTGGTTTGTTTTAACAAATATCTGACCCAAATATCTAACCCAACTACTCATTTGTACTAGATGATTTGTTTTGGTTCCATTGGTGCCAGTATATGTTACCTGCGTATAACTATTTTATAAATACTTGCATTTAATATGGGGAATTGACCATGGCATTCATGGAAAATTGGCCATCGCATTTGGATCATAAAAGTTGGATCGAGAAAGTGTGGGGATAGGGTTATTGGCCATGGAAGTTCTCGTACTTTTCATCTATGGTACATTTAACCAAAAAAATCTCATACATCAACACTGTAATCTTAAAATTAAAATTGAATTATTATAGTTGTTAAAACTGGTTAATACTTGCAGTTCTTGAACATTAAACTAATGAAGTGATGTGGCCGAAGATGTTAACCCAGATAAGGATGATCATGGTCCTTCTGAGGATCAATCGGTGATAGTAGAAGCTAAGCGATGGAATATTTCGATCATGTAACTGCATGTGAAACCTTCTATTGTGTTTTATGCTTTTTGAAATTATTTGTAATGTGATAATAGAGGCTTTGTATTAAAAATATTTTTTTATTAAAAGTGCATAGTTCTTGCAAAATTTCTTTTGTACAATATATATCAGTGAGCAGTTAGGTGCTACAGATAAGAATCGATAACTTCAGGTAGAGATAATGGAGAGGGATTACCGTGTTTCATTTGACTTTATGGAACTATAACAAAACCGTTATTGATATCTGTTGCAATAATTCAATTTCCTGTTAACTTGTTATTACTATCTATATCGGATGGATCAGGGCTTTCTCTTTAGCAGTTCCTATCACCTGGTAGTGGCTCCTTATCACTAAGTAAATCTTGTTATGATGCAGCTTACCAGAGTGCAATCATGAGAATGTCGTATGCCTTTCAAATTGTTGATACAAGTTTGCTTTTATGAAGCCATATTGTAACTCTTCTTTGCCGCCCACTTTAAGAAACCTATTCTATAAACAACCCCTTTTTAGTTTTGTCATTATTTTTATCACTTAAATAATTAATTTTGTTTTTAACTTTTATTTGTATGAATTTCAAATTTCAATACAAAATTCTATTAAATATAATTGCAAAATGATTATTTATAATGTTGATAGCTATAAAATAGTAGATGGGCGAGGGCTTTAGTGGCTCATATAGCTTCATTATTTATAACAATTAGTTTAAAAATATTTTTTAATATTAAAACATTATTATTATTAGCGGAAATTGATATTAATATTAATAATGGTAATACATTAATATTAATACTTATTATTTTAATATAATAATTTTAAATATAAAAAATAATATTTAATGTTTATAATAATAACAACTATATTATAATAATGTTTATTTATTATTTTAAATATAAAGAATAATATTTAATGTTTATAATAACAACAACTATATTATAATAATGTTTATTTATTATTTTAAATATAAAGAATAATATTTAATGTTTATAATAACAACAACTATATTATAATAATGTTCATAAAAATAATTAAAAAATAAATATTTTTATAATAAAAATATTTATTTATTAATAAAAATATTAATAAAATTATTATGATAATCATCATCATTACTATTAACATTAATGATATTAATATTTACATTATGAAAAATTGATATTAATATTAATAATGTCAATGTCTTAATATTAATGTAAATATTAATATAAATATTTTTACATTTAAGTTTTTTTAAATAATATTGCAGTGATGTTAATATTAATATTAGAGGATATGCTTTCAAAATATTTTTTGGCTGTAGTATTTGGATTATATCATGTCCATTAATTTTTTTCGACTTTTCATTTTTTACTTTGTACTTATATATTTTGTTTTATTTTTACACATCTTTTTTTTAAAGATTGCAATTATTAATTTATGTCCATGTTTTATTTTCACACATCCTTTTTTTTAAGCATTGTAATTATTAAATTTTTAGCTTTTCTTTTTTGGATGCCCAAGCTTTGTAGTTTTTCTTTTGTGGATACCCACACTTTGTAGTTATGGATTTTTATATTTGTTTTTTAGTTTATATTTTATTTTCTTATTTTCTTAGTTAGTTTTTTTTTAATTATAAAGTTTTAAGTGAGGGTTTTGTTGTTATATATATATATATATATATTAGAGATTTTTATTTATAGCGGTTTTGTTATTATAAATATATTTTTTTTCTTTCTAAAATTATTTATTTTAGAAAAAGAACATTATTTAAATTTGAGAAAGGTTAATGATCAAGAATATATGTTTATTTTAAACATCAAATCTAAAGTTATGATAAATTAGGAAATCAAATTAAAAAATCAAATTAAAAAATCAAAAAATTAAAAAAATAATTATGTATAAAATGGTAAATGCCATATCTTAAAAAAAAATCCATCTTTGTCAAAGAAATCAAAACAACTAATTAAAAGATGGTTCTATATGAAATCATAAATGTTATATCTTAAAAAAATATCTTCATTAGTAAGTTTATGAAAAAAAATCAAAATTGTATAAGATATTGAATGTTTTATCCTATCAAAAGGATATTCAATTTTAGTTTTATGAAAAAAATCAAAATAATTAATTAAAAGTACAAATAGTTATGGAGTTGAGAGTCATATCTTAGTAATTGTTGTGTGCTTTATGTATACACTCTCTTGGTTCTATTTGTAATCAATGAACTTTATTAACTTCAAGTATTAAAAGTATGACAAATCTCTAATGATTCAAGATTGTGAATTGTTTAATCATCAATGTTGGCTTTCTGCTATTGGAAAGTTCTTTCATAAAAGAAAAACAAATATGTTACCATATTTGATATATAATTTTATTGGTTTTTGTAGCACCATGAACGGATAGGTCATTACAATCCCTTGGACTTTTATACAAAGACTTGTTGCAGGTATATATAACTATGTTTAGGTTTCTATACCATTGGTTACTTTGAATCTTTAATCTATGTAAACATTAATATGTATTTTAATGGTGAAGAGGGGTACAAGCATTTTAGATGAAGGATCTTTCTTGCACAAAAGAAAAACAAATATGTTACCATATTTGAGGTATAATTTTATTGGTTTTTGTAGCACCATGAATGGATAGGTCATTGCAATCCCTTGGACTCTTATACACAGACTTCTTGTAGGTATATAAAACTATGTTTAGGCTTCTATACCATTTGTTACTTTGAATCTTTAATCTATGTAAACATTAATATGTATTTTAATGGTGAAGAGGGGTACAAAAATTTCACATGAAGGCAATCCCAATCTGTGAAAGGGCATATACTACTCATTGATTTTTTCAGTGATTCCTTAAATAAATAATCAATCAACTTAGTTGGAAACATATCACATCCACAACCTAATAGCATCCAATTAAAATGCTTACAAAATTGTGATTTTTATGGGTTTTTGGATAAATTCAAAATGTTCAAGATGTCATTTATCCAACCAATTGTTTGCTAAATTTCCATGAAAATAATAAACAACAATTTAATTAGAGCATAAATAAAATCAATATTTTAATAAACTTTGTTTCTTGATTATATCTTCTAGGAGTATACTAATAGGATAGTATTTTTCCTTTCCATATTATGAATTTGATCAATATTATTTTATTTGTAATACTTACTTTAATATTTTCAACTACCACATTTTTAATTTTTAAAGGCAGGGACTATGCTGCTCGCAGCTCTTGTTTTTTTAATGTATGATTGGGGAGATAAGTTTTAATTATTAAAATTCTAATAGGCAATTGTTTTAATGAAAATGGGGTTTAACAATTTATATTAAAATTTGTGAAATTTTGGAATTTTTTTATTTTTTATTGTCAAATTTTGTAATATAATAAACCATATTTAACAAATTTAAATTCATTTGTTTGATTATTTTTGTTATTGTTAAACATTTGTTATTAAAAGTGTTATTGGGTGATGGGACATAAAAAAGGACACTCTCTTTGGAGTATTGACTTGAATCCATGGTTTCCAACTGCATGAATTTCATTTGTATGTACAAGTGGCAAAAGGATCCCTCCACCATACCCCATCCATCATATTTCAAGCACGACGGTGGACACATTTATTCCTTAAAAAAAGATGGAAGTGTTCAATGCAAGTGGGATAAGGTTAAGCAACAATTCTAGGATTTCATTCTAGGACAGCTTAGTTTGGTCTTGGCCTGTGACTTTACTTAGTCACAATGTTGCTGAGGTTTTTTTTTTTTTTGTGGCTTTCAACGTTGTACTAGTGAGGTTTGTTGGTTCTTGTGGTTTTCAACGTTGGACTAGTTCTTTTTAGTTCTTGGCATTTTGTTGGTTTCTTTTTCAAATTTTCTTTGTAGGGAATGTGTTTGATATTTGCCTAGGTGTAGGACTTCATTTTAGGATAGCTTAGTTTGGTTTTGGCTTGTGACTTTATTTAGTCACAATGTTGTTGAGGTTTTTTTTTCTTGTGGCTTTTAACATTGGACTAGTGAGGTTTGTTGGTTCTTGTGGTTTTCAACGTTGGATTAGTTCTTTTAGTTTTTGGTATTGGGTTGGCTTCTTTTTCAAATTTTCTTTGTATGGAATGTGTTTGATATTTGTCTAGGTGTAGGACTTAATCAAATAATTTGTTTTCAATTTGTTTGGGAATAAGTTAACACAATATTCATTTTTTACTTACAAATCTCAAGATCTCAAAAATGTAAAGTTAGTAGAGTTAATAGATAAAGTGGAAAACCCAAAAAAAAGTTGATAGCAAACAATAATATGCAATAACCATAGAACAACTAATTTTAGGATTGACAAGGAATTCACAATCCATTGCTTCCTTTCTAAGTCCTCAATTGCATCAACGAGATCATCATTAAACAATCAATTAAAGTTGTGAAATATAATTAAAATATTTATCCAAATTAACAGATATTTATATAAATTTTAAAATTAAAATAATTATATTCAAATTAATAGATATTTATAAAATAAAAAAACCCCTCGGATTTGGGTGGAGGAAGTGAGCATCTTCCTTATCTCCCCACACCACAAGTAGGATCTCTGGCAGGGCGAACGAGACAAGCGACATAAGGTATGAAGATGGGGTCAGTTGATCTTAGCAAGTGAACATTGAAGTGGGTAGTCCAACAATGATGAGGCCGTGGTGGAGTAGGGAAATGAACATGAGTGTTGTTATTGGTTACGACATTTGAGAAAACCAGGAGGAAGCCAAGTGCTATGATGAGGATGATTAGTGGTTGGTCTATGACTAGTGGCCTTGTCGATGACACCGTCACATCGCTCTGGTGTTCTGGGATTATCTAGTTCTTTACCAATTTGCTTTGGTGCACGATAAGGAGGATTTTTGGAGGGTGTGGGGTTTGATAGTGTGACTTCTCAAGAACGCAAAAGGAAGAGTCTTGACTCGCCTTCATGGTTTGGATCTCAAGGGAAACAAAAGGGGATTGAGGAGCCTACTCAATGAGATGGTGAACATGAGGAAGATGACTAGGGGCACCACTGGGAAGGGTCATTTCCACATGCCGGGAATTCAACGAGAGGCTACCTTTGTGCAGGAGCTCTAACACAAGGTGATTTCGTAAGAGGCTCAGCAGGCCATTGTGGATGTTGAAGCTTGGGTTCGAAGAAGGAACATAAAGTGTTGAATGTGGAAGAGACTCAAGAAGATATGGCGAATTGGGTGCAAGATGCGGATTCCACGAGATCTCAAGAAACAAAATTAGTCAAGATTGTTATTCTCTACTTGCAGATGAAAAATTTACTTGGCAAGATGCTTATGGATGGATGTGAGGAGAGCAAATCAATTCAATTGCAACTCGATGAAACCTAGAAGCAGATTAGTGAGGTCAATAACATTTTTTTCCCAGTGACCAAAGCGGTGAATGAGCTCGAGGCTAAAATAATTCTGTTGGCAAAAACCATCACATGCATGGTTTTGAAAATAAATACTTCAGTTGGAAAAATAAGCAAAGATCCTCCAGAGGTAAAAGTGTCGTTCATGTTTATCCCTAATGAAGTTTGAGTTTATTTTTATGTTTTATGCTAATTTTTTGAGTTTATTTTTATATTTTATGCTAATTTACTTATGCTTAACAACAATTATTTTAATTTGATCTTGTTTTCCTTAAAGGCTTTTCTAATATCATTAAGAGATTTGAACAATAATTGATGTGGCTTCCCAAAGTCTCCTTTTGGAACTCTATGAACATGTTATTAAAATTTTATTTTCTACTATTTCACTTTAAAATGTTTTAAAACTGTAAAACACTTTCCTTATACTTTATCTAAAAAATCAAAATATAATTAACAATAAACTACCATAAATACCAAATTAAAAAATGCAAACAACATAGATATTAATCATGCTTTGCCTCATCTTGTTGACTTTGACTTTGGAGGTGCGAATAATTTTTTTATACTTTAAATCCAAAACTGTAAAACACTTTCCTCATAACATAATTTCTATAAAAAATTATTTTAATAAAAAATCAAAATATAATTAACAATAAACTACCATAAACACCAAATTAAAAAATGCAAACAACATAGATATTAATCATGCTTTACCTCATCTTGTTGACTTGGGAGGTGCGAATAATTTTTTGGCACTCACTTGGCAAGAAGGTGTGTGGGTGAGGGTCACCCAATGTTTTTTTAGCTTTAAATAGAAACCAATTGAGATGTGTCAGTTTGGAATTTTTTCTTTTTCTTAAATTTTCACTTGAAATTTGGGTTGATTACGATAATGAAATTATTTTATGTGATAGTTTTAAATTTTATATAATTTTATATTTATAATAAAAAAAGTAGGTACATTTTATATCCCAAACGTGTAGCATTTATCATAAGAAAAAAACATCTCAAACATTATGTTATGTTAAAGAATAATATTTTTTAAAAATATTTAATAATTTTAATATTAAAAAGAATTAAGATATATTTATACATTATTTTATGTTAAAAAATAATATTTTTTAAAAATATTTAATAATTTTAATATTAAAAAGAATTAAGATATATTTATATTAATTTTTTTGTATGATTACGATTGAATTTAACTTTTTAAAATTTTATTATTATTATCAAATTTTGAAATTTTGGATATTTAAAAGTTTTCTTATGGTATTGAATATGATTTTACTATTAAAATATAGACCAAATAATCTAATTTTTAGACTTTTGAACCATAAAATCCGGGCACCCTAATCCACCTGATTTATCTTATTCGACCTGTTGTGTCCTCTGAGCATGATAGGCTTCGCTATACCGTGCGGGGCTTCTCCAGGCTCAATATGTTGTACATTTTATGATTTAAAAGATGGTTTATGATGTATTTATATTAGTTTATTTAAAGGGTTTGTGGAAAGCTTGTTGTTGCGGTGGGAGTAAAAATTTTGAGGTATTTTAAGGAATTTTTAAAAGATAAGGTGGTGAAGCAGGATGGCTATTTTGATGGTGCATCAAATAATAATTAGTGTGATGGTTACATGGTTACAGTAGTTGAAATTAAATATAAAATGTCATCTCATTAATTAGTTAATCATATGATTATTTATTTCTTAATACTTGCAAACAAGTTAATAAATTTATTTGTTACTCTCAAATTAAATACAGTCAAATCTTACACTTAATATCCACTTAATTATAAGTCACAATTAATATAAAATTAATTTAGATAATAAAAACAATTCCAATACCCATACTATAATCATAATCATAGAATTGAAAAATCAACATTTATGTGGAATGAAACGCTCAGTCCAAAACTCAAACTCTTGAAAAACTTGCTAAATTGGAGAGACTTAGTCGCTTTCTTGCTAAATTAATGTCAAATAATATCATGTACAGTCCATGTTTTGTAAATATATCAAAATCGAAACAGAACCTTAAATCATAACCAGATAAACTGTAGCAGAGATACCTTCCCCGAGCTTTAACCGCTTACGGGGTTCCATATCCATATCATCAAAAATTTCAAAGCTGAAACATATACAGAGTCCAGACACAGAATGAAACCAGTTCTGAAACTGAAACAGGGTTCCACTGTCCTCATCCCCGTCCACAAAAGCGGCGCAGAGCATATTGCAAACAAACCTGTAATATCAATAAAAACAAAACAAGCATCGCCAGCCGCAGAGAAATTCACAGGCGAGTTCCCAGGCCGTCATTCAAGAGAGATTCATCTGAAACGCCAGTCATCATTATAACTGAAATTATGGAAATAACTCCACTATTAAGTTGGGTATTGTTAGTTTTGAATTTCTCATAATACTTAAAATCGAGCCAGGCTAAAGGATGATATGCGATCATCGCTTAAATGTGGTTACGCACAAACTAAAAAAACATGAAAAAGCTGCCATTATATCCGTTATATCTAATATAGGGATAACAGTTTCTACAATCAATCAGTAAACCGAGGCTCTCTGCATACGAGAATATTGAAGCATTCCATTATAGAGAACCCGTCTGTTGGCTGGAATTTTGGGTATGGCCACACTTTGAATTCTTGTGTCCTCAGCTGCCCTTCTTCCAACACAACTTTCTCGCAGCAGATCACGGCCATCTTCAGCATCCGGCTTCATGGAGGATTTGTCTGTTGGAATTGCAGGAACCTGATCAGTGTGGCCGCGTCTACGGTATATCTCGTTATTGGCTTGGGGCTCCACCACATCTGCAGCGAAACGGACCCTCTTCTTCTTTCTGTCACATTTATTCCCTGCACATGAGGGTCACAATTGGTGGGTACCAGCTGCTTTACGTCGATCTGAAAGATGAATTACAAGCCGAGCAGAAACAGTAGTTAATTACCTGAAGAAATTATAAGACATGAACGTTTGGAGCCGGAAGAAGATCCAGACTTGGCCGGCTCCAGCAGCTTGTGGCTCCCGGCCAGAACAAGAAGCACCACCACGCTCCCGGACACGGCCATTACAACCGTCAGAAGCCCGATTCCCCCTGGACATGATGGCACGACCATTGCAGCTATTGCGAGGAGGATCAACGAAACCCATAAACGGTAAAAAAACATAAATCAACAGTCGCAGATTCTACGTTTTAAAAATAAATTGCGGATACAAGAAAATTCATCAAATTTAACTACAGTTCCGGTTGCCAATCGGTAAAATGATTTCATACGCAACCCGGATTGTGTGAGAGACACGCAATCGATTGTTTAAAATGTTTTTTCTTGAAGTGGGTTTGGTGTCTTGCCAGATGAATCCATTTTCTGGCAGGAATTTTTCCTTACAATCGTCTTATTTGTGTGTAAAAAACAACAATCTAATAAATGATCCTGAGACAAATCACATGGCCTTTCCTTTTTTCCATAAATCTTGCGCCTTCCCATTTCAATACTCTATTCAGTCCTGTGCCAATAATTCATTCAATCTGGCCCCATCGAAGCTTCGCATTTAATTGAGGCGTGGGGCATGGAGGAATCATGAGATTCCCTCCATGGGTCCGTCTTGTATAGAAGCTTTATTCGCATATTCTTCTTTGGCTATTTTTTAATCATTAAAACAAGGTGCCGGCCTATGTTTAGGCTTTGTATTTTTTGGTGTAAAACTCTTCAGGTAGGATTAAGTCATTGGTGACGAACATGTAAAGAAAACGCGTTCATCAAGAAACTTCATCACGGTGGCTTCTCCAAACAGTTGTTTGTGGCGCAGTCTGTTCGGAATCTGGCGAACATATTATAATTGCTGAAATTGCAATAACTGCACGCATTTAATTTGAATTTATAGTTTAAAAATTTGTCAATTGAGACTGCAATTTTTTTTTCTAATTTTGAAGTTGATGACAAAATGAAAACAAAGTGATAACAATGTTGATGACGAATGATCATGGGACAGCAATAACAATGATAATGAAGGATAAACATGAGATGACGATGGTAATGATGATGTGATGATGATTAAACTTTCTTAACTATTAAACTTATTGAGTTTAATAGTTAGATTCAAAAGTTGTGAATGTGAGGGATGAGTATAGATCCTCCAGTTTTCAGGATTTCTACTTGGTACTCTTCAATGTTTTTAGCTTTCCCAAAGCCATTAAGCCCCAAACTCTATATCTTATAAAGAAAAATCTTCATTATCTATAGAAAGAGTTTGAATGTTGTCCATGACATGGGATTCATAAAGCTTTTTAAGATAGGAATTATTGTGGCTCTTATTGTTTCTTTTGTTTGATGAGTAGGAATTTTCCTTTAAAATTTCTTAGCAACTAGCTTTGAGGTGTAAAAGCTTCCCTTGGTTTATATATATATATATATATATATAAAATTAGGGCTTTGTAACTGTTTATCTTGTGAAATTATAGGGGTTCATTGGAAGCATCCCTAATTGTTTTTATAAAAAATTATACTCTTTATCTTACTAAAGGTTTGTTGTTTTATTTTATTTTTACACTTGACACCTCTATAGAGAATTTTAAATCCTTTAGAAAAAAATCAACTTTATTTTTATGGAATTTTTATGGAAGATCAAGTGCTTTTGGCTATTTGAATTCTCTTTTATATGACTTTTATGCATACAAAGTTTAGAGTTAAGATTAAAGGTTTATGATCAAAGTATGGCTCATGGTCATTTAAGATGTCAAAAAATACTATTTGGTCAGAATTGGATTCTTCATAATCAGATTCTCGGATTCTTCCACCTCATTTTGACTAATAATTAGGGTTAATTAAGGTCAGGGTTCCGAATCCCCGATTTGTAATTTTGGAATGAGTGTCGTAACCATATCGGATTCTTCAGCCAATAAGATCATATCAGTTAAGATTAGGATGCATGTAAATGACACCACCCAAGAAAGGAAATTATGCTTCTATGTTTTTATGGTAGTTTTTGTTATAGGAAAAAGTATAAATATATATTTTATCAATTAAATAATTATGTTTGAATTGAGAAAAGAAAAGAGGTTATGCTTTTGTGTTTTTATGGTACCTTTGTTATAGGGAAAGTATAAATATATATATACTTTATTAATTAAATATTTATGCTTGAATTGTGGAAAGTAAAGAGATTATGCTTTTGTGTTTCTATGGTAATTTTGTTATGGGGAAAGTATAGATATATATTTTATCAATTAATGATCATGCTTGAATTGAGAAAAGAAAAGAGATTATGCTTTTATGTTTTCATGTTACTTTTGTTACAAGGGAAAGTATAATGTATATTGTATCAATTAAACATTCATGTTTGAATTATGAAGATAGAGAGAGATTGGGATTAAGTTAGTTATAAGAAAATTATAACTGTATTATGAGCTTAGAAACCGAAAAAAATAAAATAAAATAAAATAAATCTAGTGCTTGGAAAAGCCGCACCCACGATTCGTGTAACCTTGCTATTTGGTTGTAAATGAGAATATCACATAATTATCAAATCCATAAATACAAATATTTTCACCATTGCATATTATTAAAACTTGATACTTGCAAAGCTTGATAACTCTTAAGTGTGCAAATTTTGCTAGTTAAAACAAGGTCTTATCTAACCATAAAGACTTAGAATTGGAATCATTATTTAAGATAATAGCTAAACAATAACTAAAGCTATAACTAATTATTATATTAAATAAACCTATCACTAACACTAATGTATTTATTAATTGGACTGGTCAAGGAAAGGCGTAGCCTGACCTACCAGCATATGATATTGCCTGTCAGATGAGATCTCACTCTAAGATGATATGGGATAGATTTATTTTGACTGCAAGAGCTTGCGTCTACGGCGTTGCCCACTTGCCCCCATGAAATGGTTATTTTTATTATGATTCTTGTTCTTGTTCTTGCCTTACTGTGTTAGCACTTTATCCTTACTGTATAGTTAACCGTAACGGTTGGGATATTTTATCAGTTATGATCTTTTTAATGTTAACGCTCTCTTTCGCCTGCTCCCCTGGATAGCTGCTCTCTCGCTGCCTAGTCACCTTAGGAAATGAAGTACTAAAAGACTGGAAAGGATAGATTGCTGGTTGATTAGTTACTGGATTGCCTTCCTTTAAAATAGCTTTATTCTTGCCTTCCCTGGTTTCAATTACTTATATTACATTTGATGCACTTTGGGAGTTAAATAATAGCTCTAGTTAATTATTACATTAACATTAAAATCTTCAAATTTTCTTTTAAATTTACGATAAAGAATTAAGAATGGAATCATGGTTTTTAATTATTATCTTTAACATTAAAATCTTTTAATAAAATGATATTGCCTTAAATTATAAATATCTAATTTAAAGTTAATTTGAAAACAAATTTTACTTAACTATTTTTTATAAAAATAAAATTAATAAATGCATACTATTTTTTGTTTATAAAAAATAACAAAATTAATGTACTCAAAATACCATTTAAACTTTACAACACTTTCATTTGTCATTTTAAATTAATTTGTATGGTAGTGTGATATGATTTATACAATTTTGATGTGGTGTATATGAACATATTTTGATATCAAATTTCTTCTAATGAGATGTATCCATTTATTAAGTTAGTGGATGTATGGTTATAAGTGTTAGAATATTGAGAATATGTATAAACAATGAAGAAATATCCATCTTATAATACAAGGAATTTCCACATATGCATCACTCTCCATCTTCATATCATGCCACAATCATGTGTGTACAAATAACATACTGAAAATTTGAAGTGTTATTTCACAATATCACAACATACCCAAAAGGGTCTCCTTTACCTCTACTATATATCAAGAGGTATGGAATATTTACATCCCATAACACATGTGGGACAAATAGCTTCCCACCTCTCTTATATAAAGAATGGTTATAAGAGAATTAATTACATGATGCATGTGGGATAACTCTATTTTATAATATTAGAGTTATTTTATGCCATTTAATTATATTTTACCAACAATACACAAGTCATTATTACATATTCTAATACTCCCCTTTAATTATGACTAAGAGAAATAATACAAATATCACACTAACAACCCCCTTGATGACAACTTCCAGAATGCCCCATAAGATGAAAATAAAACACACTTCGCTTCAGGAAGATGATGAAGACAACAACCACTTCTCATTGAATCATGAAATTGCATCCGAACCAAGTTGTACAATGAAATCTTGTAGAACACCACAAAAGTGTATGGGAAATACACCATAAAATATGGAAAATAGACAAACATCACAACCTATAACCCAACTGATAATTGAAAGAACTCTGCAATAGATTTTATCATGAATATAAGAACCCCAGATCTGTACATCAAAATGTTTCCAATAGATAGTCCTCAAATAACCCTACTGAAGATTACATTGTGAATACACGGCCCGAATGGCCTATCCATCGAAACATGTGCCAAGCAGGCAATCTTCACAACCAAGCTAAAAGATGCAGGTACTATAGACCTTATCATGAATACAAGAACCATTGCTCTATCCATCAAAATGTTTCCAATAAATAGTCTTCATAACCAAATAACTTTACTAAAGATTACATTACAAATACAAGACCCCAATGGTCTACCCATCAAAATGTTTGGCCCACAGTAAATCATTAGGAATATGCAGTAGAAGATGGATGTTCATTTCATACATTATTGTTGGAATATGGTGATATAATATGGAGTTGATTGTATTACATTCCTTCTTAACATCAACCATCCCGAATAACAAAAGATTCCAACTTTGCTATTGTCGAGGATAGGTTGAAAAATCAAAATAATGCCGAAGAACCAAAGATTGCAACAATCGATATGCTGAATATAGGAAGGAATAACATAATCAGCTTGTTCCACAGCTCTTCACAAATATCCATATGGAGAATGTGAGGTAAAAATAGAACTAATGTGCACAAAAGAACTTCCAAGAGCAAAGCATATAATAAACATGAAAACCCCGTAATTACACATGAAAAAATATATGACATGACATATGAAATATAAAGGAGCATATGAAATTTCTTTTACACAACAAGGGTCAACAACAACATATAATGAGTGAGCATAATATGGTACCAATAAAAAATACTGAGCAAAATATGACACCATGTTAGAAGCAACATCATTATTAGAAGAGTGAGACCATGTTAGAATATTGAGCAAAAAAATTGATCAACTAAAACAATGATATCACTTATAGATATGAAAATATAGCAATTAAACAACTAAGTCCTAAGCATAGGTTCATTTCTTGATGTCACTATTACCATACTAGGGATCCATGCCCTTGAAAATGTCAAAACATCTTCCACACAAGAATATTAAAGACAAGTAAAACAAGAACAAGACAACCTCTATAAACATGATGAATAAACTAAGAACATAAAACCTAATGCAAAAAGAACAAGAAGCTCTTGACACAAATTTCAAGATAAGAGATGTATAAATCAAATATTTCTCACCAATGTCGAAACCTGATTGTAACTAATCAACGGATCTACAACTCTACTACATAGAACAAGAAACAAAAAAAATTTCACCGAAAAATAGGCATATGTAGGATGGCTAATTGTAAGGTGTGTATGTACCTAGTTCATATGCTCCTTGGTTGTGTATATGATCCGTATGTGTCTGTTAAGACCTAAAAACTATAGAAAAATCGTCGAAAATGACGTCGAAGCCGTCTTGATAGAAACCTGCAATAATGTGAAGTAGAAACAGACAAAACACCTGATCTGCAAGTCAAGAGATATAGATCCTTGATGCTAGATTAGTATTCAATATATTTCATTTCAGATATACAAAATAAAATCAAGAAAAACTTGAAAATTTCTGAAAAATTAATGGTGAGGATTAGGGTTTAAAAAAAATCTCAAACATGCAGAAAATGATTAGATCTAAAAAACTACAACTTAGGTATGATGGATCGAATGCCAAATATGAAAAATATGGAGGACCCAAATCTCAATAATGAAGAAAATTTTGCTAGTAAAAAAATTCAAGAATTAACGAAGAAGGTAGAGCATAGAAACTAGCTCGATATTGTTATTTTTTTATCTTTAATTTAGAAATGCAATCGTACTTGAAATGAAATAAAAATGATACACATAAGCAATCACATTCGACACATGAATTTACCCTGGGGAAACCCTCAATGAATTGAGGGAGAAAACCCCAACAAAACCTTCCTTAGTATATTGATAGATAGAAGAGAATGTATTTTACATCAAGCACCCCAGGTGCAATTACAGAGCAAGAGAAAGATAATGAAGAGAGACTCATAATAATATCCTACACAAAGAGAAGCACCTTTCCTTCAAGGGAGACGAGAATTATCTTCACACATTGAATTCATCAATCTTGTATAACATATTTATATATTCTTCACATGCATCAGCTTATATTTTTATCTTCTAACTTCATGATGAAATCACTCTCCCGTTTGGATGTATCAATCTTGCACAAAGAAGAGCACCCCACTTCTCATGCATTGCATTAATTCACTCAACTAACTATTAGGATAAACTTTCCCCTTAACTAAAATATTTCCCACCTATTTAGGTGGCTACTTAAGTGTCATCATGCAAGTTTCGTAACTCAAGTGTCGTCTTTTAGTTTAACATAAGTGACGTCATGCAATAACACTTAGTTAACTAGATATTCTTTGTTATCACTTAGTTAACTCTCTTAATTGATTATTTTTTGTTAAAATCACTATAGTGATGAGTTCGAGTTCTCCTTTTATTTACTAAAGTTTAAAAATTTGAATTCTCTCTTAATTAATTCTTTTATGTGCAATCTGAATTCTCTCATATATTATCACATATTATATTTATCTCTTGTCTTATCTACATGGTCCACATGTGCCAACTTAATTATCATATCAAATATACTAATGATATTTTCCCGATGATGTAATCATATTGTCCTACTATCATTCCAAGTGATTATATGTTAAAGTAATTCACTCTAGGGGTGGCCAGTTCCTAAGGGAGACTTAATAGCTCAACCATGGTTAGTAGTACATCACACACCATACACGCTTCGACATGCAAATCATCACCTCAACACATGAGGATCTATCTTGACACACAAGACCTTAGCCTTGACTAGCAAGACTGCACAACATCATCACTTTGACATACAAAGAACTTGCATCAACACATGAAGCTTAACCATTCTTGAGTCCAACTCAAGATTCTCATCCAAGTTTCCTAAGTCCAAATCAGGCTCCTATAAGGCACTACCTCGACACACGAGGCTCAATATTGACACACAAGATTGACCTGTAGAATGACTCATGATGTTGTAACTTTAACACTCCCTCTCAGCGAGGGAGGCATTCTCTGCCATGCCAATCTTGTCTCGGAAGTACCTATACTTCATCACGGACATAGGCTTAGTCAATATATCTGCAATCTGTTCACCTGTACCAATGTACTAAAGTATCACGACACCTCTCTAGACCGTGTCTCTTATGTAGTGATACTTCATCTCAATGTGTTTTGATCGGTTATGAAACACAGGGTTTCCTGAGAGCTTAATGTATCTCTGATTGTTAGAGCGAATGACTGTAGTCTCAATCATCTAACTGAACAACCCAACAATTAGATTACTAAGCCACATAAATTCTCAGCAGGTGGTACTAGCTGCAATATAATATGTGTTGGGTGCTAGAAATTCCCCTTTTTGCTTACTCATATTCATCCCTTTTCCCCTGATTTTTCCTTTTATTTACAACCAAGTGATTATCTTTTCCAAGAAAAGGCATGTATTCGAACAAGTATAATTCATTATTGCTTAGAAATGCTCGTGATTATGGATTTTATTCCTCGTTATGCTGATTTGTGATGAATTTATGAGAATTAAGTAAAGACCTCGGGGAATCCAAGAATCTCGGCTTGCTAATACACGTGGGCGCTGAAGCACTTGGAAACATTTGCACATTTCTAGAACTCAGTTTGGATCGTTGCTGAAACAGCTCAAGCTATTCCTCTACACGGCCAGCTAAGACTCGTTCAGCGCTGGATCAGTTCCAGTTGTAAAGGAACAATTGATTATGAAACAAAATTCATTTTAATGTAACAAATCATTGTAATTGTTTCTATTTTCTGCATTGTATATTCGGTAGCCTAAAGATTGAAGATCTTCATTGCTTCCTGAATTAAGGAACCTGAACTGTCTTGTCTCAGGATATATGGGAAGAAGAGATCATACAGAAGGTTAGGATTATTTTCAAGAGAATTGTAACAAGAGCCTATTAGAGGAAATTTGGATGAAAAATGGGCCTCCTAAGGAAAATGGTAAAAATAGCCATGTAGGCAATTTTTTATACTATTTCACTTTTATAGAAGCCCGAGGTTATTTCACTTTTATCAAAGCTACCTTAGATTTATATTTTATATTAAAATCAATTTATGAGGACGAAGTTGGATGTAGTGTTTTCACCCAAAATAAGGAAAGAAAATTAAATACACAATGCCAACTTCAAAGTTATTGGGTCATGTATTACCTAAAACATGGATGGGTATATTAGTTATGATATTAATTATTATTATATTTAATTATATATTATATATTAGTTAAAATTTATTGGACCCAACGTTTGATGGTTATTATAAAATATTAATTATAATATGATATTATTATATATTAGTTGTAATATTAATTACTATTACTATTATATATTATATATTGGTCACTCGTTACCTTAAAGATGGATGAGTATATTAGTTAAAATTTATTGGACCCAACTTTTGACAGTTATTATTAAATATTAATTATAATATAATATTATTATATATTAGTTGTAATATTAATAGTTATTACTATTATATATTGCTCATGTATTACCTAAAAGATGGATGGATATATTAATTATGATATTAGTTACTATTATATATTAATTATATTTTATATACTACTTATGATATTAGTTAAAAGTTTTTGAACACAAATTTTAACATTATTATAAAATATTAATTATAATATAATATTATTATATATTAGTTATAAAATTAATTGCTAATACTATTATATATTATATATTGGTTAAATATTACCTAAAATATTGATGGGTATATTAGTTATGATATTAGTTAAAAGTTATTGCACCCAATTTTTGACGGTTATTATAAAATATTTATTATAATATAGTATTATTATATATTAGTTATAAAATTAATTACTATTACTATTATATATTATATATTGGTCAAATATTAACTAAAAGATTGATGGGTATATTAGTTATGATATTAGTTAAAAGGTATTGGACCCAACTTTTGATGGTTATTATAACATATTAATTATAATATAATATTAATATATATTAGTTATAAAAATAATTATTATTAGTATTATATAGTATATATTGGTAAAATATTGTCCTTTGGTTGTAGCTTGGGCAGTTTGGTGGAATGATTGTCACCCTCCCCACCCAGGTTCATTGCTCATAAGTGACATGATTCTTTTGTTGAGTCCCTATTGTAAGATTGTCTTTTTGGCCATGCCTTGATTCTCTAGTTGGAATAGCAGGTGTTGGCATTTTTCCGGTGGACTAGCCCTCTAACAAACAGTAAACCACCATATTAAAAAAGTATATATTGGTAAAATATTACCTAAAGGACTGATGGGTATATTAGTTATGATATTACTTAAAAGTTATTGGACCCAACTTTTGGCAGTTATTATAAAATATTAATTATAATACAATATTATTATATATTAGTTGTAATAATAATTAGTGGAGAATGGCTTATACTCATTTATTAGAATTAGTGGAGAATGGGTTAGGATATTAATTTCATTTTGGTATCCAAGACAATTTGGGGCAGCTTGGGCAGAGATTATTTCAATATCCAAGAAAATTTAAGGTAGGGGTAAAGAAATTATATTATTAAAATAATCCATTATTTTAGGACTATATAATAAAAATTTGTTTAAGACATGTACAGTGTTTGAATTTTAAAGCAATTTGATTGGCTAATACATGATGACATGGAATTTGAATCAGGGTTGAAAGGCCCATTTTAATTTGAAATTTCCTCAGGGAGTCCTTTGTAATTGAACTTATCCATTAATGAAAGAAGCAGTGTTTCCCTGATTCGCTATTTGTTGAGTTAGTTTGGTATCCTTCAGCGGCATCTTTGTTGGAAGGACAAGGCCCACCTTCTTACAGATTTTTTGAATTAGTTAGTTGATTAATTCTTTCATTTTGTTGGTGTGGATTGCTAGTTAGATTTCAATTGTTGAAACAGTTAATTGCTAAGCGTAGGATTTCTAGATTTCAATTCTTCCTTGCTGAAACAGTTTGAGTAATTAGGATAGGATTTCCATTTCTTGCTTTCCTTTGATTTGCTGAAACAGTCAACTAAGTAATGTGTCATTTCTTATTGCAAGTGTGTTATTTAAATTAGGTTGATACAGCTGTGATCTGACTCTGCATATTGTTGAGTACTTCATTTCCTTCATGAATTATATACTTGGTAGATAGCATATAATTTCCAGAATAGAAGAAGACTGATTTCCTTCCAATGTTAATTATTGCAATCACAGATTGAATATTCTTTAAGAGTTGATTTCTGATTTAACTTCTTGCAAAAGAAAATTCATTAATTTACTCTTGAAGTGATTGGATTCCAGAACTGATACTGTAGAAGGATTGTAAATTTCCTTGATTTTAAATAGTCGATTAATAATTGAAGTTGGATTGAGCAATGAGCAGAGTATAGTTGTAGAAATTAGGTAGGTTGGGTGATTTTCTAATTCATCAGTTACAAGAAATGTTTATGCATATATTTTGCTTGATTACCTTTGCAATAATCAGACTTCCCTATGTTGATAACTTATATTGGTCACTCTGTTTGTTAACTTCAAATTAATAGGAAATTATAATGACCTTGACACTATTCTTCTGTAGTACTCAGGGATACAGAGCCATGCTTCCTATTGGACCAAGAGATCATAGTTGATCCCAATATAAAACAAAATCTGGATGTACTCTTTTGGTCCACAATACTACCACCCCATTCGGAGTCAGCATATCCAAATAACATCACTTCACCACTGGAAGCATATCTGATTCCATAAGAAATAGTACCTCGAAGGTATCTAATCACATGCTTGGAAACAACCCAATGTTTATGTATTGTCTCAGACATGAACTGACTCAAGATACTCACTGCATAACATATGTCTGGTCTACTAAGTATCAAATATGTCAAGGAACCAATGAGCTGTCTATACATGGTACGATCCACTAGATCTGATCCAGAATCTGACTCATGTAGCTTCTTTAGATTAGACACCATTGGAGTATACATGGACTTACATTCCATCATACCAATTTTCCACAATACATCAACTGTGTACTTTCCTTGAGAAAGAAATATCTCATCTTTCCTTTGCCAAAATCCTAGACCAAGAAAGTAGTGCATAAGACCTAAGTCTTTCCTTTCAAACTCAGAAGTGAGGTCCCTCTTTCAATGATCTATTTGTTGCTCATCTCTAGTAAGGAAAAATTCATCAACATAGAGAAACAAGATCAATGGTTGGTTCTTCACAAACTTTAAGCACAGGTTGGGGTCAGCTTTTCTTTTGGAGAAGACTAAGATCAGAAGATAGATATCAATCCTCGAATACCAATCCCTCAGGGCATGTTTAATCCCATACAAGGATTTCTTAAGTTTTCATACATGGTACTCCTTCCCATGAACTATAAACCCCTTAGGTTGTTTTATGTAAACCTATTCCTCAACTTCACCAATAAGAAATGAAGTCTTCACATCCATCTGGTGAAGTTTCCAACCCAAAATTGAAGCAAAGGAAATCATGGTTAGAATAGTAGTGTACCTTCCCATAGGAGTGAATGTATCATCATAGTCTATCCCTTCTTTCTATGAGAAACCACGGGCCATAAATCTTTCTTTACATTTTTCAATACTTCCATCAGCCGCATGCTTGATTTTATAAAGCCACTTGGAAGTTATTATTGACTTCCTGTCAGGTTTAGGAACCACTTCCCACACATCATTCTTCATGATAGATTTGTATTCTTCTAACATGGCATCTTTCCATACTTGTTGTTTTGAGGCTTCCTCATAGGTAGAGGGTTCTGAATCATTGATATGACTCATTTGTACTACATATATTGAAAATATTTTAGTTCTATTTCACTCTCTGGATGAGCCTAGAGGTGCTCCATGTTTTTCTTCTTCATGTAGAATGTCTCGACACCATGCAAATATCCTCTTAGCAGGAGGTTCATCAAGAGATAATTATATCAGATCTCCTGGCTCTTCAGGATCAAGCGGACCTATGGACTCATCTGGATTCTCCCTCTCACCATCTAAAAGGGGAGAATCAGAAACTAGATTCTCCATCATAGGAGTACCATGCTCCTCCATATTTGAATCACACTGAAGTTCTTTGGAGTGCTTGAAGGCAGCCTCTTCATGAAATGTTACATCTCCGATGACTCAATGTTTCTTTGTCCTATAACATAGATTATGTAAACTTTGGAGGATTCACTATATGCAACAAATGTTCCTTTATTTTCGGATGGCTACATCTTTGTCCTCTTATCTTTTGGTACATGACTGTAGACAAGACAACCAAAAGTATTCAAGTGTCCTATATCTAGTTTTTCACCAGCGAAAGCCTCTTCAGGAGTCTTTTCTCCCAAGATAGCATGATGGCTTATGTTCTGAATATAAATATCAATGCTAGATGCTTCTTCCCATAAGGATGTGGGAAGATCCCGATCACACATCATAGCTTTTGTAACCTCACATATTGTTATGTTCTTTCTTTTAGCAACCCCATTTTGCTGGGGGTTGTAGGATACAATAAGTTGTATTTTTATTCCTGCGTCTCGATAGAATTCATTGAATTCATGGGAATCAAACTCTCATCCATTATCATATCTCAAAGCACGAATGTGCTTCCCAGTCTGATTCTCAACCGATGCTTTAAACTCTTGAAAGTTGTTGAAAGTTTCACTCTTTTCTTTCAGAAAATGAACCAATGACTTGTGAGAGAAGTCATCTATGAAGAGAACATAATACAAATAACCACTCAAGGAGGGTGTAGACATAGGACCACATAGATCGGAATGAATAAAGTTGAGAATTCTCTTGGATCTTTTGGTACTACTTGGAAAAAATTTATTAATGTTCTTTCCAAGAGCACAACCTCTACAAACACTATCAAAATTAGATTTAAACATGGGCATACCTTTCACCATCTTTTTCAATCTAGGTAGGTTCTTTGAAATGGAGATGACCAATCCTTCTATGTCACAACTCACAAGGACTGACTATGTCATGGATCATGGCTTAAATGAGTTTTCCGGGTACTTTGTAGAAACCTCCCTCTCTAACTCCAAACACTGATGCAGAGTCCAAGCCTTCATGATTAGGTTATAGGAGTGCTTTGTTGTCCATAAAGATAACTCTGAATCCTTTATATTCTAGAACCAAAATAGACACGAGGTTCTTCTTCAATCCAAGGACAAACATAATTTCATCCACATGCAGTACATATCCTAAATCCAACCTAAAATAAGTGGATCCAATCATAACATTTTATCAACCTCTAGCATGTATCCTAATTGATTAAAATTGCTAAAAAGATGCTTTTTTTATTGGCTAGAATTAAAGAATATAAAATATGCCAAAAATATGTTTTTTTTATTGGCTAGAATTGGTGAGGTTGTTTTGGAAATATTATTTTTTATTATAAAGTAGGTGGGAGAGTCATCAAATGAAAATAATATAGTCGGAAACATTTAAAATTCAGACCATTTCCAGGTAAAACAGTGAGTTAACCAGCCGCTTTTCAAAACCAACCAAGTTTAACATGAGTTAGCTAGTGGAAATTTCTAAAAATGCGGAGTTTAACGTAGGTTATTTACCTGAAAATCGTAAATTGCATTAAATAACCACCACTTTTCAATGAGTAAAACCAATAATTAATATTATTTTTAATTCGGAAGTAGTTAAGATGGGAATGTAGCATTTATGATAAAAGTGGCATTGAAAATCCATCCATTAAGCTGCCTGGTAACTTCATGCCAAGAAAAAATAATTGAGCCATCCAATAATTTGGTGGGTAACTTAAAAAAATTGGAGTCACGTTTTTGTAGAGGTAGCCTGGTAACTTCGGGCCAGGTAAAAATAATTGAGCCATCCAATAATCTGGCGGGAAACTTGAAAAAATTGGACTCACGTTTTTGTAGCGGGTAATTTAAAAAATTCATGGATTGAATTAAAAGGGAGAATGTTTTTTAATATATATATATATATTTTTTTTGGATTCCTGTGAAATTTAGAAAGTTAATGGCATGTCACACCAGCCAAATATTCCGTATTGCTTATTAGTTATTACCTTTGGCTTTCATCACATACTAGCCAAGTCAATTTTTAATTGTATTGATCTAGATTCACATACCAGCGCCCAAGTCAAGTTTGAATCCTATTGATGTAGATTCCAGATAAGTTGTGATCAGAAGGTACGCCATGGTATATTCATTGTAGGAAGTTTTCCAATTCGTAGGGTTCAAATTCAATTCGTTTTTAGATGTTTTTCAGTTGATGGTCCAATTTTGAGGAATTTGGTTTGTTTACAGTGGTGATCAACTATGATTCAATTTATTTTTTTAATAGAAAATGCAGCCAAACGTGATAAAAAAAGCAAGGCCAATAATATAGTCTAAAGAATGTATAATCTACTTCTTTTAACTTACTAGTATATTGGACCCTGAATTCCACCACCAGCCTAGGCTTATGTTGTAATTTACCCTCAAGTTGCTTTCCTCTACTCCGTCTCTCTTGAATCCTCTATTGTTTCAGCTGTTGAATTCTCTCTCATTGGTCGATCAAGCTTAACGCACCTCTCCTTTGGATGTGTGAAGAGAATAGATTGATGTCTGCAAGAAGTGGCTTTCTTGCTCCTTGTTTCATATAACCTATAGGGATATCCTTTGGAATCAATAAAAAGGTAGGTGAAGCTCCTCATTAAAGCTAGTCCAATCCCACCCAGGAATCATGTCTGTGTGCTATGATAGTTGGCTCGGGTGGTAAGTTGCTGAAATTCCCCCGGATAAGAATTATGAAATGTTCTCCAACATCTTGTGATGCCATATTTCACAGAATACCACATGATTCAGACAAGAGATGAGGGGACATAAACTTCAGTGTCTGCATCATTTAAATGGCCTTGACCAGCATGCTCGAGCTGTCCTGGAAACAAACGATCAATCAACTAGCTTGCATCACTGATGACGCTCGAACTTTTTAACACTTTTCATGTCAAATTAAGAGGGATCTACTTTTTTGCAAATCCAATTGGATCCTGGTTCAGGTTTTCAACAGGTATATATATATATATATATATATTTATAACTGTTGGAAGTTTGGAACTCAAATATGTTGTATAATATTAAGTGTTATAGTATATACCAAGAAATTTTATTTAAGTGGGAGAAAACATATCGAAGTACTTATTATCATTGACTCATACATAATATTACTTACTAATGATTGGCGGTCCAACCTTTTAACACTTGTCATGTCAAATTAAGAGGGATCTACTTTTTCGCAAAGCCAATTGGATCCAGGTTCATGTTTTCAGAAGGAATATATATTTTTTATAACGGTTGGAACTCAGATATCTTGTATAATATTGTATAATATTTAAGTGTTATAGACCAAGAAATTATATTCAAGCTGGAGGAGAAAACCCATTACACATATCATATCGAAGTACACAACATCATTGAATCATACATAATATTACAACTAATGATTATAGACAGAACATACCATCATTCAATATGGAATATTAGAGAGCCATATCATAAAATAAATAATCATATTCAACCATTACATATTTAATTTTTGGAGCCTGTTGTTTGTAGTGATAAGGATAATTATTTTGACCTTCTTTAGCGAGCACCATATTGATGATATTTAGTCTCACCAGCATATAAGGTATAACACGTAATGATCAAAGCCAGGTGCTTCGGTTGATTTACACATTAATTCTAGGAACTTTAGGTGACATCAATATCTGAGTGAGTAATTAAACAAACTCTGAAATATCATGTTTAACCGAATTCATATAATCATATACCATTTCTCATAAAATAAATGTTGAATTGAGAAATTGCATAAATAATCCATTTAGCGCCACTTTGTCAACATACTGTAAATTGGCTACAAACTGCAATGAATCTACACTATCTGTTTTAACCTATCTCATTCATTCAAAAGAAAATAAATCTAATCTAAATTAGGAAACCCATGGAAACACAGGAACAACAACAGTGTTTCCGAACCCAACTTCTTAACAATTGTTTCTAATATCAAATTAACTTGAGAACCTGGATCAAATAGTGTATATATATTTGTATGTTTAGATAAAACTCTTATATGAAATAATTCACTTCTTCTTCTTTCATTATCTTGAGATGAATTTGTAGAACTTGAACTAGCATGAAAGCAATTTTTACCTTGTACTCCAACAACTGCAATCCTCATTTCATCACCTGAATCACAACCCAATCCTTGTTGTACTATAGCAACAATTTTATGCTTCCCTTTGCCACCAAATTTCTTCGCTTTTTTCTCAGGATGTAGCTTCCAACATTGCTCTTTATCATGCCCATCTGTCTTGCAATGAGTACAAGAGGGATTTACTTCCTCTTTCTTTGTTGTCACTGACTTCTTTCCTTTTCCTTTGAACTTGAGGTTTTGCAACTTGGAAGGATTTTTTGGATGATCTTCTTGTATATTCTTTCCCCTGCTTTCAAGATGAGTTGCTTGCACACACACTTCATCTAAATTATTTGGATTAAGAAACAATAGTGTATGACGAATATAACTATGAAGTGCACCAATATATTTCATCAAAATCTATGGAGAGTCTAAAGGAATATTCAATGCAAGTGCCTTCTTCCTAAACTCTTCTATGAAACTTTGAACACTTCGACCTTTACCCTGTCTCAAATTTTTCCATTCCATCATGGCCTTTTGAACATGACCCAATGGGTAGAATTGATTTCTTAATGTAGAAGTAAATTCATACCATGAAGAAAGGAGTTTACCATTATTCTTGCTACTTTTATGAAGTTTGCTCTCCCACCATACAAGGGTTGTGCCTTCTAGTCGAAGAGAATCCAGCTGGATCTTCACCTCTTTCTTTTCGATCTTCTATACAGGGAAATAAACTTCAATCTGTTTAATCCAATAATTCAACTTATCTACATTAGCTTCTCCATTAAACATGGAAAATCAAATTTGACATCTAATTTCAACAATGGATTTTTAAAAGCATCTTTCCAATGAAAATTAGAATGATGAGAATGAGAGGAAGAAGAATAGCTTGAAATTGAAGACAAAGATGGAGGTTCAGGAGGGTCTTATCAACCTCCCCCGTTCACTAAAGCATTACCCTATGCTTTCACCTTCTTCTTTTCTTTCTTTTCCACTCTCTCTTGACAATTTGCAAACAATTTTTCTACCATATCTGACATCCGGTAGAAAGCTTTATGGAAATATTTGTCATTATCGGTACGAGTGTCTTCATCCTCCATTTTCTTTCTTCAAGTTGCACATCCAATCTCTGGGTTGAAAGGAGCGAGTTTTCCTTCACCTTCTTTGATCTTGTCCCTCGTATGCATCCACACTCACAATTCAAGTCAAAGAATACTGCTCTGATACCAACATGATCCAGGATCTTTTATTCGATGACTATAATAGGAATTGCATTAAAGAGCATGAACAAAGACTATGTGCAACATACATCAAATAAAACATACACATGGATAAATGACAAGACAACACAATTGGGAACATGCTTGATAACGAAGTTCGTCACAAATATGGACTACGTCTCCGATCCCACTTCTCAGTGGAGATGCCTTTATATTATCTCAGCAAAATCATGGAAAAATACATGGCAATAACTCAATTCTGTCGATGCCCAAAATTTGTTGCTCGGATCCAAATCTTGACTGCACCAGTGAACCCGACTCAAGAAACTGTGTCACAATAATCCCTCTCTACAATTGATGTAGGCATCTAGATAGAATTTCATTCCCTTGGCCATGTGGATTCTCCTCCCCTTGGCAATAGACTGGATTTAAATAATTTGTGGGTGGTCGGAGTGTTGGTTGTGGAGCCTGATAGTCTCTATTCATAGATCATGTTTCAGTCATGTCCAGATCCCATACCATGAAGGGGGGTTTGGGGGTGCTCCCCCCCCCCAATATAGTCGCCATGGCGGGTCTAGGGGGGAGGAAACTACATTTTAGGATCCCCCCCTGGCGGGGGTTTGGGGGCAGTGCCCCTGTAGCGAAAATTTCAGAAAAAATGCCTTGTAAAATGTTCTAATTTCATAGTCATGACTTGGTCAATAATCAGTGATTTATGGGCCCATGGTATTATGTGTTCCATAGCATTTTCCCATGATAATCCCTCTTTAAAAGGAAGGCATTGTAATACGGTTGTGTATTGTAGAATTGTAAATATCTCTATGATTGTGTAAGAGAGACCGTGAGAGAGTGAAGAGGAAATTGTAGTGGATGTGCTACAGGCTATATCCCTTCATTTTGTTGGATGGTATAATAATAAGGAATGGAAATTTCTGTGTGGACGTAGTCCATCTTGGGTGAAACACGTTATATTGGTGTCTCTCTTGTATTGTGTTTATGTGATTTATATTTGAATCTTGTTTATTTTTATTGCTCGACAATCCTGTTTTTCTAACACAAAGTTACCAAGTTCACCCACTTGGTGTATTGGTAAGGTTTTTGTGTTGGTTGGAGGGAGACTCGGGGTCAAACCCTCGGGATGCCCCCATTTTAGGAATTTGTTGCAACTTATATATATATATATATATATATGGTATGGTTGGGGAGTCCGACCGACGGTTGGCCCCATACATGTCGTAATGGTAATATGTTAGAACATATGATGGGATGTACCAAGGTCAATCCCATGGGCCTCCCATTTTAATTGACCGTTATACAATGGTTACAACAAAACAAAACTGTAGCCATTACATTCCAAGGTAGGGTCGACAAGCCGGTTGGTGAAGTCAATTGGTTGTTCTATATGAGGTCGATAGTTCAAAACCGTCGATGTATAATTCATCCTTCATGCCAATTTTGACCTTTATCTGGCTGACATGTGTCACGCTTTGATTGTTCCACCTCACGCCACCTCATCGCATGACCTGCCACATAGTCTGCCACATCACCTACCACGTTGGATTCCTTTTCATCCAACCTACCAACTAGGAAACCACATGATGCTACATGGGGGTGCACATTAGCACCATAGATGTATGGATTCCATGTGTCACCCTTTTAGTGGTTCCACGTGGCACCCCCTTTTTCCATTTCTGCACAATGAAAACACTATTTCGTTGAAACTTCAGAATGCGATATATCATCCATCCAGAGTCCGTTTGATGCGATTCAAGTGGTGTTGAAATAGTCTCGACATGATATTCAACTTGGTTCCATTTTTTATGAGATTTGAGGACTTTGAAATTTAGGCCTTCATGGATCCTCCTAGATCACAATGTATGAACTTTCAAGTTCTCTTGTGTTCTCCATAGTTTAATTTCATGTGCATATAGTCCTTTTCTCTAGCAATACCATATACATATGTGAACTATAATTATATATTCACTCTAACATATATCACTCTTCTTGTGTTATCTTTGTGATGACCATCCTCTACATGTATATAATGAATAATTCATTTGACCTGAGGGTTAGCTCATTTGGTTGAAACATCCACCTAAGGAATGTTGCATATGGGAGGCCATATGTCATATTTTTAAATTCAGTTGAGTGGTTATTATGGTTGGTGGTTGATTCAACCTCCATCTATATATTCTGAGGAAGATGAGGGGATCCCACAAAGTTTACCTTTGAAAAAAAGGAATAATTCAGCATAATACTCTTTCATTAAAATCTACTTGTTGAAAAGGATGTGTGCCTCCATGCATAAACCACTCTATATTTTCACAACTTCCATATTTTTATTGTGTATAACCTTTGGAACTCTAGTTTTGACATCCATGTGTTATGTTCATCAAGTTTAGCTAGCTATTTCATTCTATACAGGTTGTATTTTATGCCTATTATCTTGAACAGTTTCACTTTCAAATTTCATTATATCTCTAGTTTCTAGTTCTTTGACAACTATTCCATCGCATCTCTATATTTATTATCATTATTCTCCTCTTCAACTTCATCTAAGTCATATCCTAAAAAATCATAAAGTACTTTCACATTAAATATAGGTGAAATGGAAAACATTCCTATAAACTCAACTTTTAAGCATTATCTTTGAATCTCCTCTTGGTTAAACAAATTCCAAACTTCTTCACATTTAACTTCACGTATTTACCCTCGAGATAGAAATATTTAATCAAATGAACCATAATGAAACCAACTGAACCAAACTATCTTACCCACAAATGAATTATTTTCTCAAGAGCAATCCCACTAATGTAGTTATGATACACCAATATTAATGCTAGTATGTTCTTTATAACATCTCAAAGACGCTAAATTTGAATTTAATCATGTCATCGTTCTTGTTACATAACTTGCAAAGGCTTCCTTTTCACCTTCTTTCTAGTGCTTCCATAAGGGATCTATATCTAAAAATTGACTAATTCACCTACTTTGAACAATTTATATTTTGTCCTCATATTTATGTGTTTTTTATATATTTTTCCATGTTCCCTCATATTCTTCTCATCTTACACCGCAAATATTTCATTTGCTCATAAAATATAATCTGAGTCATCACTCTTTTCCAAGGAAAACATCATGGGATCCTTTTGACGCTTGAAATTGTCGAAGCCATCGACACAAAGGAAACAATCCAATCTGAAGGTGTTAGACAAACTTACACAAAAGTCACCCTAGTCCTTAGTCGTTTGGTGTGACTATTACTGATGGAAATAAGACTTCCATTGGTTATGTATGAGTTTTTATTTATTCAAAAGGAGGTTTGACTTATTGAGAATCTAATCCTAAAAGGTTAACCTAAAAAAATAGTTAAAAGAATCTAGGAAACACCTAACTACTAGTTAGTGGAATCTAAGAAAAACCTACTTCATAAATATAAATCCTCTTACTTGATTTCCGATTCAAATAGAATGCAATGAAACAATTAAACAGAAATCCTTAATTGATCATGACAAAATCACTAACATGACCCATATACAAACATTATCGAGATGGCATTAGTTTATATGTATGAAACCAAGTGAGAATTAATAAACTAAATAATAAACTAATTAAATTCTACATCAATGCAATTATTGTCAGACATTAACCGACCACAAAGGTATTAACCATAAACAACAACAATGAACATATTCAGAAGACCCTAATCATAGCATCAATTGATCAATGAATAAATCCATTAAATTCAATTTCAACCTCTGTAATCACAACAAGTCACAAAATACTTAAAATAAGTTTATAATGAAAATATTTAAACTCGGGATAACAATCACAAGTTGAGAAAAATCAAACTCAAATCATGCTGAAATCCAATAGCTGAACACTCTCCATCTTTCATTACAAGGCTTGCAAATCATTACATTACTTTTCCAAAATATAAATAAATTTCAACCAGGTCTGGTACAAGGAAATTTCTCCAGAGGTTCGGCTAGGGTTCCCCCTCCTCTACCTCTGATTTCTAGAGAATAAATACAAGTTAGTATATCCACAAAATGTGCAAAGTTTCCTAGAATTTTGTGGACAGCTAATCATTCGAACTAGGACTAGTGAGATAATATTTCCATTTTGAATACACTTCCCACATCTCCGTGACATTGGGGTAATTAGCATGCTCCATATGGATCTCATCCTTACATAAATAGGATCCAATCTCCTTGCTACGAATTTTTGACCAACTGTCTAAGAAACCTTGCAAAGTAGATTTCACATGAATAGGGGTCAAAATGAATGTTTTGAAGGAAAATATATCAACTTGGGGGGAATGTCTATGTTACACCAAAATATCATCATCATGAGATATGTGTCCTATGTATGCCCTGATCCCTAAAGTGCTTGGGATAAACCATCATAAGAGAAGTTGTTGTTCTCCCCTTTAACCTTATGTTGTCACCCCAGTGCGCCTTGATCTCTCGCAAGGTGCGTCAGGTTCAAGGTGATGCCCTATGCACCTTAGTAGAGTGCGTCATTGGCGCATGATGATTTTGAACAAGGTGCGTTGATCTCCCTTTGACGCGGGTTTCCCTTGTGCAAGGTGCATCGTTGTTGGTTAAAATGGATAAAGAGAAGATTCGAACAACTTCTCGAAGCTTGGATGGCATGGAGACCTATCCCTACTTATCTGGAAAGGTGGCATTCGATCCCCTTATCTAGTGGGATGATCCCTTAAGCCTCTCCTATCCCTTTATCCCTATATATATGAACCCCCTCTCCATTGTTAAAGGAGGAAGGATAGAGTACCTATATGCTGGTGGAATTTTGCTAGGAGATCCTGTTCATCCATTAGAGGCTAAGCATTTGATCTTGAGCCTAGGATTGTTGGAAGGAGGTTACAATGTCAAAGCATCGGTTGTAACACCTCTCTCTTTGTACTTCTTATTATTACATCTAATGTAAATTATTTCCATAAAATTTGTTGTGTTAATAATGTTTAGGATCAACCTCTTTGACTGTTGATCTAGATTGATTCACAATCATGTGCTTTTATCACTTGTCTATTTACACATGTTATTGACTAGTTTTGCAGCTTGAGATATGAAGATCAGGACTTGGATCAGCAAGGAGAAAATGTCTGCATTTATAAGGTAAGCCACTTCTTTCATTATCTTGCATTTTAATCAATCTAGGAAATTTGTTTATATTATGTATTTGTTTTTTTCTAGATCTAAACCATTTAGACTAGGTAGATCTATTTGAGTCTTCTCTTACAGATTGTCTGTAAACAAAATTGGTAACTCCACGAGGGAGCTACTACACATGTACTTACAGGTAGTCAGGTTATATGGTCAAGGGTACGGTCCTAATCCTCCCTAGTTAGTGCTCTGAAATATTGGGACGATTATAATTGTTGGACCCTGTAGTATATCGCGATTTGCGATGCCTTGATAATCCCGTGAGGTTCCACACCATTGAATCCAACCTACCACATAAGTTTGCTTGTGGCTTTAGCTTGAGTAGATATTGGAATGTATTTTTTCTTTTTGTATAAAACTCTTAGGAGAAATTTTGGCCCTCAGTCATTCTCGCTGATCAACGTTTAAGAATATCACGCAAGATTTCAAACTTGCCACCTGAATATCCCCTTACTCAGGAGTAGAACTCGAGAGTAACTATGGATCAACCTACAACATATTTGTCCTATGAATAAGACACTTCTACCTTAGAACTGGGAATGAACTATTCACCTCCCACAAATCCACCTATCACTGAGCCTATGGGACCTTTGATTGTGGAAAAACCTACTTCACATGACACAACTTTTCATCATTCAATGGAAGGAAATCCTAGACCCACAGACTGGATTTTCAGTCGGCCCCAGGATGAACCAATATCAATAGCTTTTGGTCCAACAACATCATTTTGGGACACTTATTTCGGTCAACATGTTTTCGATTTTGGCTCACTTTCGATGGTGGAAATTCCACCTCATTGGATTCCTCCATGGATTCCCAATGAAGTATTTCTTGCACATGTTTACAAGACTATTGAACGCTTACGAACATTCGGTAACCAAATTAGATGACATAGTTTCCCACCTAGGTCCAATCCAGAAGTACCAACTGTTGAACAACATTCACCTATCCATTCTTTATATTTTTCTTCACCAAGAATATATAAACCTAACTTGACCACTTATGAACCAGTCTAGCCATCGTTCTTGACGAGTACACCTCAGAGTCAGGCGACCAGTTCAATACCTCATCCGACCCAAACCACTGGAGGGAAACCTACAGCTACTGTTACCTACGTTACTGGAAAGCTACCTCCACCACCCCCACCTCAAAATTCAAGGGGAGGTTATCATCTACCTGTTAGTCAGCAGTTGAGGGGAGCTCATCGACTTAGTTAGTAGTCAACAATTAAATATGGGTCAACCTATGATTAGTGGTCAACATACGATTACCAGGCACACTCCTATAAGTGGAAAATTTTTGACTGAGGGGAAACCCGTAGCTAGTGGACCTAATCTAACAGGGGACCTCACCCAGTTAGGGGACATAACCTGAGTGGAGGACATTATTCACATATGAACTATAGTATGGTTGGCATTTCTCTCCCAACCATGGGACAACCTACATGGACACATCAAATGGGGGGACCATCTACTTAGACCCAACCCCCATGGGGGTATATCTATCCGAGAAATCATAATGCCGCTATAGGAAAAAATTATCTAGGAAATTTTTTTCTCGGATTACCCTATCTCAGAAACACGAACACCCCATGGGTCACCATAATGTTCCACCGCTTGGACCTCCAGCCAGTGGACCACCCCCACTACCCCCACCACCTCCACCACCTATCCCACCTCCTCCCCCACCATCTGGTCCACCACCACCACCTTCTCCACCTGGAGGATGACCCCCGTATCTTCACGGAGGGGAACCTTATTCTGGAAGATTTTACCCTTCAGTTCCACCTCCCAACCTAGGAGGCCCACCTCCATATGGACAATCCATTATGGGAGGACCTTACGATCAATCAATCCATGGTTTTACTGGTACATAGATTCCTTATCAGTATTACCAGTATCCACAGTCGAACCGACAGTTACCATTTCTTTCCACACTTGATCTACCAGATCTGTCGCGTTTGACTAATGATCCCATTCAACATGGTATCAATTGGCCAATGATTCCTGTGAAGATACCATCGTACATTTCGAAGTTTGACGGAAAACCCGGTGAGGACCCTAAAAACCACACGATGACTTATCATCTATGGTGTTAATCGAATTCCTTAATGGATTATTCCATCTGTTCGAGGTTATTTCAATGAACCCTTACTGGTACTGCCGCAAAGTGGTACATTGAGTTTCCACCACATTCCTTTGCTGATTTTCGATCTTTAGCTATGTCCTTTTTTACTCACTATAAGTTACCAAACTGCTATGAAACCAACACGAATCTTTTGAATTCTCTCTGTGAAACTACTTTTACTCACATTTCCGATAATATTCATGAGTGGAGGAGAAGAAGACGTCTCATTAAAGCTCCTATTATGGAAAACATACTTGTCGATTGGTTCACGAAGTCACTACTACCTGTCATAGCTAAAGACGTAGCTATGGGTGGGGATGTTAAGGAAGAACAAGCTATATATCATGCTCATTATTTAGAACTTGTCTATTCCCAATATGGCACCTTATACGATATCATTCCAGATGCCCCCCGCCCTACATATGATCCAACAAAACCACCTACAGGATCTCATGTCGACGACATTATTGGTTCTATTCATACCTAGCCTGCTACACAATCCGTTGGATCAAAAAACCATCATAGCTCGACTCCACCCTTGACACATGCTGGAAACAACACAAAACAATCACCCATCCCTGCTTCCACTGAAGAAGTGAATTTATTTCAATCTTCTTCACCTCAAAAATACACTAGAAAAAAGAAGAACAAAGGCAAATCTAAAAAGTATTCTAACCAAGGATAATTTTAGGGGCGAAATTTAGCCCATGGGCTATTTTTCCATGTTTTTTTCCAGAAAAAGATTCGCCAATTTGCATTTTTTGAAGCCCCATTTCGCCCAATTTTGATGGGGTAAACTTTTTTCACTCTAAAAATCGCCAAAATATTATATAAAATCCTTAGATATTGAAATAATTTTAGAAAAATATCGCCAAATATTTTATAGTTGACAATTTGAGAATTGGTAAGATTCGCCAAGGTTTATACACTTTTAAATAAGTATGGGTCCTTAAAATTATCCCTGATTCTAACCAGTAGGAGCCTAAAAACAATCCCGAAGACAACACACAAAAGCGGAAGGTTAAATATCCTTGTTTACTATGTGGTGATGATCACTTCACCAAAGAATGCCCACATCAGGAGGAAGTGCAAAAGTTCCTTAAAGGAAACCCCACACCCATAGTTTTAACTGATCCCTTCCCAATACAATAACAACTGTAATGGTTGCACAACAGCCATCTCCTTCTCATGGAGAACCATCCACAACTGCTCATGTTCTCATGATGCAAAGTGAAACGGTCAACTTATCTACGGGATCACGTACATATGGATCTACTTCGGACAAGGAATCTAACGGTGGTAATACTGAAAAATCCTCCACGTCTACATATATCATTCCTTCACCTCAAGGCCCTCTAGTCATAGAGAAACCTTTACCAGATTCAGTATTGCATCCACCCAAGAACACGATTCGAAAAGCCATTTCCAATCCAAATTCTTGGGCTACTGAAAACTATAATATAGTAGAGGATTTAGTGCAAGATCCTTGTGCTATGTTGACACTAGAAGTCTTACAAAAATGTCCCAAACAGTGTAAGACTCTGTTATCCGCGATAGAAGCTGTAGATCCAGATTCCACCAACACCATTATGTTCAAGCTAGAGTATTTCAAGCCGAGGCTTTCCCACAAACTCGTGTTTCAAATCGTTACTAACTTTTCTGGGCAAAGCATCCATCATACTATCTGAGACAAAGGATCCTCTACCTCAGTTATGTGGTTATCCTGCTGGTGAGCGGCTCTCCTGATTTGAACCGTGTTGATGCCTCGAAGATCTCAGCATCAAGCAGAAAGGGATTCTCCCTGGTAGACTATCCCAATTAGATTGCCCACCGTTTGGTATGGGGAATCCGTCCGGTTAGCAGTTCCGACAACTGTTAGATTTGGAGATTTGCTTCAATTACACCGGTTATGGCCCGATCCACCATTCTTTTTTGATTTTATGGTTTAAAATGATATGCAAGTGCCTAAGCTAACTTAATCTAAATGCAGAACTTGAAACAAATATGTATCTAAAACTGAAATAAACCTAAACTATCCCTGCAAGGAGCAAAATTATAAGTATGAGTAATCTGCTGGAAGAAGTATCTGAAGATCAACAGACAGAATCATAAAGATATATCTACAGCAAGAAGGAAAAAGATATTAAAAGATAGCTTCCAATTCACATATAACGCATTCCATTACTCATGTAGGAGAAAATTCATTTGCACAAGAAACAGTAAGATCATTCAATACAGAGAAATAATTCAAGACAACAAAGAAAGATCTCACTGTAGAATATGAAAGTCACAAGAATAATCTAGCATGCATCCAACATCCATTTCCATGCAAAAGAGGTCCTCTCTAGGCTCTTATTAGGAAAATTTCATTTTCTTGGAGCAAGTGCAAGATAGCTCGTACAAGTTAAGAAAAATCTTTTCCCTGTAAAAATTCCTTTTACACTATTCTCTAAACTTCTATTTATATCTTTACAAAATGCCTCTTGGGCTGCCACCTGGCTCTTTACACTTGTCCTCTCTAGACTTTTTTTCTCTAAATAAACAAATCGTGGCCCTTTTCTTAAAACAAAAAATTTCTCAAAATAGAAAAGGGACAGTTGTCTAGTGATTTTACGCTCTAAACATAGGGAGAACAAAAAAAATAGGAACAACGCCTCAGGATCAGCGTGTTCACCCTTGGGGAGGCGCTTCTGCTGGGAGGGATGTCCTTGGACTGGATGCTACTGCTTTCTTTTCATCCTCTGCAATGTAACTGAACCAGATGCCAGTGTCTCTGATAACCACATTGGCTGGTGAAGGGAGCAAGATCTTCTGAGAAGTTATATGCTTACCAAGCTCTTCTTCAATACTGTGAATTTCTGCAATTACTGCTTGGTGGATTTCTTTCAGCAAATGGATGTATACTGATGACAGCCCAATTATATAGTGATGGAGATCATCAGTGGCTAGGACGTCAATCTTCTTTACATATTCTATTTGAATTTCTAGCTCTTCCTTCAAGTCTAATAGACGTTGCTCCTTGCTTAAAAACTCATCGAGGGACTGAGGGAAACTCATCTTACACTTATCATGCACTTCATGAATCTTTTGATATAGGTTGTTACTCTTATCAATTGTTCTCTGGATCTTAGCCATTAGCTTCAGGCCATAGTTCCTGCAGAATTCCAAGAGGGCCACATCTTCTTTAAAATCATCTACCGACTTGAATGGGAGATGTTTGGGGAAATCAACCTTCCCTTCTCTCCATTCCATTTGGCTCAGAATGTTTGCTTTAACCTGAGTGTACATTCCTTTAAGCCTATTGTCCTCTACATTGACTTCCTTCAATCTAACCATCATGGCTTTGAGCTTGAACACTTCCTCAGAAATCATCTCCTGTGTGGCGTGCATTTGTCTCAGAATGTCACATGACAGCTCATGAAAGGGAGACATATCTATTGCTCTACTTTCTGCCTGCTCTAATTGTTCAACCATTTCCTGCTTATCTACTTCCAGATGAAAAACTCTAGCTTCAAAATTGTTCTTTTATGCTTCTAGAACCATCAATTGGATTGCCAGGTGCTCCTTTTCTTCTTCTAAATGGCGGTACTTATCTGATAACTCCTTGTGATCAACAGACATGTGATTATATTTATTCACTACAAGATCCCTGTAAGCCTGCTCATTAGCCACAGTATGTTGCAACATGTGATCTCTCCTCTTTGTTGACTCAAATTCTCTAACCATATCGACCACATTGTCCTTTGTTGCTTTTGCTGCTGACACAGTGGCGGATACCATGGCTATGGGAGCCTTATTTGTATTTTGCATCACCGTGGTCTCCCGCTGGGTAACAATATCTTCCTGGAAGAGTCTCTTTATCCTCTCTCCCGACTTCAAGACCACCGCCTTCCTCTTCTTATAATACACAAATTCATCCCATCGGGACACAGTATGATCTTCTGATGGGGTGTAAGGGATGATCGAGAGGTCTATCACATGCACTTATGCGTCTATGGGTGGGGTCTGTACTGCTTGAGATGTGTCTGTTTCCACATTTTGGGTGCCGGAGCCACCTTCCTAAGATGTGTCTGTTTCCATATCTTGGGTGCTGGAGCCACCTGCCTGGGCATCTTCATTGGTCTTAAGTTCTTCCTCCGTCTTTTGTTCCTCTTCTGTTTTATGCCTTCTTTCTTCTTCTTCAGCTTGCTGCTTATTTTCACTTTCCTCCCTCTACTCTCGATCTTCTGCTTCCTTCTACTGTCTTGCTTCCTCCACTTCTTTCTGCAACCTTGCATCTTCGGCTTCTTTCTTCAACCTTGCTTCTTCAGCGTCTTGTTGCAGTCTTGCTTCTTCTTTCAATCTTTGTTCTTTAAGGCCTAGGGCCTCAGCTGCTTCTCTCTCTTTCTGCAGACTGGCTTCTCGGGCTGGGGCAGAGCTAGAGCTAGCTCCACTGCCTTGACGACAAATCTGCAACTCAGTCATGTTGCTGATGCCTCTGAACACTTATTCCTCTGCATCATAGTAATGAGCATATTCAAAATGAGCATATACTTCATTGCAATGCTCGGCAACCTTGCTCCACCTATCATTTCTATGGAAGATCATTTCACCGAAGAGGAAAGCTTTCAGCTCTTGAACGTATTCCTCGGCTGTTGCAACCCCTGAGAATTTGTAGGCTCCTATGCAAAAGGAAAAAGGAGGGAAGGAAGCCTTCTGTTGCTTGTTAAGCACCCCTCCTATTCCATCAAGGAAAACTTGCCTAATTGGTTCCTTGAGGACTACATAATCAATAGCGTATTTTGGCAAAATGTATGGCGCTTTGTTACCTCCAAACATCCTGATGTAGGTGTCCTGCTCTGAGAAATAAAAATCGCCATAGTTTTCCATGACCTCCATGGCATTTTATGATAGGCAATTGGGCTCTTCCTTGAACATATGCTCATACAGGGGCATGATGAACTCTTCGCATATGAGCTTGTAGTTTGCTCTGTAATTTTAAGCCCACATTATTTTATAGGCAGTGTAGACCGGGGTGTTGGCTTTATCCCATGTGCAACCCAGCCTGGGGAAAGAGAGCTTGGCCAAAATGCAGTCAATGAGATAGGAAGACATGTAAAATTTTGACTTTTTTAAGGCCAGACCTTCTCTTGCAACGGCCACTGTGGATGCCAAACTGTCCAAAAGGATAGTAGCCCAATCAAACACAGTTCCTTTGAATGCTATGAAGTGTATGATGGGAGCCCACTGTATCCTATATACAGTGCCATCGGGCATGCCGAAAATTCTGCATAACATCAGGGCGATTAATCTAAAAGGAGGTCTTAGGCTCTGAACATCATATTCATCATTATCTCTCTTCCTCGGCTGCTTGCCTATGACCAATAAGTTTTTTCCCATCTCAGTATTATTCATCTTATCCAACCATTCATCACTTAGAGCTTGCTGGGGACGTGAGAATTTGTAGGCTGCTGCAATATACGCTGGATGGAATGAAGCGAAAGGCTCTCCCTTGCTGTCATGCAACACTCTTGTTTGTGGGTTGGCATGTTCCAGTATCCATCCGATCACTTCAGAGCATGGGAACAATTCAGGGTGAGTAGAAGCCCTGGCTATGCCAGAAGTCCTGATGTTGAGGTAGATTTGTTCTTCTTCCAATAATACATCTGGGATATCCTGGTTCCTAATCATCCGGTAAACATCTCCCCAACGGACCTCGGGAGGAATGCCGGTGGTACACTTAGTGTCTTGGAAAATAGTTTCAATTCTTAGTTGCACTGGCTCTGGTTCCATCACTTTAGCTTTCTTTCTACCACCTTTTGGCATCGTGGCTTATCCTTGCCAGCAACCAAATGTGAATCATTACAAAATTTGCAACACGTTATGAGAGTGTAACATAGAGTAGGACAATTTTAGCATGCTAAAGATAAATATAGACAAAATTATAAAGTTGCATGCTAGGGAAGCAAACTAAACATAGATCATTCCAAAAAACAAAATATGGTCCTCAGACTTGATTATTCTAGGGAGGCAATGCCTAGTCAGGAACTTTTGGAATGCTTCTGAAAAGGTAAGCATATGACGTGGAAAAACTTACTTCCTTCCTAGTCCTTGGAGATAGGATGCCCTTCATCATAGCACTTCTAATGGTCAATGGTGGGTTGGTTTGGAGTGAAAAATCCTATGAGTAAACAATGAAAACAAGGAACCGTTTTCCACAGTCATTAACTGAGCCGAATAGGTGAGTGGTTGAGTATCTCAATTGACCACTATTGTCATTGATAAAACTTGTGAAACGGTATGCAGCTGGTAGGTAGTTTGAGTCTAGGTAGGAAAACGATCGGAACGCGGCCAGAGAAAAAAAAAAAAACAAGCTCGAATGACTCAAAAACAAGGGGCCAACTGAGACCGACTTGCTCATGGCTATGACTCCCAGTTGGTAGCAATGAGAAACCTATGGGGCCACGGTGGCCGTAAATTCTTTAAAATGATCTATGCTACCAATGTCTACCGACCATGTTATGAAACAGGAAAACCCAAAAAAAATAACTCAATGTGAAGATAAGACAAAGATGACGATTAAAAATCCTACCTGGAGATGAAACAGTGGTGGAGTGAGGTGGACACGGTGGTGGATGCGCTGAGCTGGAGCAAGCCTACGCGGTCTTCCCAACGGCGTTCTTTGAATAAAAAACTAACAATGGGACCAATGCAACCCCACTGCCCTTATATAAAGTTATACACGGGCAGGAATTTAAATGAGTAGGTGACGATTTAAAATAGGGTTTAATGCTCGTACGGTGCGGTCTTTTCAAGCCGACTTGGCATTTACGTGCGATCGTCGGTTGCAGAGCGCACTCACAAGTTTCGTCCGCAGATGCGGCCAGAACTCATGAGTTCCTCCCGAAAGGCGGGAGACTTTGGCGAGGCATTTGCTTGTTGCGGGAGAGATGGAAAAGATGCTTCGCAGTGGTGGAAAATTTTGGCGAGCCATTCCGACATTTTGAGAGCACTTTGTGAGTTCTTCCGAAATTCACTTTCCCGTAAGTTTATCGCGGCTGGTTTTGCCAAGTTGTTCCGAAGTTTCTGAAAGACTCAGTAAGTCCTTTCGAAATTCACAAATGACTTTGTTATGTCTTTATCGAAAATATGAACGGTCGAGTAACATGGGGAAAAGACCAACTTACTGTGACAACACTTGGCGAAAGCTTCCGCAATTTCGGGAGATAATCCCAAGTTCCTCCGTAGTTTCGGGTCAGCTCGTTGAGTTGATCCGCAGTTTCGGGAGAGACTTTTAAGTTTCTTCTGAAGATTCAAAAATGTTAAGTATTTTTCGCAGTTTCGGGGAGCAATTTCAAGTTTTTCCGCAGTTTCGGAAGAGAATCCTAAGTTCTTCCGTAGTTTCGGGGAAAAGTTGTGAGTTTTGACTTAGAAGAAAAACTTCAATTTCTTTAAAGCAGATTCCTCAGTTGAAACAAAACCAAGTCCAAAAGGTTTTCAAAGGAGACTTCACTTTTAGGCAGTCTTTCTAGGAAAAAATAAACGAGGGGCCCCTATATCTACAGAAATTTGGGGGGGATGTTGCTGCAACAACAATTGGCGAGTTGCTGGAAAACACAGATCTCTGAAAATATCCCTTTTGTTGATCCAAAACCTTCTTAAAAGATATCCATCTTATATGCAATATTCAGCTGAGCACTTGAATCTCGGCGAAGGAAGAAGTCATTTTATCTACTGGCCATTTGGGAAAGGGGAGCTTTGATAGAGACATCTTTAAAACTTTCAAAGGGCCAACATATGGGGTTCATTTTAGAAGATTCATCTTTCAGATGGCTACTGTTATCGGACTCCATAGGATTTGCAACACCTTCTCATGGACATTATTGTTTTTGTTCCTCATTCCCATGCCGCTTGCATCCTTTTTTGGATGTTTATACTTTTGATAGCTTTGTTGTTTGGGCCTTCCAAAAATATTTTCTTTTAGACATGATCTTTGATTTTGGCTCCTCAATCCATAATGTCCTTTTGTGTGAGTAAGAGATTTTATTGATTTGATCAAGCCTCACGGACGGAGAGGATCCTAGCATGAGCTGAGTCTTTTGGTCAACCTTCTTGACTTACACGCTTTGCTTTTGTCCCAACCATGCTTTAATTGAGGCAAGAATCTCTGTAAAACAGACCCTTGATTATAATCCCTTTTGGCTGTTAGATTTGCAGCATGGAGTCATTTCAATACCCTATTCCCTCAGGATGTGCTACTCTCCGTGGGTCCAACTTCAGTGACCTTCTTGAGATGCCTTTAAGTGTGAGAGTGGATGGAGCCCAAAGATAGTAATAAAGATAGTCATAGATCTCTGTTATTTAAACAGGGTTAGTGTGACTAACATAATAGGCTTCCTTCCTTTTGGAGAACGTTCAGCAAGAGCAAAATACATAGATAAACTTTCATTCGAGGGTAGTTTCGGATTCATGAGTTGTGAGATTTCTTCAAGAGATCTATGTTGATGAGAAACCCGACCGCAGGTGTTTTCATAAAAGAAACTTTGTACAAAAGATTCAAATGACGAGAAAAGAAACAACATAGCTAAAAACAATGAAAACAAAGGGCTAAAGCAACATAAAAGAAATTTTTTATTTATGTACAGAAAGTCTCAATGATACTACGCAAAGTATTGTTTCAAGGCAAGGCCATTGAGAGGAAGGGTTACTTCCTCTCCCTGGAGGTACGTCAACTAATAAGTGGATGGGCCGAGCTTTGCCGAAATTTGGTAAGGACCTATCCATAAATGTTGGAATTTCGTGTGCATCCCTTTGCCTTCATGATTATGATCCCATTTCAGGAATAAATCCCCAACTTCAAAACTTCTTTTACCGGACTTCCTCTTATCGAACCATCTCTTGACTATGTCTTGGTGCTGATGGAATCGGTCTTTAGCTTTCTGTCGGGCTTCTTCAAGTTGAAGCAGGGTATTGATCTTGGATTGTAAGACTTGGCTACTAGACCGTCGAGAGGCTTGGGACAACTGTAAGGATGGAAGCAAGATGTTGGGGGGAGGATGGCTTCCTTGCCATAGACAAGAGTGAAAGGGGAAACCCCTAATGCATTCTTTGGAGTCACCCTATCTGCCCATAAGGCATTTGGGAGAGCTATATGCCAACTTCGCTGATTTTCTATCACAGTCTTCTTGAGAATTCGAATGAGGTTTTTGTTTGAAGATTCAGCTAATCTGTTTCCTTGAGGGTAATAATTGGCTAAATAATGCAGTTTAATCCCCCATTCATAAACAAATTCATTTATCTTAAAAGACAAGAAATAGGGAGCATTATCAAAAACAAGGGAAATTGGAACCCCAAACTTGGTTATGATGTTTTCCTTCAAGAAACTGATGACTGTATCTTCATTGATCTTGCGCAATGGGATAGCCTCTGTCCATCTAGTGAAGTAGTCGGTAGCAGTCAGGATGTATCTATGTTGTAAAGAAGAATTTGGATTTATCTCTCCAATAACATCTATACCCCACTGTTCAAAAAGTTCAGAGATAATAACCGGCTGTAAGGGTCCTGCTACCTTAGGTAATTTCTCGGCACTTCTTTGACATATATCACAGTTCCGTGCATACGCATGGGAATCTCGGAATAGAGTGGGCCAATAATATCCAGCTCTAAGTATCTTGTGTGTTGTTGTCTCCCCTGAATAATGTCCACCAGCGGGGCCATCGTGTAATTCTTTAACAACTTTACTTGCATCTTCCTTTTCTAGAAATCTAAGAAAAATTCCATCATAATTCTTTCTGAAAAGTATCCCATCAATGATTTGATAAGCTGTTGATTTCAAACGGAGCGCCCTTCTTTGCTTAGAGCTCCAGTGCTCAAGTAGGTATCCTTGCTGCAAATAATGCACCAGATCTCTATACCATGATTGAGGAGTTGTGAAGGTAGGACATACTTCAACTGAGTTCAGCTCAACTTCATTCTTCCAATGTTGCTCTTCATCAGTCGGATTTCCTGTAAGCAATTTTCACAGGCCTTGTCCTTTGATGATAGTGGCCGATTTAAATTCTAAATCATATTCTTGAAGAGCTGTGACCCAGTTTCCCCTCCTTTATCCTAGTTCCTTTTGAACAAAGAGGGATCTAACAGCTGGGTGGGGAACTATAACTTTAGTTATGTTCTTAAGAATATATGGTCTGAACTGTTTGACTGCTTTGAAGACAGCATATGCATGCTTGTCAACCACGGGATAATTTAGCTCAGCCCCTTGCAGACCAGTGCTCATAAACAAGATTGGGTATTCGTCCCCTAGCTCCACCTTTTGCATGAGTACAGCCGCAAGGGAGTCATCTGAAGGAAAGGTATACAAGATAAAATCCTTATCAAAATCTGGGCTTCTTAAGGAAGGAGCTTTAGCTGGCTGCCTTAATGTCTCTAAACGCATCCTTTTCTAAATCTGTCCACTTGAACTGTATGCTTTGTTTGACCATTTGTTGTAAAGGTTTAACAATTTGTGCGAAATCTAGAACAAATCTTCGGACGAAATTGATAGTGCCCATAAAGGAATGCATGGATTTTTTGTTATGAGGCACTGGAATTCTATTGATAACTTGTACTCTTTCCTGATCTATTAACACTCCTCTTTTGGAAATGATATGGCCCAAAAGTTTACCTTCGGGAACAACGAACACATTCTTCTTGGGATTCAATGAGATACCATATTTTCGACAATGATAAAAAATATGCTTCAAATGGACAACATGATCTTCCCTTTTCTTCGAAAAAACTGTCACATCATCTAGATAGACAACAACACATTGACCACCAAATCCTCAGAAGGCGATATCCATTTCTCGCTGGAATGTAGCTCCTGCGTTTATCAGGCCGAATGGCATCCTTCTATATGTAAAAGTTCCCCACTTAGTGCGGAAAGTAGTCTTAAGATGATCTTCTTCGGCTACTAATACTTGATTGTAGCCAGAGAAACCATCGAGAAGAGAAAATAGCTCAGATCCTGACACCATTTGAAGAATTTGTTCCATTGAAGGGATGGGATAGTTGTCTTTATCTGAAGCTCTGTTTAAATTTCTGAAGTCCACACAGAGTCTTATCTCTCCTGACTTCTTTCTTACGGGAACTAAGTTAGCAACCCACTTAGAATGCTGGACCTTAAAGATTATTTTAGTGTCTAGGAGTTTCTTCAATTCCTTTTGAATCAGAGGTTCCAGAGTAGGATGCATCCTTCTTAATTGTTGTTGAAATGGCTTGACACCCACTTTCATTGGTATGACATGCTGAATAATGCAGATGTCATATGTTTTCAGATCCTCATAAGTCCATGCAAAAATGTCCTTATATTGTCTAAACAGTTTGATGAACCTATCTCTTTCTCTCGGTGAACAACATTTGCCAAGGTTGACAAATTTTGGTTCAGCCTTGGTACCCAAATTAACTAACTCATGCTGCATTGATGAACTGTTAGTTTTGGTATTCGCTAGCCTTTTGAACTTACTTTGAAGATCAAACAGGATTTTGAGTGACCTTACCCCTTTGGGGATGAAATTTCCTTTATTTGCATCCTTCTTTTGCAAATCAGAATCGTGTTCTTCTTCATCTATCATAGCTCCTTGGAAAATGTCTTCGTTCATTAGAAAACTGATAATCTGTTCATCATCATCGAAGACCCTGAAGTTTGTGACGTTGTCAGGGACGGAGGGCCTGAAAATTAATTCAATTGAGCATTTGTTATTAGATGGCACCAATCTAGAAGCGGATGTTGCTAACAAATCAGCTGCAGAATTTTGCAATCTAGGAATAGACTTTATATTGAAAGCATCAAAATGCATAATTAAATCCCATACCTCATCCTGATAACCTTTCAAATGAGGTGAGAGACAGTGAATGGTATCTCTTACCTGTCTCACAACTATTTCTGAGTGACCAAAAACCTTTAGGTATTTAACATTTAAATCGATGGCCTTCTTTAATCCATGTACCAAAGCTTCATATTCCGCAGTGTTGTTAGTACAATAGAATTCTAACCTACAGGACAAAAAATACTTATTTCTTTCCGGATCCATCAGAACACAACTAGCTCTGGATCCTTCCAGAGTTTTAGAACCGTCAAAGTATAATGTCCAAAAAAAATCTTTTGATTCAGCTAAGTTAGTATCTCTATGATCTAAGTCAGTGACTAAACTAACTATATTACAGTCAATATCATCAGTCAGAGAAAAATGAAGGAGATTGGACTATTCATCTAATTCATGGCTGATAGTTTCAGACTAATAATTACCCGGATCAATTTCTAGGAAATAATTCCCCAGAATTGAAGATGAGAAGGTTACAACCTCATTCTTTCCCTCTAGTTGAGTTACATTTTGTTTCATGTGCGGTTCTCTCAGGACCTTGATCTGATTTTGTCTATTTTGATAAGGCAACCACAAATGAGACCAATCAATTGCAAAGTAACCATTCAACTTTGTGGACCAGTCCCTACTTAAGATCAAACCATAGGCCTCATGAATATCAACTACCATTATGTCAATAAACTGACAGACTCTAGAGTCGGCTGATAATCTAATGAGGACATCTTTCATTTCCCCAATACAGCAGTTCTATCTAACTGAATAATTTGGGCCGGAGATGGAATAGGTTTCCTGTTAATTTTTTTACAAATTGACAGTGGCATGAAATTTGAAGATGCTTCGGAATCTACCAGACAATTGTGAACATTATGATTGAAAATTTCAAAGGTTAACAGGAATGGCAATGTCTGAGATTTAGATTTCCTGTCGATAATAGCCTCATTAATTTCGAGATCTTCTTGAGTGTCTGTTAATGGAGTGGTTGGCTAGGATTGTAGAGCATGCAGCAGCTTATCTCGTTGCTGAGGAAAACTGCACATATCGAATATTGATACATTTGCTTTGACTTTCTTTATATCCTCAATAATGTCATATCCTATATCAGATTCTTTTCCAATTCTGGTCGGATGGTCTGTTTTATTCATTGTGACCTTCGGTTGTTGAACTATGGTGTCAATGTTTGGCTATTTGGCTGTTGTTTGGTTAGCTTTAGGTTGCGGTGGAATGATTGCTATATGTCTTCTAGGTAGTTCTTTCGAAACTTTAGGCTTGGGAGGAGTCGAGTTTGGCACAGGATCCATAATAGGACCTTTACTGCGAGTATTAATGTTCACAGCAGAGACTGAGCTTTCTATGGGATCTTCTTCTACTAATTCAGTTAAAGGTACCCAATCCTATAGCACCATAGTGGTGTCCGGAGGTGGTTCTTCTAACTCAGGGCTCGATTCCTCTAGAGGATCGTCTTGATCTGGAATCTGTGAATCCAGCATTTGGTTCATGACTAAACTCATAGAGTTAATCCATTGTGGGCAGCTCTTTTCCAAGTGCGGTTCTTAATGAAAGGTGCAGAAGTTTTCCATCCCTATTTCATTGAGATTTAAAACAGGGGAAGTGTTCATGGGTGGATGAGGTTGATCATTGTCTTCCCTCTTCTTGTAAAATGGCTTGAAAGGTTTCCTAGATGTACTAGTAGCTTTATCTTTCTCGAGATCTACAATTTTATTGGACAACTTCTACATCATCTTAACTACGTTCTACATGTCTGTTGATGACTCTTCTTTACTTTTGGTGAGCAGAAAGGTTTTTTTACTGGCTGCTGGTTTTGTTTCTGCATCTAAGGCATGTTTAGCAATGCTATCCGCTTCTTCTTCCACCTTTCTAGCTTCTTCGAAATTCTCTATCAGGGTGTTTTTCTTAGATCTTTTAATGAACATTGCTATGGGTCCTTCAAGAGCTGTTGTATAATATTCAACCATAGATTCCTCTACTGGTTTATTTGCTTCGTTGAAATTATTTAAGAGCGTTGTGAACCTTTGGTTGAAGTCTTGAACCTTTTCTTTCTTTTCCATTCTCATGGACAATAATTCTTTCATAAACGTAGCTACAGTTTTTTGGTTTCCATATTTCTTTAAGAAACAGTTTTCAAATTCATCCTAGCTTGAGATCGAGCTAGGTTATAATCTAAAATACCAGGACGAGACTTTCAGCTCAAACCTATTAAGATTTAATAGCAGCATTACATTCCATTTCACAATAATAGCATATATAGGATCACTGAAGAAACAACAAGCATAACATAAACACAAGAGACACAGATTTATCCTGGGAAACCCTCATGGGGTAGAAAACCCAGTAAAGCTTCCTCAATATAGATGACCAGCAATATACAAAGATGCAAACCCTGAGCATAAGCTCCTCCTTCTCCATAGAAGACCTCTCCTCCACAAGTGCGCTACTCTCAAGTGAGTGAGTGTGTGTTAAATGAGGAATACACCTCCTCTATTTATACACTACTCCAACTTTTCTTTTACACAAGACATGTAGGCTCGTATTTAACCAATGGGTTAAATACCCCACTACGACTGACTGGGCCGACCCCTCTAGGGTGGTCTAATAACCCTTTGACCCACATAACACATATAGGGACGACCCCCACTATGGAAGTCTAATAACCCAAGTTACCACATTCCGACGGAGGAATAAACATCTCCGGATATATAATATGATCTTCACAAAGGAATGAAACATCTCCGAAATAATAAAGTACAAATATAATATTCTTTGAAGTTACAATATCTCAACACTCTCCCTTAACGAGAAGGATATTATAACAGTATCTGCACGAGCAAGGAGTCATCAACATCATACATGATACATCTATAAATCATTGGAAGCTTTCTCAACATCATCAGTAACTCAACCAGTTACTGGAACATCTTCAATACTGGAACATCAACATCTTTAGTACTGAGTCTTTATCTTCTGCAGCACTCAAACTGCTACAGCAACATCAATATCTGAATCCTCATGATCGTTAACATCGTCATCACACGATCATCAACATCGTCATCACATGATCAACATCGTCGTCTAGATCAACACGATCAGCATCGTCACATCATCTCGATCTACAGCATTTGGTTCATCACGAGCTACAACATCTGGATCATCTCGATCTACAGCATCTGGATCATCTCGATCTACAATATCTGGATCATATCGATCTACAGCATCTGGATCATCTCGATCTACAGCATCTGGATCATCTCGATCTACAGCATCTGGATCATCACGATCTACAGTATCTGGATCATCTCGATCTACAGCATCTGGATCATCTCGATCTACAGCATCTGGATCATCACGATCTACAGCATCTGGATCATCTCGATCTACAGCATCTGGAGCATCTCGATCTACAGCATCTGGATCATCTCGATCTACAACATCTAAATCATCTGTATTAGTATCCACATCAATACATCTATCATCAAAACATGTATTCTTACTAATACATATATCATCAAAAACGTGTATTCTCACTAATACATCTATCATCAATAGCATGTATTCTCACTAATACATCTATCATCAAAAGCATGTATTCTCACTAATACATCTATCATCAAAAGGATGTATTCTCACTAATACATCTATCATCAATAGCATGTATTCTCACTAATACATCTATCATCAAAACATAGCAGCATACCCTGCAACACACATGATCATATTATAGGATGATCAATCCCGCTCTCTTTAGGACATAGGTCCATGGATGATACAATCCAAATCAAGTTCCAGGATGATCAATCCTTATCACTTAAAGACAAGTCTCATGTCTAGGGACGATGCAATCCCCTCACGTACATTTTGAACCCAGTTCATGGACGATGCAGTCCTCACACGTACATTTTGAACCAAGGTCCGGGGACGATGCAGTCCTATCTTCAATTCTCAGAGACATCAGTCTACGGATCAATTCTGGGACCAAAGTCCGGGGAAGATACAATCCCCTACCTGTTCATTCAGGACTTCATTATCGGAGACCCAGTCTATGGCTCAATTCTGGGACCGTAGTCCGGGGAAGATACAATCCCCTACCTGTTCATTCAGGACTTCATTATCGGAGACCCAGTCTACGGCTCAATTCTGGGACCTCAGTCCGGGGAAGATACAATCCCCTACCTGTTCATTCAGGAATTTATTATCGGAGACATCATGTCTATGGCTCAATTCTGGGACCTCAGTCCGGGGAAGATACAATCCCCTACCTATTCATTCAGGACTTTATTATCGGAGACATCATGTCTACGGCTCAATTCTGGGACCTCAGTCCGGGGAAGATACAATCCCCTACTTGTTCATTCAGGACTTTATTATCGGAGACCCAGTCTATGGCTCAATTCTGGGACCTCAGTCCGGGGAAGATACAATCCCCTACCTGTTCATTCAGGACTTCATTATCGGAGACCCAGTCTACGGCTCAATTCTGGGACCTCAGTCCGGGGAAGATACAATCCCCTACTTGTTCATTCAGGACTTTATTATCAGAGACATCATGTCTATGGATCACTTTAGAACATTTGTTCAAGGATTATGCAATCCCATCATGTCCACCAAGGACTTCATTCTCGAAGACGTACGTCTACGACTCTCTTGAGGATGATGCAATCCCATCATGTCCACCAAGGACTTCATTATCGAAGACATACGTCTATGGCTCTCTTGAGGATGATGCAATCCTATCATGTCCACCAAGGACTTCATTCTCGAAGACATACGTCTACGGCTCTCTTGAGGATGATGCAATCCTATCATGTCCACCAAGGACTTCATTCTCGAAGACATACGTCTACGGCTCTCTTGAGGATGATGCAATCCTATCATGTCCACCAAGGACTTCATTCTCGAAGACATACATCTACGGCTCTCTTGAGGATGATGCAATCCTATCATGTCCACCAAGGACTTCATTCTCGAAGACATACGTCTACGGCTCTCTTGAGGATGATGCAATCCTATCATGTTCATCAAGGACTTTATTCTCGAAGACATATGTCTACGGCTCTCTTGAGGATGATGCAATCCTATCATGTCCACCAAGGCCTTCATTCTCGAAGACATATGTCTACGGCTCTCTTGAGGATGATGCAATCCTATCATGTCCACCAAGGACTTCATTTTTGAAGACATACGTCTACGGCTCTCTTGAGGATGATGCAATCCTATCATTTCCACCAAGGACTTCATTATCAAAGACATCATGTCTACGGCTCTCTTTTAGAATATATGTTCAAGGATGATGCAATCCCCTTGTCACCTTAGACCCTGTCTAAGGAACATCCACCAACCTCTCTGTCGGCATCACCAATATAGGTATCCACATCATTGACCTCATTGTCGATGCGGGAAATCTCATCATAAGTGATCACATCACTCCCCCTTTCGAGGAGGGTCCTTCTTAACTATATTTAGTTTGTCTTGGAAAACTTTACTTGAGGTAGAGGTTTGGTTAGTACATCGGATCAGTAGAGGTTTGGTTAGTGCATTGGTAACTTGTTATGAATTCGAACATTAACCATATCTTGTCAGATCTCTATGTGCTTTGACTTATCATGGAACACTGGATTCTCTGCCATTTTGGTACAACTCTGTTTGTCACATAGGATCATAGCTGGGTCCATCTCTAAGTCAATTCTTAAGCCATACCGCTTCACAATTAGCAGAGCAAGCAGCCATATATTCTGCTTGTGCTAAGAGCCACACTAGATTGTTTCCTGCTCAACCACGAGATCATGGCTGATCCCAGACAATAACATCCTCTCGATGTGCTCTTCCTGTCTGATACACTTCCTGCCCAATCAACATCTGTGTAGCCATCTGAAGTCATGATCTCCAAGATAACATAGATCAAATTCTATTGTATCCTTTAGGTATCGTATCACAAGATTTGCATCTTATTAGGTGAACACATCTAGTTTCCACTAGATACTGACTCAAGGTGTTCACAGCAAAGCATATATCTGACCTAGTATTCATTAGACACATCAATGACTCAATATTTTGTCTATACAGAGTTCTATCCACTAACTCTGATGAGTCATCTTCTATACCAATACATCAAGTCCTTTTAATATTTCTCAGCATACTTTCCTTGGTTGAGAAAGATTCCTTCTAAGCCTTGCCGTACTTCCAGACCTAGGAAGTAATGCATCAATCTAAGATCTTTCATTTTCATTTCTGCATTGAATGATCTTCTGCATATCTATCTGTGCCATCTCTCGTTAGATGGGTCTACTGATATAAGCCTCAATATCATTCGAACTCTGTGGTGAGTTCCTTCTTGCATCCATGTCATCTGTGTATAGAAACCATATTCAACCTTGTAGCAAAGGTTGAGATCCACATCACCCATGGTGATCATTAAGCTCATCAATTGATCATCAATCCTGGGAACCCATACAAAACCTAATTCACACTTCTTCTTTAATTACACCATTAAGGGAATGGTCTTATCTAGCCACTTGGAGCAAACATCTCATCATGATTCTCTTCCTCTTTCTAGGAGAATCTTCTAGCCACAAGCCTTCTATAGTGCGTTTTATTTGTAAATCTTTTGTTGAGCATCCATCGCTTGTTCAGTGTTCATCATGATCTTTCCTACAAATCAAAATTAAGTACATGATTAGTAATACTTCATAATCATCAAATCATATTGTCATGATAACCTATTATGCATACAGATATCATTTACATAGTTATGCAACTATTTTGACCAATACTTTGGCACAACACTTTTCCATATTCTGTATGCATACAGTGGCTATCTAGATGCCTTCCATCTCTACCATAACATACTATCGAGAGTGTGCACAGCTCTCAGCATGTCAGCAAAGAGGTTTCATTCTAGACAAGCAACAATGGAATGTTTGTCCAACTTACCAGTCATATGCATATTAGTAGTATGCTGTTTCAATGCTCTATGAATGTTTACACTCAGCATGATATATTCTAGGAATACAAATATGCATACAAGCAATATCATTTACTATTTCAAATAACAACTCAAATACTTATCTTTTATGTTTGTGTGGTTGCCTCCCGCTTGATTTTCTATATGTCTTTTGAACTTTTATTCATTCTGTACCACTGTGCATGCTCAAGTGTGCACTAGTGTCATCCTCATGATATCATACACAAACATACATTCATTAGTATATTCTCAAAACATTCTAATTCTAAATAATCTTGAATATGTGTAGTCATGATAATTAGTATTCAGGGTTTCAAGGAAGTCTTCTTTTACTCATGCATATTCTTGTTTGATCATAGTACTCTTCTGGTTAATTAAATCATCAAGACAAGAGACATAATATGCATAAACCCTTGATTACTAACTTTATGAATAAGCATAACCAATCATATAAGGGATCCTAACACAAGGTAAGATTCTAAATTGACATAAGAAAACATACCTGGATTAGTATACCTGCTTAGTTATGTACAACATACCTAAACAATCTCTTCAATGATTTAGAGATCCTGAGTTAGAGCCTGCATGTCTCATAGGTTAAGCATAATATAACAAAGTCATACATACCTCGTAAGTAGAACAAAGATTATGGATGAGTCTTTGTCTTCATGTTGTCATGGTCATGGAACTTGATTTGTCTTTTCTGATGTACCTGTATCTTGTTAGCAGACAACATAAACCTCACACAACACCATAATGCATTAGTACAATCATATAGCCCTAATTAATGAATGTCTTCGATCATTCACATGCATTCATATTGTTACTAGGGTGATAAGACAATTCTAATATTAATCAAGATCCTACTAATAAATAATATGAAGACAAACACATTATGAACTTAATCAAGAATCAGATTTCAAGACATACCTGAACTCCTTAAGTCATACCTGTCGAGACTTCTTGTAGTCTTCTTATGTAAGGCCTTAGCCTTAACTCCCCCTGAAACTTGATCTGGAGCTTGATTAGGGTTTGCTAGAGAAACCCTAAAAAATTCAATCTTTGACTTTCACACTTCTGAATGGATGGAAGGATGTGTCTTGCTAAGCTGATCAAACTAGCATACTTCAATCCAAAATTTGACACCTCAAAATTGCCTTCGAAACTTTTGGATCTTCTGGACAGGAACCCGAACTAGGGTTTGATGAAGCCCACCCTTCTACCCAATCAAAAGGTTTGACCCAAGGCTCTAAACTCTTATTTTTCTAAGGAGCTTTCAGCCATGGTTACAAACTTCAAAAATTCCAACTTTTGCTGAAGCCCTAATTTTCCATCTTTCCGATCAAAATCCCGAACTGGGGTTTGATTAAGCCCAGTCTTCTAACCAACCAAAAAATTCGATCTTAGTCTCTAAATTTCGATTTTCCTGAGTAGCATTCAGCCGTGGATTCCGATTCCAAAAATTCTAACTTTCTCCGAAACCCTAAATTTCGGAAGCCATGAATGAAGGTGCTCCAAAAATAATTCTGTTTTGACAGAAATATGTACCTGATTGTTTCTGTTGTAACTCCGAAATTTTCACTCCACAGGGTCTAAAAACATTTTTTGTGGTAGCCTGACCTGTCATCTTTCCATCCTGACAGGTCTGACCGCAATTGGATTTTCTGAGAGAGAGTTATGCCACATGACCTGTTTATGGGATAAAACAAGAGAGCTAACTTGTACGGCATTCCAAGTGTCACTGGTTCAACTTAGGTCTCTGAAAAAGTTTTCTAAGATAGTACAGTCTGTGTACTACCTGTCACTTTTTACGAAATTTCATTTGGAGCTTCCTAGCCCAAGTTATGCCGAGTGTCGCAACGTGACCTGTTTATGGGATAAAACAGGAGAGCGAACTTGTACGGCATGCCACGTGTCACTGGTTAAGTTTCGGCATCTGAAAACGTTTCTTGAGATAGTGATGTCTGTGTACTACCTATCACTTTTTACAAAATTTCATTTGGAGCTTCCTAGCCCAAGTTATGACCTTTTTTCCTAGGTCACTTGATTTTGACTGAGATCTAGAAGAGGCAGAAACCCTAACTTGTACTGATCATAACATACAAAGTACAATGAATCTGAGCGTTCCCTTTGGACACAAGATACCTAGAGATGTTATCTACGACCTGTAAATGTTTGAGATCCTGAACCTTCACCAAAATGGATTTATGGCGAAAGTTCCATGATGACTGGTTTTTGCTATATAAAACCCTAACCTTTAAATTGTCGTAAGTAAAGCAAGTGTCGTAAGTGCCATACCTTGCCTTCCTTCAAGTTAGCTCTGATACCATGTTAAGATTTAATAGAAGCATTACATTCCATTTCACAATAATAGCATATATAGGATCACTGAAGAAACAACAAGCATAGCATAAACACAAGAGACACAGATTTATCCTGGGAAACCTTCATGGGGTAGAAAACCCAGTAAAGCTTCCTCAATATAGATGACCAGCAATATACAAAGATGCAAACCCTGAGCATAAGCTCCTCCTTCTCCATAGCAGACCTCTCCTCCACAAGTGCGTTACTCTCAAGTGAGTGAGTGTGTGTTAAATGAGGAATACACCTCCTCTATTTATACACTACTACAACTTTTCTTTTACACAAGACATGTAGGCTCGTATTTAACCAATGGGTTAAATACCCCACTACGACTGACTGGGCCGACCCCGTCTAGGATGGTCTAATAACCCTTTGACCCACATAACACATATAGGGCCGACCCCCACTAGGGAAGTCTAATAACCCAAGTTACCACATTCCGACGGAGGAATAAATATCTCCGGATATACAATAAGATCTTCATGGAGGAATGAAACATCTCCAAAATAATAAAGTACAAATATAATATTCTTTGAAGTTACAATATCTCAACAAAACCTGTATGGAAAAAGCCTACAAACTACATCTTCATGTTGCACATTTAAAAGATTCAGAGCTAAATAAAAACTCTTGAGATGATCTTCGGTGGAAATGGCTTTCCCTGGGTCGAATTTAGGCAAGCCTTTCTCTGGATTTTTTGGAAGATTGTGGAATGGCCCAGCTAGATTCAACGCTCCCCTCGCTCTCCAAGCAAGTACAGCCATGTCTTTATGTGGAGAATCAGGTGGAGAATTGTGTGGTGAATTCAATGGAGTGTTCTTTAGAGTAATAAGTTCTCCAAGACTTTCTTGATCTGAAATATTTTCTGGGTTTTCAAGATCGACTTTGTTCAGGGGGTCTGCAATTTCTTCCAAGGTTAAATTCACAAGTTCTTCAAAATTCTGCACAAGAATTGAAACACGGGTGTACTGTCGTTCTTTTTTAGGAGAACTTTTCCTAGGGAGGAAATTTACTGCGTTTAAACCACCTAGCTGTCTAACATAAGATCATGTATGTCTCCTTAAATCTTCTATTTCTGCAAAAGGCACAGCATACAATACCTCTTGTGGTTTAGAATAAGAGATGAGGTTTTCTTGATTTGCTACTTCAAGATTTGGGCTGTCTGAAATTCCTTTTTTAAGCGGGTTTTCAGTAACATTTTTGACAATGGGAGATTTTCCTTTATCAGCTATGCACTTTCGGGCCCTCCTTCTAGCGCCAAAAACTATTGATTCCCTGAAGATCGCAGCATCAAGCAGAAAGGGATTCTCCCCAGTAGACTATCCCAATTATATTGTCCACTGTTTGGTATGGGGAATCCGTCCGGTTAGCGGTTCCGACAACGGTTAGATTTGGAGATTTTCTTCAATTACACCAGTTATGGCCCGATCCACCATTATTTTTTGATTTTATGGTTTAAAATGATATGCAAGTCCCTAAGCTAACTTAATCTAAATGCAGAACTTGAAACGAATCTATATCTAAAACTGAAATAAACCCAAACTATCCCTGCAAGGAGCAAAATTATAAGTATGAGTAATGTGCTAGAAGAAGTATCTGAAGATCAACAGACAGCCATTAAATCATAAATATATATCTACAGCAAGAAGGAAAAAGATATTAAAAGATAGCTTCCAATTCACATATAACGCATTCCATTACTCATGTAGGAGAAAATTCATTTGCACAAGAAACAGTAAGATCATTCAATACAGAGAAATAATTCAAGACAACAAAGAAAGATCTCACTGTAGAATATGAAAGTCATAAGAATAATCCAACATGCATCCAACATCCATTGCCATGCAAAAGATGTCCTCTCCAGGCTCTTATTAGGCAAATTTCATTTTCTTGGAGCAAGTGTAAGATAGCTCGTATAAGTTAAGAAAAATATTTTCCCTGCAAAAAGTCCTTTTACACTATTCTCTAAGCTTCTATTTATATCTTTACAAAATGCCTCTTGGGCTGCCACCTGGCTCTTTACACTTGTCCTCTCTAGACTTTTTTTCTCTAAATAAACAAATCGTGGCCCTTTTCTTAAAACATAAAATTTCTCAAAATAGAAAAGGGACAATTGTCTAGTGATTCTACGCTCTAAACATAGGGAGAACAAAAAAAATAAGAACAACGCCTCAGGATCAGCGTGTTCACCCTTGGGGAGGTGCTTCTGCCGGGAGGGAGGTGCTTGGACTGGATGCTACTGCTGCTGCTACTTTCTTTTCCTCCTCTGAAATGTAACTGAACCAGATGCCAGTGTCTCTGATCACCACATTGGCTGGTGAAGGGAGCAAGATCTTCTTAGAAGTTATATGCTTACCAAGCTCTTCTTCAATACTGTGAATTTCTGTAATTACTGCTTGGTGGATTTCTTTCAGCAAATGGATGTATACTGATGAAAGCCCAATATAGTGATGGAGATCATCAGTGGCTAGGACATCAATCTTCTTTACCTATTCTATTTGAATTTCTAGCTCTTCCTTCAAGTCTGATAGACGTTGCTCCTTGCTTGGAAACTCATCGAGGGACTGAGGGAAACTCAACTTACACTTATCATGCACTTCATGAATCTTTTGATATAGGTTGTTACTCTTATCAATTGTTCCCTGGATCTTAGCCATTAGCTTCAGGCCATAGTTCCTGCAGAATTCCAAGAGGGCCACATCTTCTTTAAAATAATCTACCGACTTGAATGGGAGATGTTTGGGGAAATCAACCTTCCCTTCTCTCCATTCCATTTGGATCAGAGTGTTTTCTTTAACTCGAGTGTACTTTCCTTTAATCCTATTGGCCTCTGCATTGACTTCCTTCAATCTAACCATCATGGCTTTGAGCCTGCACACTTCCTCAGAAATCAGTTGCTGTGTGGCGTGCATTTGTCTCAGAATGTCATAGGACAGCTCATGAAAGGGAGACATATCTATTGCTCTTCTTTCTGCCTGCTCTAATTGTTCAACCATTGCCTGCTTATCTGCTTCCAGATGAAAAAATCTAGCTTCAAAATCGTTCTTTTCTGCTTCTAGACCATCATTTGGATTGCCAGGTGCTCCTTTTCTTCTTCTAAATGGCGGGTACTTATCTGACAACTCCTTGTGATACACAGACAGGCGATTATATTTATTCACTACAAGATCCCTGTAAGCCTGTTCATTAGCCACAGTATGTTGCAACATGCGAGCTCTCCTCTTTGTTGACTCAAATTCTCTAACCATATTGACCACATTGTCCTTTGTTGCTTTTGCTGCTGACACAGCGGCGGATGCCATGGCTATGGGAGCCTTATTTGTATTTTGCATCACCATGGTCTCTCGCTGGGTAACAATATCTTCTTGGAAGAGTCTCTTTATCCTCTCTTCCGACTTCAATACCACTGCCTTCCTCTTCTTATAATACACAAATTCATCCCATCAGGACACAATATGATCTTCTTATGGGGTGTAAGGGATGATCGGGAGGTCTATCACATGCACTTTTGCCTCTATGGCTGGGGTCTGTACTGCTTGAGATGTGTCTGTTTCCACATTTTGGGTGCTGGAGCCACCTTCCTGAGATGTGTCTGTTTCCATATCTTGGGTGACGGAGCCACCTACCTGGGCATCTTCATTGGTCTTAAGTTCTTCCTCCATCTTTTGTTCCTCTTCTGTTTTACGCCTTCTTTCTTCTTCTTCAGATTGCTGCTGATTTTCACTTTCCTCCCTCTGCTCTCGATCTTCTGCTTCCTTCTACTATCTTGCTTCCTCCACTTCTTTCTGCAACCTTGCATCTTCAGCTTCTTTCTGCAACCTTGCTTCTTCAGCTTCTTGTTGCAATCTTGCTTCTTCTTTCAATCTTTGTTCTTTAAGGGCTAGGGCCTCAGCTGCTTCTCTCTCTTTCTGCAGACTGGCTTCTCGGGCTGGGGCAGAGCTAGAGCTAGCTCCACTGCCTTGACGACAAATCTGCAACTCAATCATGTTGTTGATGCCTCTAAACACTTCTTCCTCTGCATCATAGTAATGACCATATTCAAAATGAGCATATACTTCCTTGCAATGCTCGACAACCTTGCTCTGCCTGTCATTTCTATGGAAGATCATTTCACCGAAGTGAAAAGCATTCAGCTCTTGAACGTATTCCTCGGCTGTTGCAACCCCTGAGAATTTGTAGGCTCCTATGCAAAAGGGTAAAGGAGGGAAGGAATCCTTCTGTTGCTTGTTAAGCACCCCTCTTATTCCATCAAGGAAAACTTGCCTGACTGCTTCCTTGAGGACTACATAATCAGTAGCGTATTTTGGCAAAATGTATGGCGCTTTGGTACCTCCAAACATCTTGATGTAGGTGCCCTGCTATGAGAAATAAAAATTGCCATAGTTTTTCATGACCTCCATGGCATTTTTTGATAGGTAATTGGGCTCTTCCTTGAACATCTGCTCATACAGGGGCATGATGAACTCTTCGCAGATGAGCTTGTAGTTTTCTCTGTAATTTTGAGCCCACATTATTTTATAGGCAGTGTAGACCGGGGTGTTGGCTTTATCCCATGTGCAACCCAGCCTGGGGAAAGAGAGCTTGGCCAAAATGCAGTCAATGAGATAGGAAGACATGTAAAATTCTGACTTTTTTAAGGCCAGACCTTCTCTTGCAGCGGCCACTGTGGATGCCAAACTGTCCGAAAGGATAGTATCCCAATCAAACACAGTTCCTTTGAATGCTATGAAGTGGATGATGGGAGCCCACTGTATCCTATATACAGTGTCGTTGGGCATGCCGAAAATTCTGCATAACATTAGGGCGATTAATCTAAAAGGAGGTCTTAGGCTCTGAACATCATATTCATCATTATCTCTCTTCCTCAGCTACTTTCCTGTGACCAATAATATTTTGGCCATCTCAGTATTATTCATCTTATCCAACCATTCATCACTTAGAGCTTGCTGGGGACATGAGAATTTGTAGGCTGCTGCAGTATATGCTGGATGGAATGAAGCAAAAGTATCTCCCTTGCTGTCATGCAACACTCTTGTTTGCGGGTTGGTATGTTCCAGTATCCATCCGATCACTTCAGAGCATGGGAACAATTCATGGTGAGTAGAAGCCCTGGCTATGCCAGAAGTCCTGATGTTGAGGTAGATTTGTTCTTCTTCCAATAATACATATGGGATATCCTGGTTCGTAATCATCCGGTAAACATCTCCCCAATGTACCTCAGGAGCAACGCCAGGTGGTACACTTAGTGTCTTGGAAAATAGTTTCAATTCTTAGTTGCACTGGCTCTAGTTCCATCACTTTATCTTTCTTTCTACCACCTTTTGGCATCGTGGCTTATCCGTGCCAGCAACCAAATGTGAATCATTACAAAATTTGCAACATGTTATGAGAGTGGAACATAGAGTAGGACAATTTTAGCATGCTAATGATAAATATAGACAAAATTATAAAGTTGTATGCTGGGGAAGAAAACTAAACATAGATCATTCCAGAAATTAAAATATGGTCCTCAGACTTGATTATTCTAGGGAGACAATGCCTAGTCAGGAACTTTTGGAATGCTTCCGAAAAGGTAAGCATATGACGCGAAAAAACTTACTTCCTTCCTAGTCCTTGGAGACAGGATGCCCTTCAGCATAACACTTCTAATGGTCAATGGTGGGTTGGTTTGGAGTGAAAAATCCTATGAGTAAACAATGAAAACAAGGAACCATTTTCCATAGTCATTAACTAAGCCGAATAGGTGAGTGGTTGAGTATCTCAACCGACCACTACTGTCATTGATAATACTTGCGAAACGGTATGCAGCCGGTAGGAAGTTTGAGTCTGGGTAGGAAAACGACCGGAACACAGCCAGAGAAAAAAAAAAAAAACAAGCTCGGATGACTCAGAAATAAGGGGCCAACTAGGAGCAACTTGGTCATGGCTACGGATCCTAGTTGGTAGCAATGAGAAACCTATGGGGCCACAGCGGCCGTAAATTCTTTAAAACGATCTATGCTACCAATGTCTATCGGCCACATTATGAAACGGGAAAACCCAAAAAAAAAACTCAATGTGAAGATAAGACAAAGATGACGGTTAAAAAGCCTACCTGGAGATGAAACAGTGGTGGAGTGAGGTGGACACGGTGGTGGATGCGCTGAGCTGGAGCAAGCCGACATGGTCTTCCCAACGATGTTCTTTGAATAACAAACTAACAATGGGACCAATGCAACCCCACCGCCCTTATATAAAGTTAGACACGTGCGGGCATTTCAATGGGTAGGTGACGATTTAAAGCGGGGTTTAATGCTCGTATGGCACGATCTTTTCAAGCCGACCTGGAATTTAAGCGCGTCCGTCGATTGCGGAACGAACTCACAAGTTTCGTCCGCAGTTGCGGCCAGAACTCATGAGTTCCTCCCGAAAGGCGGGAGACTTTGGCGAGGCATTTGCTTGTTGCGGGAGAGATGGAAAAGACGCTTCACAGTGGCGGAAAAGTTTGGCGAGTCGTTTCAACATTTCGGGAGCACTTTGTGAGTTCTTCCGAAATTCACTTTCCCATAAGTTTATCGCGGCCAGTTTTGCCGAGTTGTTCCGAAGTTTCGGAAAGACTTAGTAAGTCCTTCCGAAATTCACGAATGACTATGTTAAGTCTTTATCGAAAATATGAACGGTTGAGTAGCTTGGGGAAAAGACCAACTTACTGCAGCAACACTTGGAGAAAGCTTCCTCAATTTCGGGAGATAATCCCAAGTTCCTCTGCAGTTTCGGTTGAGCTTGCTGAGTTGATCCGCTATTTCGGGAGAGAATTTTAAGTTTCTTCTGAAGCTTCAGAAATGCTAAGTATTTTTCGCAGTTTTGGGGAGCAATTTCAAGTTTTTCCGTAGTTTCGGAAGAGAATCCTAAGTTCTTTCGTAGTTTCGGGGAAAAGTTGTGAGTTTTGACTTAGAAGAAAAACTTCAATTTCTTTAAAGCAGATTCCTCAGTTGAAACAAAACCAAGTCCAAAAAGTTTTCAAAGGAGACTTAACTTTTAGGCAGTATTTGCAGGAAAAAATAAACAAGGGGCCCCAATATCTACAAAAATTTGGGGGGGATGTTGCTGCAATAACAAACCGTTACCCCACCATATTGAAAGCCTTTGATAGACGTGGTTTTCAACCCCGCGGGCTGTTACAATCCCTAGCCATTGAGTTGCTGGTAAGACCATTTCCATTAATGTGGAAGTCGTCACTGCCCCATTGGATTATAACATATTACTTGGTCTATTGGGCCTAGACCAAGTGGGGCATTTTGAGTAAGAAGGATTTTGGAACCGCGGAGCTGAGCGCAATTCAATTAAAAGTATTTTTGGTATAAGTTTTTGGGATGCTACGAAGTTGCACACAGCGCAGTGTCGGAAGAGATACGAAGTACAGTGCTGCAAAGTGTCCAGTCTATGGAGATCCAGCAAGGCAGAGTGTTGGACGGAAGATGGCACGTGTTTCGGTTAGACCGTCGACGGACTATTTTTGGTAAAGATGCTCCAGGAGTGCCAAGCGATGGGTAGGAGCAAATCGGGAAGAAAGCGACTAGTCACACATGCGGAAGATACCACTACCTGAACCAGTCGCACGAGGCTGTTAGAGGAAGAATGGCTCGGTGAAAGCAACCTGTTGGCATGCGCGCAACAGGAAGGCCGATAGTGACGTGAAGTAGGCATGGAAGACCGCCATGATGGAATATTCGCTACCAGGTGCCAGCAGTCCGGTTTTGGGAAAACCGTGACAGTTTTTTAAACCTAAGGGTTTTTACCTGCGGATTGTAAAGACATGACCTACGGGCATGATCTATAAATAGGGAATTTTTCTATGGGAAAGGGTTACTCTTACTCTTCATTTTGGTCATTATTGAACATTGTTAGATCTTTGAACTTGAAATCTATTGTAAAGGCTCTGTAGCTGTGTGCGCAGAGACCTATCTGAGAGAGAAGAGAGTCTGTAGCTGAGTGTGTAGACTAAGAACTGTTGTACCCTTCCAAAGGATCAATTTCACAACAGTTCTTGTGGACGTATCCTCCATCTGGGGGGTGAACCACGTTAAATCCTATGTAGTGTGATTATTTTTTGTTTTGCAATAGTTCATTTGCTTAGTATGGATTCTTAATGTCGTAGTTATCTGTTATGTGGTTTCTTTTATATGTATTCACCGTAGGAATGATTGGAATAATATGTTAAGTAATACATGTGTAGATGAATGTTGAGAATTCAACACTTCTAAGTATTTGAATGCTTGAGTCTGTTGGATAATCACATAGTTGAGTACTGGATTTGAGCATAGCATTGGAGTGCGCAGTAGTGTGTGCTTCAGTCGTTTGCATACATTGTAAAGGTAATAGCCTAAGTGTTGTTGAATGAATAAAGATAGTTAAGTAAGGTTAATCGGAATTGGACGCGCGGTTTAGTTGACGCGCTGACCCATTGTGAGTGCTGCGAGGTAGGTTGTTGATAGCTTATCGTCGTAACACTGGAATCATCCCATAACGCGTAGTCCTTGGATGCGTTGGTTGCGTAAGCGCCTCAGCTTGCCTAAGTATCCGGCGTGAAGTAGAGACTTCACGAAATCTTTTGTCCACAGCAAGATTCCCTTATCGCGCTGCCTATTAGTCTCTTTTACACTTGCATCACTAGGTTGTGGAAACCTAACTCTACAACCACCCCCTCAACTTCGCCTCGGGTGAGACCTCAGGCTGCTTGCAGTTTGTTGCCGAAAGGGCCAGTGAATAGGGGTTTTGTTGGTTCCTTGAACCGTGAAGTACGTGGGTCTACATTGAAAACCTCTAAATCAGTTCCATATGCCAAAAAATGGTTTCATTGCCATGCTAATACTCAGTGATGCGATAGTGTATTTGGAAAGTAATGTGCGACGAAGAATATCACTTCCCGTTGGGTTCAGACAATTGGCATCCCGAAAAGAAAGAGATCTGGTACTGGTGTGATAAGACCGAAAGAGCTTTTGCAAATAAAGAGAACAGACACCCACGTCTCTCTGACGTAAAGTGGTTGAACAAATATTTGTGGAAATATATTCATGAGATATTTTGGGCTTCGTTTGGAAATGAGCTGCATGAGTGGATATTGCGACTCACAGAGAGGAAAAATTGTTTTCAAGGGGGAGTACCTATAGAGTGGACTCCAGAGCTCACTGCGCAGCTCAAAGCAATAGACAGTCCACTGTCGCGAGCAGTCGACTTCTTGCTTGATAGCATACTTGAAGGATTTGTAAAAGAATTTGTTGTAGACAGGCTGAAATCCTACAGCCAATTTGAAGCATACTTTTTCGAAGGATTCAGAGGTAAGTACCTGAACAATCTTAGTCTATACATTAAAATTATTTTAGCTAAGAAAGGAATTTTAAGAATGCAGTAATATTCTTGAATCTGTCATGGTAGAAAGTATATATAGTGATTCTGACGAAGAAACCCATAATCTGAGAAGTGGAAAGAGATATAAGTTTAATAAAGAAAAGAATCCTGAAGGACCTGGACTCTGTGTGAATACTGAAATCCCATGTGACCTTACTAATCAGACCGCGTCGTCATCAGCCACCATCCACCCTATTACACCTCAGAACCCGCCGGTTGCAAATACCGCGCCTCCCCTATCTCAGAATTCATCTGCTGCGAGCGTCGCGTAGCCCATTCTGCAGAACATCAATACTGGTAATACTACAGGAGCGGGTGCTCAAACCATTCTGAATCAGACTATTCCAGTTCAGAATACCCAATCTCAGAATATCCCATAGAGTTGTATTCCTAGCACTATTCCGAGTACCACCTTCACTTTTTTCGCTCAGAACCCCACGCAGAATCATAGCACTACTCAGGGCACTACCCAATCAGGAAGGAGAATGACAGATAACGATATAAAAATGCCGATAGTCAAAGGCACAGAGCAGATGGAAGACATGTGGACTGCAAAGGAGAAAAAAGACAAAGTAATTCAAGACAGTCTACAAAAGAATTTGACCACGCTACAGGCGATCACAACAAAAATTGAAGAAGTACATAAATGATTACCCTGCCATGGGATTCGGAGTTCAAAGGGAAGTCGAGCGGGACCTCGCAGCAGATGCTGCCATAGTTAACAATCACCGTCCCCGTGAAGTCCCGCGTTGTTCACCTAGATCCAATAATAGTAAGCTGGCCACTACCAAAACAACTACTGCTAGACATGAAGAATGTAAAGCAGGTGGAGCTCGATTTGGAAAAGGTACCACTTCCTCAGTTACATTATTTGCATCTGCAGTGTGTTGAAGAAATGCATGGAAGAACTATCGACACACTGAAAGGACAAGCTGAGTTGCAAGCAGCTAACAAGCAGTTGGAGGAATCTAGCTCGCAGAGAGCTATGGAACTGTAAGATGAGCATGATCACCGACAAAGACTAGAATGTACAATCGATGTGGTCGCAGGTTCGATAGAAGAATTTGAGGCCCCAGAAGACCCTAGAGATACTATCGTTAAGATGGGTGAACTGGTCACCACCCTTAAGAAAAAAGTACAAGATATGGAGATCCTCCACGAAGTGGAGGTTGCTTCCTTAAAGGCACATATTAACCCGCAGAATCCACCAAATGAACAGTAGCTAAGAGCCAAAGCGGTGAAGGCCGCAGTAGATACTATTGCTATCGAAGTGGCAAAGTGCCAGAGTCTAGTAGATGACGCGTCGAAGGCATTCATGGCCCTCGAAGAAGACCTAGGATTGCTGCAAGTGAAAAATGTTGTCAAAGAAAAGAAAGTAGCACTAGAGCAGTTGGATACAGAAGTAAAAACCCCGCTTCCTAGAGAAAGGCTCCCGAAGTACCGAAAAATCAATGTGCTTAAGAAGGAAGTGCAGGCCTTACGGGAAAAAGAGACCGAACTGGGAGACAAAGCGCAGCCCTTACTGGAAGATTCCAGTAGGATCTCGCAGCAGATCAAGGAAAAGTTAAAAGAGCTGCACGAGAACCAGGAACAGGTTTCAGGACAGATAGGTGATGAGATCGCACCTGAGATGCTGGAAACAGTCAACCAAATTAAGCAAGACACAAAGAAATCAGTCCAGAAGTTGATTGCTACATACAATGAGTTTGCTGCGAAGCTAGCTCCGCAGGAGGCAGAACATCTCAGGGAAGTCGAAGCTGTAGGTAGCTCGGGGACGAGCCACATGTAATTGTTAGGGGCCTATTGGGCCTAGCCCAAGTGGGGAATTTTGAGTAAGAAGGATTTTGGAGCCGCAGAGCTAAGCGCAGTTCATTTAAAAGTATTTTTGGTATAATTTTTTGGGATGCTGCGAAGTTGTGCGCATCGCAGCGTCAGAAGAGATATGAAGTACAGTGTTGCAAGGAGATAGTGCTACAAAGTGTCTAGTCTACAAAGATCCAGCAAGGCAGAGTGGTGGATGGAAGATGGAACGTGTTCCAACTAGACCGTCGGCAGTCTATTTTTAGTAAAGATGCTCCAGGAGTGCCAAGCGACAGGCAAAAGAAAATTGGGAAGAAAGCGACTGGTCACACATGCGAAAGATACCACTACATGAACCAACCGCACGAGGCCGTTAGAGGAAGAACGGCTCGATGAAAGTGACCTATTGGCATGCACGCAATAGGAAGGCCAATAGTGACATGAAGTAGGCGTGGAAGACCACCACAATGGAATATTCGCTACTAGGTGCCAACAGTCTGGTTTTGGGGAAACCGTGACAGTTTTGTAAACCTAAGGGTTTTTTCCTGCGGATTGTAAAGACATGACCTACGGGCATGATCTATAAATAAGGCATTTTTGTATGTGATAGGGTTACTCTTACTCTTCATTTTGGTCATTATTGAACATTGTTAGATCTTTGAGCTTGAAAGCTATTGAAAAGGCTCTGCAGCTGTGTGCGCAGAGACCTATCTGAGAGAGAAGAGAGTCTGTAGCTGAGTCTGCAGACTAAGAACTGTTGTACCCTTCCCAAAAGATCAATTTAACAACAGTTCTTGTGGACGTAGCCTCCATTCGGGGGATGAAGCACGTTAAATCCTGTGTAGTGTGATTATTTTTTGTTTTGCAATAGTTCATTTGCTTAGTATGGATGCTTAATGCCGTAGTTATCTGTTATGTGGTTGCCTTTATATGTATTCGCCACAGGAATTATGGGAATAATATGTTCAGTAATACATGTGTAGATGAATGTTAATAATTCAACACTTCTAAGTATTTGGATGCTTGAGTCTGTTGGATAATCACATAGTTGAGTACTGGATTTGAGCGTAGCGTTGGAGCGCGCAATAGTGTGTGTTTCAGTCATTTACATACATCATAAAGGTAATAACCTAAGTGTTGTTGAATAAATAAAGATCGTTAAGTAAGGTTGATCGGAATTGATCAAGTCCTGAAGTGGACGCGCGGTCTAGTTGACGCGTTGACCCATTGTGAGTGCTGCGAGGTAAGTTGTTGATAGCTTACTGTCGTAACGTTGGAAGCATCCCATACCACGCAGTCCTTGGATGCGCTGGTTGCGTAAGCACCTCAACTTGCCTAAGTATCCATCGTGAAGTAGAGACTTCGTGCAATCTTTTGTCTGCAGCAAGAGTCCCTTATCACGCTGCCTATTAGTCTCTTTGACACTCGCATCACCAGGTTGTGGAAACCTGATTCTGCAACCACCCCCTCAACTTTGCCTCAGGTGAGACCTAAGGCTTTTCACAGTCTATTGCCGAAACGGTCGGTGAATAGGGGTTTTTTTGGTTCCTTGAACCGCGAAGTACCTGGGTCTACATTGGAAACCTCTAGATCAGTTCCATACTCCAACATGGTCGAAACTAGTTATATTCCATGACCACTGTTGCGTCATGCATCTTCCACATTGTACAATTTCCACACCAAGGGAATATTGTCACTATTGACCAGTTAGATTTATGTACACTTGACACCACTAATCATCCTGTGGACAATATCCCTCTTTTAGGACACTCTACGCAGATATATGAGAGTGTGAGGGTAGGAATCCTTAAATATTCATCCCTCATGGGAGTCTTTCCAACACTAGATCCCCCTTCTCATATTTCCATGATGAACATGATTTCATCATCTTCTTACTCGACTGACCAATTGGTCATGCCTGATCCCGATCATTTGGATTCGATTGGAGATGTGATGCCTCTCAGCCACAGAGAAGCTACTTATGAGGCTATCCAATCTCCACCTGATCTAACAGATGTCCACTTTGTAGTGGCATCTACCTCAAGTTCTCTGCCATTACAATGGACTTCATCCCTACCTGATCCTCTACTCCAAACTTTTCATTCTAACAAGTCAATCTTGCCAACCCTCATGGTTGGGTGTGTGACAATGTAAAACTAAATTCCCGCAGGGGTGTAGCTCAACCAGTCATTCTCTTGATATGAAGGAAATGTTGTAAATGGAGGTCATGACTTCAAATCACCCCGGCTTACCCGTGCCTCATGCTTGTGGGCTGTGTGGGTGCACCTAGGGGTATAGTGGTAGTGGATGGGATTGGATCCTTGGACCCTGTGTCACACAAGTACTAACCCCTTCCCAATTGTCGATTCCCCTAGTTACAAAAAAAAAGAAAAAAGACAATGCAAAAATAAATGTCATCGAGCAGTGTAGAGTTAGATTTACTATTTCTTCAAAGTTGATAGATGAGGTTGATCTAGATGGTGTAACTCTTGACATTTGTGGCATATTTTGGGGAATCCCATATATATATGATAGAAAAGAAATATTCTTCCAGCATGAGAACAAATACCACCTCACAAAAGAAGGAGTGGATCAATATATTGTTAGAGATCACAGTATGAAATTTAACTCCACTCTTGTTAGTGCAGCGCAGATGAAGAGACTCATCAACACTAATAAGAGATGTATGCTCATGGTTTTGAGAGAAAAATATGTTGAGACATATGATTCTTTCCAAGGTTGTGATCCCTCTCATAAGAAAGAAACGTTTGATATTTTTTCTAAATATAATGAGATCTTTCAGGAACCAAGTGGATTGCCTCCTAAGAGGGAGAATTCGGCATGATATTCATCTTCAAAAAGATGGCCCTCTTCCAAATGTGGGCATGTATAGGCCGCCTATCAGTTGTGGAAATGTCCAAGATCAAGAATAGGTTGTCACGTCCTCGCTGACCTCCTTAGGCCATGGGAGACACTGATACATTTTTTTTTCTTCAAATTCGACGGAATACACACACAGTTGAATTGACTAGGATCCGCAATCTGCAACCCGCAACTGCGAATCCGCAATCCGCAATTACGGATGCGAAAGTTCCAAACTTCATAACTGGAAATCTTACCTTTCCGCAATCCACAATCCATGAATGCGGATGTGGAAGTGCGGAACGTTGAACTCCATCGTCCGAAAAAGGTTGCTTCCACAATCCGCAATCCGCAATTGCGGGTGCAGAAGTTCAAATCTCAACATCCGACAACGGTCACTTCTGCAATCCGCAATCCGCAATTGCGGATGAGGAAGTGTGGAAGTCCAATGCAGCTTCAACTACCATGTTTCCGCAATCCGCATTGCAAATACGGGCATGCAGAACCACACCCTCTATCATGGTAACCTTCCACACAATATTCTAAGGTGCATAACTTCTCCATCCTTGGTCCAAATGAGACAAGGTCGGTACCGTTGGAAATCTCTTGGAGAGCTCTATCCAATGGTGAAATTCTTGTCCCATATGAGCACTCATACCATGTTAAATTTCCCACTGAATTTTTGTCCATAACTCTTCCAAAAAGGGACTTAAGGCTTCTTTCTATCATGACTTTCCCTCCCACCTGACCCAAAGGGGGTTCTGAAACATTTCCAAGGCACTCCCTTCCTCCCCAAGGATCAGATGTAAACATATAACTCATTCACAGGGTTAATCATACATATCATAACATATAACATGCATCAAATTAGGCCTAGCAATTACATATATCATAAGCAAAACTTATAATGCATTAAACTCATGAAATACAATGCTATACATATAACAATGAACTAAGCCCTTTACTCGGGTCTGCTCATGAATCCTTGTCAAAAAATTCATATAAACATGAATTCCACAATTCCACAATTGAGCATACGAAACCATTTCATAACAATGAAACATCATTCTTTTACATAACAAGAATTACTTATCTTTCAGTTTCTGAAGCCACTGGATAAGTGAGAGCAACGTTCCACCCAACCTTAGATCTCTGTCCATCCTGTAGTCTTTCAGCTGAGAGATCACCCCTGAGTTGGGCTATGTATCCACTAAGGAGGGCTAACAGGTTCTCTCACAGTTAAGGTTCGATCCCAATGCTAAGCCAATCTATAGTTGGTTTTATCAAGCATTCCAGGGCACCTACCCATGCTAAGCCAATCTACAGTGGGTTTATCAAGCAATCAGGGACATACAGGTCATGCTAAGCCAACTTCAAGTTGGGTTTATCAAGCATACCAACAGCAGGGTCATGCCAAGCCAGCATACATTTGGGTTTATCAAACATATCAGACGAGTTGATCATGCTAAGCCAACCTGCAGTGGGTTTATCAAGCACTCCAAGCAATACAATCATGCCAAGCCATTATACCATTGGGTTTATCAAACATATCAGACAAGTTGATCATGCTAAGACAACCGTTAGTGGGTTTATCAGGCGAACAAGGACAACAAGGAAGGCATTGCTAAACCAATGAGCTCAACCACAGAGTTGCAAGCATCTCAACACTTAGTCGACCTAGCACCCACATTACCTACCACATCCAACACAAGGAAGACCCTCTTCTCTGTTGCACAGTCCCTCAAGGCCTCTTCCCTTCTAGTGTTATTCCAAGATGGGCATAGAAAGGTCCAACCGCTAGTTCTATGATATTTTATCCTTCACTAGGTTTATCAAGAAACCCAACCTTCTTCCACAGTTCAACAAGCTGACTCGTCCTAGGCTTGCGGACAGGGCTCTGTTCTGCAATCTTTCTTCTGTGATCCAAGCTCAGGATCTCTCACGGTTTCTCTGCATTGTTCAATCTTGTAGTTTCCTCACGGGTTCTCACCACTCAGTCATGATGCACTCTGTTACCGGTAGACTGGGTTCGCACACACATTTATCATGGCTATCAACTCTCTGGTATTTTCTATCACACAGGGAAACACGATTATCTTCAGGTTATACCACTCTGCTAACTTTGCGTATCTAGAAACATATGAACATTCTCTCTATGAGTGGGGAGATGGATCATGAATGGAAAGTGTGTGAATGGATTGTCGAGGTCTGAATGAATGTGGTGGTTGTTTCCTTCCACCCACGGGAAGTCAAGCAGGCTCTGGTAGTTTCAAGCATTGAGTGTCTTTATGGACAAGCAACTAGAATCATGCTCTACCATACAAAATCGTAGGCATGCTCCATACTCCATCGGCTTCAGCAACATGGTTCTCAACCACCCTCTGCAACCGAATTAAATTTCAGCAAGGAGTTCAAACGTGTTCACAGTCGGACATGTGGCAACATGGGAAACCAATCCCATAACCCCCTCACCTCTCCTTAGTGGATACACATGGCCCCTTCTCATTAGTTTACTCCTTAGCTAGCTTGTTGGTTATTTTATTCATTAATAATAATTGCATCATTTACATTTCTTCATGTCTTAACAGCCCATGAATAATCTAACTGTCCAAATACTTGCCTAAGCAATAAACTTAAACATCCACTAGTGGGGCCTTGGCCTTGAGATACACACTAGGGAAAATACACATACTGCATATACATAGTATTTACATTGAAGCCAATAAACATCAAGGGAAAAATGGGGTATTACAACTCCCTCTCTCTTAAAATAACACGGTCCTCGGTGTTCTCAAAACTGAACAAAAATGGGAATGCCTCTTTCATGGCATCCTCCAGCTCCCATGTGGCCTCTTCAGGGCTAAGGTACCTCCATTTCACCTTTACCTACCCTATGGCCTTGTTTCGGAGCAAGGTGACCTTCCTGTCAAGGATACATATATGCTCCACCTGGAACTCTCCCTCTGGTTCCACCTGTATCACATGCCAATCAATGATATGATTAGGATCATGTACATATTTCTTAAGCAAAGATACATGGAAAACATTATGAGCTTTCATGTTAGCAGGAAATGCAATCCTATATGCAATTGGCCTTATCCTATCAAGGACTTCAAATGGACCACAATATCTGGGTGCCAGCATGGCACAACTTCCCAACTTCATGGAACTCTTCCTTGGTTTCACTCTCAAGTAGACATGATACCCAATCTAAAATTCTTTATGCATTCTTTTCAGATCTGCATAACTCTTCTGCTTGTCCTATGCTGCCTTTAAATTCTGCTTAATCTTTGCAATCTCTTGCTCCATTTCCTCAATCATTTCTATTCCAAGCACTACTTTGTTCATTGGGATGTCCCAGCTCACTGGAGTTCTGCATCCTTTTCCATACAAGACCTCAAAAGGACTCATCTTCAATGATGATTGATGTCCATTGTTGTAATAAAACTCCACTAAGTGTAAGTAGTCTTCCCACTTGGATGGCTTGTCCACCACATACATCCTTAACATATCTTCAAGGATTTGATTCACTCTCTCAGTCTGATCATTTGTATGAGGATGATAGGTTGTACTGAACTTCAACTGAGTTCCCAATTCATGTAACAATCCTTTCCAAAAATTATATGTGAACTTTGTGTCACAATCTGAAACTATTTCCTTGGGAAATCCATGCAATCTGAATATCTCTCTCATGAATATATCTGCAATGTCATTATCCTTGTGGGTGGACTTGACTAGAATGAAATGAGCTACCTTTGATAGCTTTTCCACCACCACCATGATTGAATCATGCCTCTTCACTGTCATAGGCAACCTTGTTATAAAATCCATAGAAATCACTTCCCACTTCCATTCTGGAATGGGAAATGGTTGCAACAATCCTACTGGATGTTGATGCTCTGCCTTGACCAGTTGACACTTCTGACATCTAGCAATGTACTCAGCTATGTATTTCTTCATGCCATGCCAAAAGTACTGCTTCATTGTTGTTGTTATAGTCTTTTGATATCCTGGATGTCCTGAGTATGGCCTTTCATGTATCTCATCTATCACCAACTTCTTCAAATTTGCACTATTAGGAATGTACAGTCTGGTGTTTTGATAAATGAGAACATCACCCTCACCTAGCTGATATCTTGCATACTTTTACTCTATAACACTCTGCTGCAATATCTCCTTGATCTGAAGGTATACCTCATCACTATCTTGAGCCTCTAAAATTATTGCCTTCAAGTCTGATTCACACCTACTTATTGCTGCAATATGAAATTTCTTGCTGAGTGCATCAACAACCTTATTCTCTTTACCCTTGACATGCTTAATTTACAAATCAAACTCGCAAAGAAACTCCATCCATCTAGTTTGTCTTGCATTCATATTTGGTTGGTCAAATAAGTACTTTAAACTCATATGATCAGTTATGAGCTCAAATCTCCTTCCCAAGAGATAATGCCTCCATCTCTTGAGAGCGTGAATTATGGCTACTAGCTCTAGGTCATGGGTGGCATAGTTCCTTTCATGCTCCTTCATATTTCTTGACTCATTAAAAATTACAGATCCTTCTTGCATTAGCACTCCACCGAGTCCCGCAAGGCAAGCATTAGTGCATACCACAAAATCCTTACTCGGATTTGTAATCTTCAAAATAGGTGCACTAGTAAGCAACTCCTTTAACTGCTGGAAACGCCTTTCACATTTTTCAGACCATTTGAATTTGATGTCCTTCCTCTGTAATGAAGTAATGGGATGGGCTATCTTGGAGAATCCTCCAATGAACCTCTTGTAGTAACCAGCAAGGCCAATAAAATATCCAACATCTGCTGCATTCCTTGGAGTAGACCAATCCATGATGGCTTCAATCTTCTCTGGATCCACTACGATGCCCTCTGCTGATATAACATGACCCAAATACTGCACCTTCTCTTGATAGAATTTACATTTACTCATCTTAGCATACAATTGGTGCTCCCTAAGGACTTGCAATACCATTCTCAAATTCTCATCATGCTCTTCTTCATTCTTGGAATACACAAGAATGTCATCCAGGAACACAATCACAAACTTATACAAATATCCGTTGAAGACACTATTCATGAGACACGTGAATGTAGCAGGTGCATTGGTAAGACCAAATGGCACCACTATAAATTCATAATCACCATACCTAGTCCTGAAGGATGTCTTATGAATGTCTTCTTCCTTTATCCTTACTTGATGGTACCCAGACCTTAATTCAACCTTTGAAAACACTCTAGCTTCTTTCATTTGATCAAACAAGTCATCAATCCTTGGCAAGGGATACTTGTTCTTAATTGTCACCTTATTGAGCTTCCTGTAATCAATACATGGCCTCAATGTTCCATCCTTCTTCTTAACAAACAACACTGTGCACCCCATGGGAATACACTCGGTCTAACATATTCCTTTTCCATTAATTCCTGCAGCTGCATCTTCAATTCTACCAACTCTGGCGTGCTCATTCTATAAGGAGCTTTGGAGATGGGAACTGCTCCTGGAATAAGGTTAATGGAGAAGTCAATGTCTCTCTTGGGTGGAAATCCTGGAACTTCATATGGAAACACATCCCAAAAATCTTGCAATATATGGAAGTCTTCTATCTTGGGTCCTTTATCTTTTGCTGAATTTGATATATGTACAGCATATAATTGACAACCCTTTTTATAAAACTTCCTCAATTGCAGAGCCGAAATCTTCCTTACCGAAACATGCTTTGGAATTCCTTTAACCAACTTTGGATTGCCTTCATCATCAAGACATTCTAGCGCTTTCTCATAACATTCCACCTTGACTCTATGCCTTTCCAACCAATCCATGCCAATTAAGGCATCATATGATCCCAATGGTAAGACATTCAATTATGCATGTGTGAGGAGCCCATTCAATTCTATAGGACACTCCTTCACTAATTCACTTACCTTCCTCTTGGTACCGGTGGCTAGTTGAACTAGCCAAGCCTTGTCATGTTTTACTTTACCAAGAGAACAACTTCCAACTACCTTACAAGATACATAACTATGAGTATACCTTGGATCAATCAAGATAGAAATAGGCTGCTCAGCCAACTTACCTGCAACCTCCACTACTGTTGATTGATAGTCTGCTTGATGATCGTCCAATGCTACATAAATTCTAGGTGTTGCTCTTTCCATGTCCCCTACTATAGTTTCTCCTTTAACATTGTGCAATCTCCTGGGGTTCTTCTTTGCACTTGGGAAATATCTGAACATGTGGTTTTCCCCACAACCCCAACACTGAAGTGACCCTTTAACGTTCTATCTGCTACTATAGCTAGCTTGAACTCTCTTCTTGCTTGCTGACCTTGTGGAAATATTCTAGGATGACTTTTGAATGGTGGTTTGAATTCACCTTTCTTTTGATCAAACCTTCCCTTGGGTTTACCTTTCCACGTTGGCTGCATTTCTGCTTTACCTTTACCCTGCTCATAGCAATGCTATGCCATCCTAATGGCTTCATCCAAGCTTGGTGGATTCACAAACTCTATTCTATCTCTATAGATCTATGGTAGACTACCAAGGAAGCATTGGATCTTGACTCTTTCATCCTTGATGTAGTCTACATACCTCAGCAACTCTAGAAACCTGTGGACATGCTCATCCATGGTGTTCTGTCCTAGTCTGAGTTCATTGAACTCTTTTCTTTTTCTATCATAATACCTAACTGATAGGTACTTCTCCTGAAAGTATCTTTGAAACTTTTCCCAGCTGACTCTTTCCTCATTAATTCCTTTCACTTGCATGAGGTGATCCCACCAGATAGAAGCTCTTCCACTAAGGTTTAAATAACAACCTTAGCCTTTTCATTCTTTGAATATTCATGCATTCTGAAGTACTTCTTCATTCCAAGAAGCCATCCCTCTGCTTCTTGACCTTCTTTGCTTTCACCATCAAAAGTGGGAGGCCTTGCCTTCCTAAATTCACCCTATGGAATACCTCTTTGCTTCTTTCTGCCTTTACTCTTGCTGGAAGTGCGTCTTGGGCTCCCCCAAGAACCCTCAGAATCATCTAATCTGCTAGACAAAAACTTAGGAGAGGGTTTCCTATGCTTTCTGGTCACATAACTCCTTCTAGGACTTGGAGTTCTTCTCATGGAACGACCCCTAGACTGAATTTCTGTATTTCTTTCCTCCCGTCCTTCGTGGCTCAAGTTAGAACCACAGTTTATTCTTTATTGCAAGTCCTTAAGACTCTGCAAAATGGCTGCATTGAGTTGATGTTGCTCTTCATGCGCTTTCATCATCCACTCGTTAAAGTTTACCATAGTCTCGGCCAAGTTTGGGGGTGTCACTTGCTCCCTTCTTCCATCAGACTCGGCCTCTGTATGTGCTTCTTGCACATTCTCACCCAGCGCATCATCTTCTGGCCCAAATAGGTCCTGGGCATCATTTAGAGTGACCATTCTTACACCGTTCTGTGCACTGCCCTGTGATACAATTCTCCTTACAGCTGCTGCTATCTCTGTGCATATCATAGACATTCTATTAGATATCACAAGCATGCAAATAAAATCTATCATACCCATTCAAACCACGAACTATTCATTTGAACAATTAATCAATCAAATAAGTTCATCAAAATCATGCCATGGGTGCATTCCTCGACCAAAATTCATGCACGGTCGGGCCCAAACATCTCTCAGTGTTGCAACTGAAACTCTAATACCACTATGTCACATCTCTGCTGACCTCCTTAGGCCACGGGAGACCCTAATACCTTTATTTTCTCCAAATTCGATGGAATACACACACACAGTTGAAATGACTCGGATCCGCAATCCGCAATTGCGGATGCAGAAGTGCCAAACTTCATAACTGGAAAGATTACCTTTCCGAAATCCGCAATCCGCGAATGCAGATGAGGAAGTGCGGAACGTCAAACTCCATCCTCCGAAAAAGGTCGCTTCTGCAATTGCGGGTGTAGAAGGTCAAATATCGACTTCCGACAGCAGTCACTTCTACAATACGCAATCTGCAATTGCGGATGTAGAAGTCCAACACAACTTCGACTTCCATGTTTCCGCAATCCGCAATCTGCATTGCAGATGCAGGCATGCGGAACCACACCCTCTGTCATGGTAACCTTCCACACAATCTTCTAAGGGGCATAACTTCTCCATCCTTGGTCCAAATGAGACAAGGTAGATACCGTTGGAAATCTCTTGGAGAGCTCTATCCAATGGTGAAATTCCTACCCCATATGAGCACTCATACCATGTTAAATTTCCCACTGAAGTTATGTCCATAACTCTTCCAATAAGAGACTTAAGGCTTCTTTCTATCATGAATTTCCCTCCCACCTGACCCAAAGGGGGTTCTAAAACATTTCCATAGCACTCCCTTCCTCCCCAAGGATCAGATGTAAACATATAACTCATTCATAGGGTTAATCATACATATCATAACATGTAACATGCACCAAATTAGGTCTAGAAATTACATCTATCACAATCAAATACAATGCTATACATATAACAATGAAATAAGCCCTTTACTCAGGTCTTCTCATGACTCCTTGTCAACAAATTCATATAAACATGCATTCCGCAATTCCACAATTCAACATAGGCAACCATTTCATAACAATGAAACATCATCCTTTAACATAACAAGAATTACTTATCTTTTAATTTATGAAGCCATTGGCTAAGTGAGAGCAATGTTCCACCCAACCTTAGATCTTTATCCATCCTGTACTCTTTCAGCTGAGAGATCACCCCCGAGCTGGGCTGTGTATCCATTGAGGAGGGATAACATGTTCTCTCATAGTCAAGGTTCCATCCCAATGCTAAGCCAATCTGTAGTTGGGTTTATCAAGCATTCCAAGGCACCTACCCATGCTAAGCCAATCTATAGTGGGTTTATCAAGCGATCAGGGACATACAGGTCATGCTAATCCAACTTCCAGTTGGGTTATCAATCATACCAACAACAGGGTCGTGCCAAGCCAGCATACAGTTGGGCTTATCAAACATATCAGACGAGCTGATCATTCTAAGCCAACCGGTAGTGGGTTTATCAAGCACTCCAAGCAATACAATCATGCCAAGCTAGCATACCATTGGGTTTATCAAACATATCAGACAAGCTGATCATGCTAAGCCAACTGGTAGTGGGTTTATCAGGTGAACAAGGACAACAAGGAAGGCATTTCTAAGCCAGTGAGCTCAACCACATAGCTGTGGCATATCAACACTCAACCGACCTGGTACCCACATTAACTACCACATCCAACATAAGGAAGACCCTCTTCTCTGTTGCACAGTCCCTCAAGGCCTCTTCCCTTCCAGTGCTATTCTAGGATGGGCATAGAAAGGTCCAACCGCTAGTTCTATGAGATTTTAGCCTTCATTGGGTTTATCAAGCAACCCAACCTTCTTCCACAGTTCAACGAGCTGACTTGTCCCAGGCTTACGGACAGGGCTCTGTTCCATAATCTTTCTTCTGTGATCAAAGCTCAAGCTCTCTCACGGTTTCTCTGCACTATTCAGGCTTGTAGTTCCCTCACGGGCTCTCACCACTCAGTCATGATGCACTTTGTTACCAGTATACTGGGTTCTCACACACAGTTCTCATGGCTATCAACTCTCTAGTATTTTCTATGACATGAGGAAACACGATTATCTTCAGGTTATACCACTCTGTTGGCTTTGTGTATCCAGAAACATATGAACACACTCTCTCTATGTGGGGTGATGGATCGTGAATGGAAAGTGTGTGAATGGATTGTCGAGGTCTGAATGAATGCAGTGTTTTTTTCCTTCCACCCACGGGTAGTCAAACAGGCTCTGCTAGTTTCAGGCGTTGAGTGTCTTACCGGACAAGCAACCAGAGTCATGCTCTTCCATACAAAATTGCAGGCATGCTTCATACTCCATGGAATTTAGCAACAAGGTTCTCAACCACCCTCTGCAACCGAATTAAATATCAGCGGGGAGTTCAAACAGGTTCATAGTCGGACATGTGGAAACATGGGAAACCAATCCCATAACCCCCTCACCTCTCCCTAGTGGATACACATGGCCCCTTCTCATTAGTTTCCTCATTAGCCAGCTTCTTGGTTATTTTATTCATTAATGATAATTACATCATTTAAATTTCTTCATGGCTTAACAACCCTTGAATAATCAAATTGTCCAAATACTTGCCTAAGCACTAAACTTAAACATCCACTAGTGGGGCCTTGGGCTTGAGCTCCACACTAGCGAAAATACACATACTGCATATACACAGTATTTACATTGAATCCAATAAACATCAAGGGAAAAATGGGTTATTACCTAGGTTCAAGACTTGTTGGACCAAGGAGTCATCAGGCCTAGCTCATATCCATATGGTTATCCAATTGTGTTGGTGCTAAAGAAATATGTCACATGGAGGATGTGTGTTGATTATCAGTCTCTCAACAAGATTATGGTGAAAAATCGATACCCTCTTACTTGTATAGATTATTTACTTGATCAATTGAAAGATGATTTTTATTTCACTAATTTGGATTTGCGCAGTGGTTACCATCAAATCAGGATTCCAGAAAGTTATGTGTGGAAAACTGCTTTCAAAACCAAGTAGGGTCTATTTGAGTGGATAGTGATTCAATTTGGGCTTTGCAATGCCCCAACAACTTCCATGCATGTAATGAATGATGTATTTTGACCATTCTTATATGACTTTGTGATTGTATACTTAGATTATATTCTTGTCTTTAGAAAAACTTGGAAAGATCATGTAAGGCATGTAAAGCAAGTGTTAGATACTTTGAAAAAGGATAAATAATTGTATGTAAAGTTGTCCTAATGTAAGCTTTCCAAAACGTCTTTGGTGTACTTGGGTCATATTGTAGGAGGAGGATAATTGAAGATTGATCCTTCTAAAGTTGAAGTAATTGTAAAATTTCCTAAGCCTACAACTGCAACAGAAGTGGGAAGCTTCTTGGGAGTAGTTTAGTATTGGAGAATATTCATAGCTAACTTCTCATTCATAGCATCTCCTTTGCATACCTTGACCAATGTGAAGCAATCCTTTCAATGCGGATGGAAGCAACAAAAATCTTTCAACACCGTGAAAGAGAAGATCAGCACAACACCAATATTAACCTTTCTAGACCTTCAGCAGCCAATTTAGTTTGAGACTAATTGCAATGGATATGCCATGTGTGGAGTATTGATGTTGCATCGCAAGCCTATTTGTTACCACTCTGAAACCTTTTCTCAAGTTGTTGTTAATTATGCCACACATGAAAAATAAATGTATGCATTGGTTCAAAGTGTTAAGAAATGGAAGCACTACTTGATAGGTAAGGATACTATCATTCATACATATCACCAGCCCTTACAGTACCTCCAGCCACAAGCTCATCATTTCATATGGATGGGTTTTCTTCAACATTTCAATTTTGTGATAAAGTAAAAGAAGGGTACAAGTAACAAAGTGGCAGATATGCTCTCTAGGCCTCATATTTCTGCATCTATTGTTTTGAAAAATGCTTCTTTATCTCATGATAACTATGTTGAACAATATCCTATTGATGAGGATTTTAAAGATGTTTATGAGAAGCTAACCCATGGTGCATAGCTGGAGAAATATCATTTGCAAGGCAAGTTACTCTAGCATCATGGCAAGCTATGTATTCCTACAAGTGAAAGAGTCCATGTAATTCGGGAAGCCAATATTTATCTTATGTCTAGACATTTTGGTTAGGAAAAAATTTGGCTCATTTACAATAGATTTGTTATTGGCCTCAGATGAAATAAATCATAACCAAGTATGTAAAGGGGTGTGTGATGTGCTCTACTTGTAATCCCACTAATATAAAATTGGGGTTGTACACACCACTCCCTGTTCCTTCTCATCCTTTGGAGAGTACATTCATGGATTTTGTAGGGAGGTTTCCTATGTCGAAAAGGGGCCATGAATACTTATATGTAGTAGTGGATAGGTTTAGAAAAATGTGTATCTTGATACCATGTAAAAATCATATCAATGCTGAGCAAACTAATCATATATTCTTTCAATATGTATGGGTCCACTTTGGACTTCCCACATCCATTATCTCGGATGGGATTCTCGATTCCTTGGAGAGTTTTGGACAAGCTTGTGGAGAATGATGGACACCAAGCGGAAGAGGAATACTATTTTCCATCCACATATCGATAGATAGACAAAGGTTGTCAACATAAAAGTGGTTCATTTGCTTCGAGGGTACTACAGTAAACATCCTAATTTGTGGGATGATCAAATACAGTATGTTCAACATGCATACAATCAAGCCTTGCACTCTTCCACTCGGAGTTCACCATTTGAGACATGTTTTGGGTATCTACCTAAAAATCCTTTGGACTTGACATATGGGAAAGTTGTCAACTCAAGAGAACAAAGAGATTAAGACAAATCCCACAAGTTCATCCAGAGGATTCAAAAGGTACACCAAACAGTCCAAGAACAGTTGGAAGAGAGTCAGGCACAGTACAAAACCTGCCATGACAACCACAAAGTTGATCATCAGTTCTAGGTTGGATATCAAGTATGGCTTCACATCAGCAAACATAGGTTGAAGGGTGAAGGAAATAAGCTCAAACCCATCCGATATGGACACTTCACCATCTTGGAAAATATTGGCACAAATGATTTTCGCCTAGATGTTCCACCATATGAGCCTCGATTGATCATGGATCAAAAGGAGAGTGTTTTAGTACCATCAGTTGATGAGTTTTCTCTTGATTACTTGGACAATTTGAAAGAATATGTCATCCTAGATAGAAGAAAAAGGACTTCACGTAGGGGTGATGTTGAATACCTTCGAGTGGGTCTTCAAGGCACACATCCAAGAAAATCATGGTGGATGAAGAAGGGGAAAGTGAGGGAGGAATTCCCTCAGTTATCTGTTGAATGATAAGTATTTTGGAGGCCAAAAGCTTCTCAATGGGGAGGAATGATCTAGGAGGATCCATGAAGGCCTAAAATTCAAAGTCCTCAAATCTCGACAAAAATGGCACCAAGTTGAAGAGCTTGTCGAGACGATTCCAATGCCACTTGATTTGCATCAAAATAACTTCGGATGGATGATATATTGCATTCTGAAGTTTCGGTGAAACAGTGTTTTCATTGTGCAAAAATGGAAAAAAGGGGTTCCATGTGGCACCACTGAAAGGGTGACATGTGGCATTCGTACATGTACGGTTCCGACGTGTCACCCCCATGTAGCGTCACATAGTATCCAAATTGAAAAGTTGGATGATGAGGTAGTTGATGTGACAGGTGTTGTGGCAGACTATGTGGCAGGTCATACGATGAGGTGGCGTGATGTGGACCAATCAGGGAGTGACACATGTCACCCCAAGAAAGGTCAAAATTGGCTTGATGGTTGAATTAGAAGTTAGTGAGTTCAAAACATCGACCTCATATAGCACAACCAACTAACTTCACCAACCATCCTATCGGCCCCACTTTGGAATGAAATGGCTACAGTTTTATTTTGTTGTAACCATTGTACAATGGTCGGTTAAAATGGGAGGCCTTTGGGCTTGACCCTAGGACCTCCCATCACATCATCCAACATATTAACGTTACGCATGTATGGGGACGACCGCTTGTCATACCCCCCAACCATACCAACACACACACACACACATATAAGTTGTAACCTATGCCTAAAAGTGTGGGAACCCATGGGTTTGACCCTGGGTCTCCCTCCAACCAACAAAACAACCTTGTCTATATGCCAAGTAACTCCGACCACCCACAAATTATTTAAACCCATTCTATTTCCAAGGGGAAGAGGATCCACATGCCCAAGGGCATGAACTACTATATAGAGGCATGCATCAATTGTAGAGAGGGACTATTGTGACAATTTTTCGAGTTGGATTCATTGGCGCAGTCGGGATTTGGATCCGAGTAGTGGATTTTAGGAATTGTTATAATTGAGATATTGCCACGTATTTTTCCATGATTTTTCTAAGATAATAGAAAGGCCTCTCCAGTAAGAAGTGGGCCCAGAGACGTAGTCCATCTTTGGGACAAATTTCGTTATCAAGCCTGTGCGCAATTGTGTTGTCTTGTCATTTATCCATGTGTATGTTTTCTTTGATGTATGTTGCACATAAGCTTTGTTCATGCTCTTTAATGAAATTCCTGTGATATTCATCAAATAAAATATCTTGAATCACTTTGAAAATCAAAGATATAGACATGTGGTAGCTAGAGAAAACCAAGAAATAATAAATGCAGATTCTTGCGAAAGGATAGCTAAGTTCAATGTAATTCCAAGGGATGAAGGAAACCACTATATATTAGTGAAGGAATATGGAATTTTAGTTAGCACTAAGCAAGATAAGGACATTTGATTGGACTAAATTTAGCATAAAGAGGGAAATATATTTTCCTCATAGTTTCAAAGTAAATAAGCTATACCTTGAGGATAAGGAAGAGAATATTGATATAGGTGCTTTGATTTAGAATCAATAACACATATACTAATGAAAATGTGATAAAAAGGATGAAACCTATTGGTTAATAAAAGAATATCATTTAGATTTGAGTTATTTCATGATCTAATTGGATACTGGTGGAAACCCACCTATTCCATCGAGTTACAGTGGTTCTCCATCTTCTTGGCTATTTTCTACTACTTTTCAGGTCCCAAACTTTTGGGGCCGTTTTGAGGCCCTAAACGATGTCTTTTGGCCAATCGGGGGGCCAAGGGTTTCTATGGAATTCCCTATCCCTTGTAAAAAGTTGTAATCCTCGGTTAGTTCTTTTGGATTAGCTATCATGTACCCTAAACAGAGATCGTATGCAAAATTTGTGCCCCGAGAAGTTGGTGTATCATCTAGCCATCTTGGGGCCCATAAATTCTTTTTTTGCTTCATCTCCTAAGTTTAGATTTTTTATGTTTAAGGTTTTTTCCTCTTTATGATTATGCTAAAAGGACCTTTTCAGTCTCTTTCTAATCAGGTCCTGCAAATGAGTGTAACCAGCACATCTCTCTTTAGAGATAAGCTACCACCATCCAAGCTAGTTTGTATTGTTTTGTAGTTTACAATGTTTTTCCATTCCATTCATTAATAGAGTTTGGGTTTTATTGTACTATTGTTCTCTATGCTAAATATTTATGTGTGCGTTTCCATTTTATATGAATGCCTTCATTTTGTTCCCTAAATAAGCTATACCAATGTTATCCGAGAAATCTACTCTTATTGTTTCTCGGTGCATGTCCCCAATGGGATTCGAGTATCGGGAGTTGGGTCTCGAAATAATTGAGCTTGGGGATGTAACATCCTTTTTTCTCCAAATGAAATATATAAATATGTATTTATTTTGAAAGGTTGAAATCCTAAGACAGTGGTCGGGATGACATGAATATTGTTATGTATAATTATGTTATGTTTATTAATAAAAATTCATGAGTGGCTACAAGAGAGGATCCGATGAAAAGAGATGTGGGGCTATGAGTCCACAAGTGGTGATGGTGAGAGAATTCCAAGTGGGGTGGGTGGAAAAAGGGACCTAATCAGAATGTATTTAGTATCACCTTAACCTTAGGAAGCCAAACAACCTAAGGTTTTCTATTTAAACTAAGTAATTGTTAATTCCTTGCTTACTTATGCTAATGGGGGATTAATATGGGGTTCCCTTGGGTGATAAGTGTCAAGTCCCCATCATGCAAATAAAAGATGGGAATTCAGTTCATTTGGGGACATTTTGGGGATTTTTTAGTTTGGTATTGGGAGGATTCAAACCATGGTACCCTGTGTAGAGATTTAGTTCAATCAGTTTTGGAAATCACAAGAGTGAGATCAACATTCCCTATGGAGGATTTCTTAGAGGAAAATTGAGTATAATAGTTCTATGTTAGTGTACGAAAGGGATTTGAATCCCTAAGGGCATGATTTGACTTGTGTATTCTTAGATAATCCATAGCTAGTTGGTTGAGAAGTGAAATTGCCGGGAGTCCCTAAGACATGCGATATTTCCCTAGAGTTGGTGTAATGGGTTAGTGGGTCATTATTGGGGAAACTTGGCCTGCATGTTGTGTTCCTTGTTGTCCCAGTATGGATACTTCTTGCTTGACCTATGTTGGAGCACTGGAAGGGAACTAAAGAGCACCCAAGGGACTGATAGCTCAGAGAAGGGTGTTGTTCCTTGTGTTGTATAGGTAGATGGGGAATGAGTGTTGAGGATTGGAATAGATGTGGATTGGGTTTCCACGTCATTGGGTTGCATGAGGGAATGAACCAAGTGAGAAGCAGTTGAGTAAGATTGTGTATAATCCTATGAAATGGTTTGAGAATGGTTAGGCTAAGTGAAAGGCTTGGGGGGGATCCTGAGGAGCACATGTCCCTTGTGGATTGATATTCCTAGCTCGGGAGTGGACTTTTATATAGAAATATTAAGTATAGTATAGATCCTATATCTAGGAGGAACGTCAAATTCTTATAGCCAGTTGGGATGTCTTGTTAAGATAAGTGTCATAGTTTTGTTATGCTCTATTTTAGATTATGATGCCATGATTATATGTTGTTCTAGAATGTGTTTATTTTCTAGCTTATGATTGTGCATGAATGTATAGTTGTCTGGAATTGTATGTTACATTCATGTAAAGTTAGCATTCCTAGTTCATTTGTATATTTGATATGGATTTGGGAAACCGTGCCTATATGTATTCTACAATATAAAAATAATGCATTTCTTTGTGTAATTGTTGTTGTACTGTAATTCTGCTATAAAATGTTTAGATATAATTATCCATATGAATTTATATTTTAGTTTTTTTAATTATTCTTGTGTGGATATATGTGTTTGGGATTAAAAATCCATGTATATGGGTAAAATATAATTATAATTTAGCAGAGTTCAAGTGAGATCAAAAGGGAAGAACTGCATAAGAGTTCAAAGGTCAGAGATTTGTTTTCAGTTGGCAGTGGTTACATTGTCAATTATTCAAGAATGGACTGTGTTTTCAGGCAACGAAGTATGGTTTTTGAGCACCCTGTGTCCTGAATTCATGGTGTGGTTATTGATGGCATTACAAATTGGTATCGAAGTAAGAAAATTTTATAGAATGGCATTGAGGAAGTTCCTTATCAGCCCAAAAGTACTACTGGGTCGAGCGGGGACATGAAAGATTGATATCAGAGTAGAAAATTAGCTACCACATCACTTCATCAGTTTTTTGGAGGTGATAAATTATGTGACACTTTGGTATCAGAGAAAAAAATTGGGTGCCCCATCACCTCTTTGGTGTTGCAGAGGTGGTCGGGTATGTGACAGCTTGGTATTAGAGAAAAGGTTTACAACATCGGGCCTACTTGGGATGAAGGAAACCGAAAGAGTATCAAGGATTCAAAATTGGTTCAATGGAGGAAGTGATGGGTTTGTGAATGGAAGAGAAATTCTCTATCAAAAGAACAGGACGAGAGAAAAAATTCTGCATGACAGCCACCTATTTGAATCTTTGAAAATTTGGATACCTTAAAAAAATTTTGAAAAAAGTTGAAATTTGATATGAGGCCACAAATGCCACATGGGCATAATGGAATGACGTGGAATTTTTGGAGAAAGATCTGATATACCGTCAGATAAAGTTTCGAGATTTCATGAGAGAAAGCTCTGAAATGCCATCGGAGAAAGATCCAAGATGTTGTCAGATAAATCTCCTAGATGTCGTCGGAGAAAGATTTGAGATGATGAGAAAGATACGAGATGATGTTGGAGAAACCTCCAAGTTGACATCGAAGAAAAATATAAGATTCCATCAAATAAATATTCGATATGCCATCAGATAATTCTCCAAGATGTCATTGGAGAAAGAAACAAGTTTCCATCAGAGAAAGATTTGAGATGTTGTCGAGTAAATTCTCGATAGACCGTTGGAAAAATCCCTAATGGAATGGTGTTGTTGTTGGGGAATAACTCTGAGAGTAATCGGAGGTGAATTCCAAGGGTTGTGAGAGGTAAAATATGAGTGTTGTTCGGAGGTGAAATTCGAGAGATGTTAGAGGAGGTTGATTGAGACCTGGGGATAGTCATAGGTGTTGATGTATTTGTAACTTTGGAAGATATTCACTTGTATATTGTATGTATTATCTATGTACCTTATTGTATCCCCAATGGAGATGTATTATTCCTCTGATTGGAAGTGTCGTCATTTGTACTTGCAAGTATCGCAAGTTATATTGTAAGTGTTGTAACTTATATTTGATGGGTTATTAGACCACCTTGGTGGGGTCGGCCCTATATGAGTTGTGTGGGTCAAAGGGTTATTAGACCACCCTAGTGGGGTCGTCCTAGTGACATGTGGATGGGTTATTAGGCTTCCTTAGGAAGCCGGCCCAGTTAGAGTAAAAGGAAAGTCAAGTCATTGTATAAATAGAGAGTGTGTCTCTCTCATTCTTGTCATTCACTCACTCACTCACTTTGCATTAGTGAGAGAGAGGAGGAGTAGTTTTTGCAGTCATCTATCTTTTGGTGTTTGATCTTTGTGATCATTTTATTGGCGCTCATTCTATCTCTGAGGAAGTTGCAGGGTTTTTCACCTTCTTGGTTTTCCCCTGTGAAATGCTTTGTGTCTCTTGTCTCTTGTGTTTGATATGTTGTGTTAGTTTTTCAGCATTTAATTCAATCTGATATAGGATCTTAACTGAGATAACAACATGTACAGCATATCAAACACAAGAGACAAGAGACACAAAGCATTTCACCGGGGAAAACCAAGAAGGTGAAAAACCCCGCAACTTCCTCAGAGATAGAATGAGCATCAATACAAAGATCACAAAGATCAAACCCCACAACAAGAGATATTCTCCTAGCAGTTGCTCCTCCTCCACTTGTGCACACTCCTCCTCTCTCTCACTAATGCAAAGTGAGTGAGTGAGTGAATGACAAGAATGAATAAATGAGTGAGTGAATGAATGAATAAATGAGAGAGTCACACTCTCTATTTATACTTTACTTCACTTGACTTTTAACTCTAACTAGGTAGGCTCCAACTTAACCACTTAACATAAAGTTGATTGGGCCAACCCCACTAGGGTGATCTAATAACCCATCAAATATAAGTTGAGACACTTGCAATAATACTTGCGACAGTTGCAAATACAAATGATGACACTTCCAATCGGAGGAATGATACATCTCTATTGGGGATACAATAAAGTACAAATGTAATACATACAATATACAAGTGAATATCTTCCGAAGTTACAAATACATCAACACTCCCTCTTAACTAGGAAGGTATTCTCTTGACACAATTCATCAATACATATAGACACAAGTCTTCAATACTGGAGTTGGATCATCGTCATTGGATCATTAGAGCATCATCGTCCCTGTTGTTGTACTCGTCATCTCGATCACTGGGCTATCTCTCAATTCTTCTCGTCATAGGAAGTTCTACAAAGCCAGCCCTTTTTCATGATGGTTGTAGGCCTAGCCTCATGTAGGTCTTCAACATCTCTGGCCATCCTGTGGAATGTGCGTAAACAAAACCTCGAAAGAGAATCCGAGCTCAAACTATCGGATCTCCTGGGATATTTTACATGTGACCACCAAAAAACCTTGAAAGAGCATCTGAGCTCAAACTATCAGATCTCCCAAGATCTTTTACATGTGGTCAGACAAAACCTTAAAAGAGTGTCTTGCAAACTGCAAGATCTCTAAAGAGCATCCCAGGACTTTACGAGCACATAGCTCAACCTATCGGATCTCCAAGACTGATTACATGCCTCCTGTAGCAAAACCTTGAAAGAGCATATGAGCTCAAACTATCGTATCTCCCAGGATATTTTCTATGCTACATGTAGAAAAACCTCAAAAGAGTATCCGAGCTCAGACTATCGGATCTCCCAGGATATTTTCTATGCTACCTGTAGAAAAACCTCGAAAGAGTATCTGAGCTCAGACTATCGGATCTCCCTGCTCAACCTCGAAAGAGTATCATAGCTCAACCTGCACTATCTATTCACGACCGCAAAGTATCAACCTGATACTCATGATCAACCTGATCATCCTCGTGTGGAGCATCCTCCTGATGCTCATGTTGTACTGATCATCATCATACAATACATCATCCAGATTCACATCATCACATGATCATCCTAATCATCATCACAACATTGTCTTGATGCATATCATCTGTAGCATCGTCCTGATGCTCATCACACATGATTTTCCTCTTCAAATCATCTCATTGTCCATGGAGCACAACCCAGATGCACATCATACAGCACTTACACCACCGACATGGGAGAACACAGCTACCACCATTTGGGGAAGGCTCCAACCTATTAGAACAATAATCCAATACTTAGTACCATATTTCATAACCTTAGTCAATTTTATTTCCATGTGTAAATTATTACACTATAGTTTGGACTAGGTAACTTTAATTGGCCAAATAACCACTTTTGAGAGTGTTCACACCTATTTTGAAGCAACCCAGCTCACCCAAACTCCATTTTTGTCCACAAGTGTACCCTCATTAAATGCAGGAGCACTCTCCTTCCTTGAAATGGGGAATGTCTGTTGGCTTGGAGCGCTTGAGTAGATTTAGCTCATTTTTGGCTAGATTTGGAGCATTTAATGACTCCTTGGACCTCCCACACACCTCTACTTGCTCACCCACGCATGCCTTAGCCTCATTTATGACCCGAAATTCTTCATCCATGTTCACACCAAAATTCATGACTGTTTGGGCTGATTAGGATTGAGTTGGACCCACCTAGGGGGGATTGAGGCCAACTTGGCCAATTAGCATTGTACACTCATTTTGGGATTCCTAAGCCTCTCGAATTTATCTATGATGTAATATAAACTTGTTCTAAACATATTTACATGTTAGACAGTCTGATAATGCCAAGTTTAAGTTCACATTGTGTGTAAACTTGTCTCATTTTCAAGCTTTTTCACTGTTTATTGCAAATTATTCGATTTTGTGAGGTTCTCTATAGCTCCAAGATCTTATTGTGGATAAAAATAATCACATGGTATCAGAGCCTTGTGGAGTTTAGTGATTTGTAGATCAATATTGAGCATTGAGCTACATTGTTGAGAGGATTTCCAGATAAAAATTGAGTGTTTTTTGCAGGCTGTTCAGCAGTTTTCTCACCGTCAACGCAAGTAGAAATGGAAGCTAACCAAATGTTGCTCACTCCCTTCAATTTCTTCGATTTGAAGGCTGAAATGGTCATCAAAATGAGATCTAAGGGTCTCTATAGAGTAACCATGGGCACAGAAGTGGAGCCAATCTCTGTTGTGGAGAAAGCAAAGTACTACAATCGACTTGATGAAGCATATGGATTACTATGAATGAGCATTTCGAGGGAAATCTTGTTTCATACAGACAATTCGACAATCCCAAATTAAGTGTGGGTGAAGCTCGAATCACTCTTTGGGAAAACTGATGAGCTTAGAGGCCACCAGCTTGAAAACGAGCTCATCAACTTGAGCCCAACGCATTTTGAAACCATCCAGGAGTTCTTCACTAAGTTCAAATCACTAGTGCTTCAGCTGCAATAATGTGGAATTGTTAAGAAGGAAGAACAATTGTTACTGTCCATCCTTTCGAAGCTAGGGCCATAATTCTCAGTGTTTGTAAGCACGTTCCATTTTTCCAAAATGACCCTTCGAAACTAGCAAATTTCATCACTAGCAACCTTCATGGAGTGTCTTACTCTGGAGAAAGACAAGCTAGTTCAAATGGGCACCATCAAATCGAAATATCAAGCCTTGGCCATTGGTGTTTCGAATTCCTCCAAAGGAAAGCAGAAGGCAAAGAGTTCGAAGTAGCTAGAGAAGAGGAAGTTTGACAAAACCAAATCTGCAGATGGGGGTTCGAATACTTCCAAGGAGAAGGAAAAGAAGGGAAAATAGAAGACCAAATGCACCTATTGCCACAAGGGATGGCATCCAGATAGCTCATTCATGAAGAAAACCATTGACACTATGGCGCAGCTGCTGGAGAAAAATAACATCCCTGTCCCTGATGGTGCAAAGAAGAAAGATGGCACCTCAAATCCTGACAACAAGGAGAAATGTCATGCTTTGGTAGCAAGTACTTATAATTCCTCATCCTTCATTATTGATTCAGGTGCTTCCAGGAACATGGTTTCATCTAGATAACTCTTCTCCTCTATGCATTCGAATAGTGGCCCAACAGTTCGAATGGGAGATGACTCTGAGATCCAGACCAAAGGGATTGGTAGGATTGATTTGGAGCATGGTTATTTCAGTGATGTACTCTATGTACCTTCGTTGGCTGCAAATTTGTTATTAGTGTATCAAATGACCCATACAGGAGAATCCAAGAGAGTAACATTTACTCCTGATTTGGTAGAGATCTCAGAAATTTCTTCAAACCAAGTCTTGGCAGTTGGGTATGCAGACCACCAAGAGAGGATGTACAAGTTCTCGAATTTCCTCCCTGGTTCTAGTGAACAAGCACTTCACTCTCATGCCAATGAGAACTCCAAGCTATGGCATGAAAGATTTGGCCACATGAACTACAAGTATCTCCAAACATTGCACAAATATGAGATGGTGGAAGGTCTTCCTGAAATCAAATCTTCAAATGGAGCTTGCATTGGTTGTGTGATTGGGAAACATCCATAACGCAACTATAAGAAGGGAATGGCTAGGAGAGCCACTCAACCACTTGGAGTGGTACATTCAGACCTCATTGGTCCTCTACCCACTCCATCCTATGTTGGATCAAGGTATGTACTCACATTCATAGATGACTACTCTCGATTCTGTTGGGTTTACTTCCTGAAATTGAAATCTAAAGTGTTTGAGCAATTGAAGATTTGGAAGGCCTTAGTGGAGAATCATAGTGGTCACAAGATAAAAATCCTTAGGACTGATAATGGAAAGGAGTATGTGAATAAAAACATTCAGCATCTTTGTGAGGAATGTGGCATCCAAATGCAACATTCAATCCCCTACACACCATAGCAAAATGGTGTGGCAGAGAGGAAAAATAGATCTCTCAAAGAGATGGCTACATGCATGATTGAAGCTAGGTATGTAACCCCTAAGATATGGGATGAAGACATCAATTGTGCTGGACATATTCAGATTAGGGCATTTCACAAATCAGTCAAAGGTAAAACACACTATGAGGCATGGTTTGGCCAAAAACCAAATGTCTCAAATTTCAGGATTTTTGGGTCTAGAGCATGGGCTTGAATTCCATCAGAAAAGAGGAAGGCTTTGCAGCCACAGAGCAGAGAATGCATCATGGTTGGTTATGGTGAAGACACAAAGGGTTATAATTTCTTTGGCACATCCACACTCAAAAATTTCATTGAGAGAAGTGTGCAATTCAAAGAAGAACCAATTCCTGATTTTGAGCTTGCACCAGGGGAATGCTCTTCTCCTCCACACCTTAATGAAGTAAGTGATGATTCAAGTTCTGATTTTTCTGATATTTCTGAAGATGAAATGGATGAATATGAAATTTCTATAGATGAGTCACCATTAAGGCCCAAGTGGGCTGAAAAAATCATACAAGTTGCAGGTGAATTGGCAGGCAATCCCCAAGAGCCTAGGAAGACTAGATCTCAAACAATCAATGCTTCCTTTGCAAATGAAAGTGCACCTTCTGATCACTGTTATATGATTATTGGATCTGATCCAACATCATATCAGGAAGCTTACCATGATCCAAGGTGGAGATCAACAATGGAAGAAGAATTCCATTCTCTTCAAGAGAACAAAACATGGGATTTGGTGCCTCTTCCTCCCAGGAGAAAACTTGTGCAATGTAAGTGGATTTTTCGAACCAAACCCATTTTTGATGGTTTTGATATGAAGAATAAGGCTAGGTTAGTGGCTAAGGGCTACTCACAAATCCATGGTGTGGATTATACCGAGACCTTTGCACCGGTTGCAAAGATGGACTCAATTAGACTATCTCTAGCCATGGCAGCTAGTAAGGGTTGGAAAGTTCACCATATGGATGTTAAAAGTGCATTCTTACATGGTGAGATATAGGAAGAGATATATATGTGGCAACCTTAAGGTTTCCAAGAGGATCCCTCACTTGTTTGCAGGTTGAATAAATCACTCTATGGACTCAAGCAAGCCCCAAGGTCTTGGTATGATAAAATGGATGCCTTTTTGCTCTCAATTGGTTTCATTCGATACAAGTCTGATCCAAATGTGTATTTGCAGAAATGTGATGATGTTTTGCAGGTCATTGTATTGTATGTTGATGATATTTTAATTACAGGGAGCTGCAACAAACAAATTGGCTCAATCAAAGCATCTTTGCACAGTGAATTTGCCATGAGCGACCTAGGATTGCTAAGGCAATTTTTGGGTTTGTAAATTGAGAAATATGAAAGATGAATCATGCTGAGTCAACCGAAGTATGCTTCAAACCTTTTATTGAAATTTAAAATGGATGAATGTAAGGCATCCAAGTGCCCATTCCTTTCAGGCATAAAACTAGGTGAATTTGATGACTCTCCATTGGTGGATTGCACACTCTACAGGCAGCTAGTTGGTAGTTTGTTGTACCTTACACATACAGGACCTGATTTGTCTTATGTTGTAAGTGTTGTAGAAAGGTATATGCGGAAAACACATGATATCCATTGGAAGGAAGCCAAAAATATCCTTCAGTATGTCCAAGGAACAAATAATTTTGGGGTACATTATGCAGCTGGTTCTTCACTACAACTAGTTGGATTTTCTAACTCGGATTGGGCTGGAGATCCCATTGATAGAAATTCCACTTCAGGTTTTGTTTTCATGTTTGCTGAAGGTCCCATTTGCTGGTCAAGTAAGAAACAACACACTATTTCACTTTCTTCAGCAGAGGCCGAGTACAGGGCAGCAATGAATGCAGCCACACAGTGCGTTTGGTTGCAAGGCATTCTTCGGGAATTTGGTGTTGCTATTGATTATCCAACCAATATTTGGGTGGAAAATCAAAGTTCCATCAAGATATCTACTAATCCAGTTCAGAGGCAGAGAACAAAGCACATTGAAATCCATATGCACTACATTCGGGGCTTGGTGCAAGACAAAGTAATTTCCTTGCAGTATTGCCCATCCACCGAGCAAACTGCTGATATTTTCACCAAGTGTTTTACTAAGAATACCTTCACTCACTTGAGAGATTTGCTTGGAGTGAGTGATGGATGGTGATTGCTGCAATTTTATTGCAGGTTCAGCCCCATGAACATTTTAGAGGGAAGGTTTTATCCCATGAGGTTTTCCTTCTTGTCCTCAATTTACATGGACAAATAAAATTTTTGTTTTGTAAGGAGGTGACTTGAGCCTTTGTTGCCAAGGCCTCCCACTTTAAATTCATGAGTTGTACTAATTTCTGGTTAAGGGGGGGTGTTATAACAATAATCCAATACTTAGTACCATAGTTCATAACCTTATTCAATTTTATTTCCATGTGTGCACTATTACACTATAGTTTGGACTAGGTAACTTTAATTGGCCAAATAACCACTTTTGAGAGTGTTCACACCTATTTTGAAGCAACCCAGCTCACCCAAACTCCAGTTTTGTCCAGAAGTGTGCCCTCATTAAATGCAGGAGCGCTCTCCTTCCTTGAAATGGGGAATGTTTGTTGACTTGGAGTGCTTGAGTGGATTTAGCTCATTTTTGGCTAGATTTGGAGCATTTAATGACTCCTTGTACCTCCCACACACCTCTATTTGCTCACCCACGCATGCCTTATCCTCATTTATGACCCAGCATGCTTCAGCCATGTTCACACCAAAATTCATGACTTTTTGGGCTGATTAGGATTGAGTTGGACCCACCTAGGGGGGATTGAGGCCAACTTGGCCAATTAGCATTGTACACTCATTTTGGGATTCCTAAACCTCTCAAATTTCTCTATGATGTAATATAAACCTATTCTAAACATATTTATATGTTAGACAGTTTGATAATGCCAAGTTTTAGTTCACATTGTGTGTAAATTTGTCTCCTTTTCGAGCTTTTTCACTGGTTATTGCAAATTATTCGATTTTGTGAGGTTCTCTATAGCTCCAAGATCTTACTATGGATCAAAATAATCACACATTCCTTAATTTTTCACCATGGGAGAACACATCTACCACCATGTGAAAAATGGCTTCAACCCTTACATCTACACCATGGGAGAACACATCTACCACCATGTGAGAATGGCTCCAGCCCTTACATCTGCACCATGGGAGAACACATCTACCACCATGTGAGAATGGCTCAACAATTACATCAACACCATGGGAGAACACATCTACAACCATGTCGGAAAATCCCATGTGCATCTGCGTCTTCTGGACTCATCACTTCCCCTTGGAAAAAACCTCGATCTGAAGTACACCAAGCCTCTTTCTAAAGTACTCAAACTTCACTCTGGCTAGTGGTTTGGTCAACACATCTGCAATCTGCTCATTCGTCGCAATATACAGGAGCTTCCCTGCTCCTCTCTGCACCATATCCTTGATATAGTGATATTTGATCTCGATATGCTTCGACTTGTCATGAAACACCGGGTTCTCTGACAACTTCACACAACTCTGGTTGTCACAATAGATACAAGTAGCATCCAACTGGAGATAAAATAAATCCGAAAGTAGCTTCCTTATCCATACTACCTCACAACTAGCCGAACAAGATGCGACATACTATGCTTCGGATGTACTCAGTGCTACGCAGGACTACTTCCTACTAAACCAAGAGATCACACCTGATCCCATACTGAAGTAGCACCCCGAAGTGCTCTTCCTATCTATAGCACTGCCTGCCCAATATCAATCAACACAACCCTCTAGGTTAACCTTTTGATTTGCATCATACTTGATCCCATAATCAACCGTACCCTTCAGGTACCTCAGAATATTCTTTACAGCAATCAGGTGAACATGTCTAGGATCCGTCAGGAACTGGCTCAATGTGTTCACGACAAAGAAAATATCTGGTCTCGTGTTCATCAGGTACATCAAGGACCCAATCATCTGACGATACATCGTGGCATCAACCGACTCTGATGAAGCATCACTTAATAGCTTCAGGTTCAATGCCATAGGTGTGGCCATTGCCTTGCAGTCCATCATTCCGAACCACTTCAGGATCTCTACTGCATACTTCCCTTGTCCAAGGAAGATTCCATCTATACTCTGCCACACCTCCATACCTAGAAAGTAATGCATCATACCCAAGTCCTTCATCTCGAACTCGGCAGCAATCTTCCTCTTCGTGTCGGCAATCAACCTATCCTCACCTGTCACAAACAGATCATCCACATATAATAGGAGTATCACTGGATTTCCTTCCTCAACCTTGTAGTAAAGGTTGGAATCTTCTTTAATATTGGTAAATCCCAAACTGGATAGGAATCTTTCTATCCTGCCGTACCATGTCTTGGGTGCTTTCTTTAAGCCATACAAGGCTTTCTTTAACTTGAACACATATGACTCCCTATCATGTGTCTCAAAACCGAGTGGTTGCTCCACATACACTTCCTCTTCGACTACACCATTCAAGAAAGTTGTCTTGACATCCATCTGGTGTATCTTCCACTTCATTACTGTAGCCAAAGCAAGTACTATTCTGATGGAAGTGTATCTGGCTACAGGTGCAAAAGTCTCTTCATAATCTATCCCTTCTTTCTAGGAGAAGCCACAAGCCACAAACCTTGCCTTGTATTTCTCTATGCTACCATCTGCAGCATGCTTTATCTTGTAGATCCAATTGGAGTCACAATAGACTTCCCTTCTGGTCTTGGGACCATATCCCAAACATCATTCTTCATGATCGAATGTTACTCCTCAATCATGTCATCCTTCCATTACTGCATCCCGAATCCTGGGAACTTCAGATTCTTCAATATCTTCAATAGATAGTTTTCTTGAACTTTGTTGCCGGAACAAATGTTTTAGTTGAGTCTTCGTCACTTGTTATTCGAAACAATTCTCTCTTGTAGGTGATGGTATATGGTATTTCCTACAAGACAAGTTCAATTGCATGATTAGAAACATCTCATAGAATTCAGAACAAATTCTTACACATAAAGACATATGTCATATAGTCATGCAATTATCTTAGCCAATGCCTCAATACAACATTTATCCATATCCCGTAACTTTCTAGATGCCTTCCATCTCTACCGGAACATTGTTTAGAGTGTGCACAACTCCCAACATGTCAGCAAAGAGGTTTCATTCTAGATTAGTAGCAATGGAATGTTGTACAGTACCATAGGCCACTTACCCATTACTATATTAGAAGTATCTTGTTCATTAATGCAACCTTTTCTAAAATGCATAATATACATCCTAAATCTAGGAACATAAGTATGTACATGATTGAACAAAATCATATATACAAGAAATGACAATTTAAATACTTATATTTGTTTGCTTGTTGGGTGGACTCCCTCTCAATCTTTGCTTCCTTGCAAGAACTACTGGAGTGAGCTCCCTCTTGATCTTTGCTTCCTGGATTATCTGTCTTTGAACTTATATCCATCCTGGACCACTATGCATGCTTAAGTGTGCACTAGTGTCATCCTCAAGATCTCATACATAATCATACATGCATTAGTATAATCTCAATACTATTATGATTCTAAATAATATTAAACATGTATGGTTATGGTCATTTCATACACAGGTAATTTATCACAAGTGTTAGTATTCAAGGTTTTAGGGAGGACTTATTTTACTCATGCATATTCTTATATGACCATAGGACTCTTCATTAAGAAGCATAATATGCATAAACCCGTGATTACTCAAACTTATAACTTCATGAATAATCATTATCAATCATACAAAAAGTATACTTATATAAGATCCTGACACAATGTAGGATTCTAACTTGATATAGGAAAGCATACCTAGATTATCATGTTTGCTAGTTATGTCTAACATACCCAAACAATGTCTTCTTTGTTCTTGTCCATGATTTGTGCTAGTAACTTGCATATCTCATAAGTTAAGCATTGTAGAACCAAATTATACATACCTCGTAAGTAGATATTTTGTGTGATCAATGGCTATGGATGATTCTTTGTCTTCATGTCACCATGGTCATATGTTCTTGATCTAGAACTTGATTTGTCTTTCTTGATGTACCTTTCATGTTAGTGGACAACATCATCCTCATACAACATCACAGTGCATTAGTACAATCATAAGTGTCATAACCTTAATCAATGAATGTCTTCTATCATTCACATGCATTAATACTAAGTCTAAAATTAATCAAGATTGTACTAACCTCAATAATATGAAGACAAACATATCATAAACTTTATCATGAACAGATTTCAAAACATACCTGAATCTCCTCAAGTCATACCTGTCGGGATTGCTTGTAGTCTTCTTATGTAAGGCCTTAGCCTCATCTCCCTCTGGAACTGGAATATCTTCACTTATGTAGGTGTCCAAATCATTCTCTTCTAGGATTAACCCAATCCACTTTGATTTGATGAAGCTGGATCTGGAGCTAGCTAGGGTTTGACAGAGAAACCCTAAAAATCGAAACTTTGAATTTCAAACTTTTGATTGGATGAAAAGATGCGCCTTGATGAGCTGATCAAGCTGGCATACTTCAATTTTGAAATATCCAAAATTTGACCCCTCAAAATTGACTTTGAAAGTTTCGGATCTGCAACTTCTATCAAATTCTGGTTTTCTGGTCAAAATCTCGAACTAGGGTTTGATAGAACCCAGGGCTCTACCCAACCAAAAAATTTGATCTTGGTCTCTAAATTTTGATTTTTCTGAGGAGAATCCAGCCGTGGTCTCAAATTCAAGAAATTCCAGCTTTCTCCAAAACCCTAATTTCCCGCAGCAGTTACAAACCAAAAAATGAAAGTGCTTAGAATCCAATTTTGTTTGGACAGAAATATATTCCATATTGTTTCTGATGTATCTATGTAATTTTGGATCCTCAGAGTTTGAAACTTCTACCTATGGTATACTGACCTGTCATCTTTCCAACCCCATAGATCTGAGCTCAAATGGATTCTCTGAGAGAGAGATATGTCAAGTGTCGCAATGTGACCTGTTTATAGGATGAAACAATATAGCGAACTTGTACGGCGTGCCACATGTCACTGTTTCAACTTCGGCCTCTGAAACCTGTACCTACGAAACTACAGTTTGTTCCTTAACTGTAAATTTTTACGGAATTCCATTTGGATCTTCCTAGCCGAGATATGACCTTTTTTCCTAGGTCACATGTTTAGGAATCCATTCTGGAAGAGGCAGAAACTCTAACTTGTACGGATCATATCTCACAAAGTGCAATGAATCTGACGCTGGACTTTAGACACAAGGTACATGAACATTTCATCTTCGACCTGTAAAGGTTTTAGATCCTGAACCTTTTCCAAAATGGATTTATAGCGAATGTGCCACAATGACTGGTTTTTACTATACCAAGCCCTAGCTTCCAATTTGTCGCAAGTGCAACAAGTGTCATAAATGCCATACCATGCCTTCCTTCAGGCTAGCTCTAATACCATGTTAGTTTTTCAGCATTTAATTCAATTTGATCTAGGATATTAACTGAGAGAACAACATGTACAACATATCAAACACAAGAGATAAGAGACACAAAGCATTTCACCGGGGAAAACCAAGAAGGTGAAAAACCCTGCAACTTCCTCAGAGATAGAATGAGCATCAATACAAAGATCACAAAGATCAAACCCCACAACAAGAGATATTCTCCTAGCAGCTGCTCCTCCTCCACTTGTGCGCACTCCTCCTCTCTCTCACTAATGCAAAGTGAGTGAGTGAATGAATGAATAAATGAGAGAGTCACACTCTCTATTTATACTTTACTTCACTTGACTTTTAACTCTAACTATGTTGGCTCCAACTTAACCACTTAACATAATGTTGACTGGGCCGACCCCACTAGGGTGGTCTAATAACCCTTTGACCCACACAACTCATACGGGGCCGACCCCACCAAGGTGGTCTAATAACCCATCAAGTATAAGTTGCGACACTTACAATAACACTTGCGACACTTGCAAATACAAATGACGACACTTCCAATCGGAGGAATGATACATCTTCGTTGGGGATACAATAAAGTACAAATGTAATACATACAATATACAAGTGAATATCTTCCGAAGTTACAAATACATCAACATGTTGTACATGTTGTTCTCTCAGTTAAGATCCTAGATCATATTGAATTAAATGATGAAAAACTAACATGGTATCAAAGCTAGCCTGAAGGACGGCATGGTATGGCATTTATGACACTTGTTGCATTTGTGGCAAATTGGAAGCTAGGGATTGATATAGTAAAAACAATTCATCATGTCACTTTCATTATAACTAAGTTTTGGAGAAGGTTTAGGATCTGAAACCTTTATAGGTCGAAGATGAAATTTCCATGTACCTTATGTCCGAAGTCCAGCCTCAGATTCATTGTACTTTGTGAGATATGATCCGCACAAGTTAGGGTTTCTGTCTCTTCCAGAATGCAGTCCTAAACAGGTGACCTAGGAAAAAAGGTCATATGTCGGTAAGAAGATCCAAATGGAATTCCGTAAAAAGTGACAGTTAGGGAACGGACTGTAGTTTCACAGGTTCAGGTTTCAGAGGCCCAAATTGAAACAGTGACATGTGGCACGCCGTACAAGTTCGCTATACTATTTCATCCTATAAACAGGTCACGTTGCGACACTTGACATATCTCTCTCTCAGAGAATCCATTTGAGCTCAGATCTATGGGGGTGGAAAGATGACAGGTCAGTATACCATAGGCCGAAGTTTCAGATCCTAAGGATCTGAAATTTTAGAGATACATCAGAAAAAATATGGCATATATTTCTACCCAAACAGAATTGGATTCTTAGCACTTTCATTTTTGGATCGTCACTGCTGCGGGAAATTAGGGTTTTTGAAAAAGTTGGAATTTTTGGAATCTTACACCACGGCTGGATGCTTCTCATCAAAATCAAAATTTAGAGACCGAGATTGAATTTTTTGGTTGGGTAGAATCCCGGGCTCTATCAAACCCTAGTTCAGGATTTTGGCCAGAAAACCAGAAAACTAGAATTTGACAGAAGCTGCAGATCCAAAACTCGCAGGTGAATTTTGAGGGGTCAATTTTTGGAGTTTTCAAAATCTGAGTACACCAGCTTGCTCGCCTCATTCATCTACATCTCCCTATCTAGATAGAAGTTTGAAATTCCAAGTTTGTATTTTTAGGATTTCTCTGTCAAACCCTAGCCAACTCCAGATCCAGTCTCAGCAAATCAAAGTAGATTGGGTTAATCCTAGAAGAGAATTATTTGGACACCTACATAAGTGAATAAGTTCCCGTTGCAGAGGGAGATGAGGCTAAGGCCTTACAAAAGAAGACTACAAGCAATCCCGACAGGTATGACTTGAGGAGATACATGTATGTTTTGAAATCTGTTCATGATTAAGTTTATGACTAAGTTTGTCTTCATATTATTGAGGTTAGTACAATCTTGATTAATTTTAGACTTGTCTTATCACCTTAGTAAAAAGTATGAATGCATGTGAATGATAGAAGACATTCATTGATTAGGGTTATGACAATTATGATTGTACTAATGCACTGTGGTGTTGTATGAGGATGATGTTGTCCACTAACATGAAAGGTACATCAAGAAAGACAAATCAAGTTCGATATCGAGAACATATGACCATGGTGACATGAAGACAAAGACTCATCCATATCCATTGATCACATACAAGCTCTATTTACGAGGTATGTATAATTTGGTTCTACAATGCTTAACTTATAAGATATGCAGGATACTAGCACAAGGTCTCTAAAGCATTGAAGAAAACAAAGAAGACATTGTTTGGATATGTTAGACAAGCATGATAATCTAGGTATGTTTTCCTTATATGAAGTTAGAATCCTACCTAGTGTTAGGGTCTCATATAAGTATTCTTTCATATGATTTTATAAGTTTGAGTAATCATGGGTTTATGCATATTATGCTTCTTAGTTTGATTAATGATATGACAAACTAGAAGAGTACTACGGTCAAATAAGAATATGTATGAGTAAAAGAAGTACTCCATGAAACCTTGAATACTAACGCTTGTGATAAATTACCTATGTATGAAATGATCATGACCTTACATATTTAGAATCATAATGTTTTGATAGTATTGAGATTATACTAATGCATGTATGATTATGTATGAAATCTTGAGGATGACACAAATAATGACACTAGTGCACACTTAAGCATGCATAGTGGTCCAGGATGGATATAAGTTCAAAGTCAGATAATCAAGGAAGCAAAGATCACGAGGGAGCACACTCCAGTAGTTCCTGCAAGGAAGCAAAGATTGAGAGGGAGTCCACCCAACAAGCAAACAAAGATAAGTATTTGAATTTTCATTTCTTGTATATTTGATTATTTAAATAATATTGTTCAAATGATGTATATACTTATGTTCCTAGACTTAGGTTGTGTATATAGAATAATTGCATTAATGAACAATATATTACTAATATGCATGTGATGGGTAAGTGGCCTATGGCACTGTACAACATTCCATTTCTACTTATCTAGAATGAAACATCTTTGCTGACATGTTGGGAGTAGTGCAAACTCTTAACAATGTTCTGGTAGAGATGGAAGGCATCTAGAAAGTTACTGTAAGAATACGGGATATGGATGAATTTTGTATTGAATCATTGGCTAAGATAATTGCATGACTGTATGACATGATTTTATGTGTAAGACTTTGTTCTGAAAACTATAAGAAGTTTCTAATCATGCAATTGAATTTGACTTGTAGGAAATATCGTGTACAATCACCTACAAAAGAAGGACTACAACATTTGTTCCGACAATGAAGTTCAAGAAAACTATCTATTAAATATATTGAAGAATCTAAAGTTCCTAGGTTCCGGGATGCAGTAATGGAAGAATTCCATGATCGAGGAATACCAGTCGATCATGAAGAATGATGTTTGGGATGTGGTCCCAAGACCACAAGGGAATTCTATTGTGACTTCCATTTGGATCTATAATATCAAGCATGCTGCAGATGGTAGCATAGAGAAATACAAGGCAAGATTTGTAACTCATGGCTTCTCCCAGAAAGAGGGGATAGATTATGAAGAGACTTTTGCTTCTGTAGCTAGATACACTTCCATCAGAACAATACTTGCTCTAGCTGCAGTGATGAAGTGGAAGATACACCAGATGGATGTCAAGACAACTTTCTTGAATGGTGTAGTCGAAGAGGAAGTCTATGTGGAGAAGCCACTTGGTTTTGAGACACATGACAGGGAGTCATATGTGTGCAGATTGAAGAAAGCCTTGTATGGCTTGAAGCAAGCACCTAGGACATGGTACGACATGATAGACATCTTCCTGTCAAGTTTGGGATTTACCAAGAGTAAAGCGGATTCGAACCTTTAATACAAGGTTAAGGAAGGAAATCCAGTGATACTCCTACTGTACATAGATGAACTGTTTGTGACAGGTGAGATTGGGTTGATTGCTGATACGAAGAGGAAGCTTGCTGCAGAGTTCGAGATGAAGGACTTGGGTATGATGCGTTACTTTCTAGGTATGGAGGTGTGGCAGAGAGTAGATGGAATTTTCCTTGGACAAGGGAAGTATGCAGTAGAGATCCTGAAGTGGTTCGGGATGATGGACTGCAAGGCCATGGCCACACCTATGGCATCAAACTTGAAGCTATTGAGTGATGCTTCATCAAAGTCGGTTTATGCCACGATGTGTCGTCAGATGATTGGGTCCTTGATGTACCTGACGAACACGAGACCAGATATTTGCTTTGTGGTGAACACCTTGAGCCAGTTTTTGATAGATCTTAGACATGTTCACCTGATTGTTGTAAAGCATATTCTGAGGTACCTGAAGGGTACAATTGATTATGGACTCAAGTATGATGCGAATCAAAAGTTTAACCTGGAGGGTTATGTTGATTCAGATAGGGTAGGCAGTGCTGCAGATAGGAAGAGCACTTCGGGGTGATGCTTCAGTATGGGATCAGGTATGATCTCTTGGTTTAGCAGGAAACAATCCTGCATAGCACTGAGTACAGCCGAAGCAGAGTATGTCGCAGCTTGTTCAGCTAGTTATGTGGCAGTATGGATAAGGAAGCTATTGTCATATTTATTTGATCTCCAGTTGGATGCTTTGTATCTTCTGTGACAACCATAGTTGTGTGAAGTTGTTTGAGAACCCGGTGTTCCATGACAGGTCGAAGCATATCGAGATCAAGTATCACTATATCATGGATATGGTGTAGAGAGGAGCAGTGAAGCTCCTGTATGTTGTGGCGAATGAGCAGATTGAAGATGTGTTGACTAAACCACTAGCCAGAGTGAAGTTCGAGTACTTCAGAGAGAGGCTTGGTGTACTTCAGATCGAGGTTCCTTCCAAGGGGAAGTGATGAGTCCGGAAGACACAGATGCACATGGGAGTTTTCAACATGGTTGTAGATGTGTTCTCCCATGGTCATGATGTAATTGTCGAGATTTTTTGACATGGTTTTAGATGTGTTCTCCCATGGTTGTGATGTAATTGTTGATCCATTCTCACATGGTTGTAGATGTGTTCTCCCATGGTGTTGATGTAAGGGATGGACCCATTCTCACATGGTGGTAGATGTGTTCTCCCATGGTGTAGATGTAAGGGATGAAGCCATTTTTCACATGGTGGTAGATGTGTTCTCCCATGGTGAAAAAGTAAGGGCTGGAGCCTTCCCCGAATGGTGGTAGATGTGTTCTCCCATGTCGGTGGTGTAAGTTTTGTATGATGTGCATATGGGTTGTGATCAGTGGACGATGAGATGATCTGAAGAGGATGATCATATGTGATGATATACATTAGGCGGATGCTTTGCATGATCAGTTCAATCTTGTGTGATGATATGCATCAGGTGGATGCTTTGCATGATCATTTCGATCATGTGTGATGATATGCATCAGGTGGATGCTTTGTATGATCAGTTCGATCATGTGTGATGAGCATCAGGATGATTCTCTGGATGATATGCATCAGGACAATGTTGCGAGGATGATCAGGTGGTTCATGGGTATCAGGTCGATACTCTGTGGTCTTGGACAGGTTGTGCAAGTAGCATAGAAAATATCCTGGGAGATCTGATAGGTTGAGCTATGTGCTCGTAAAAGTCCTGGGATGCTCTTTCGAGATTTTGCTACAGGTAGCATAGAAAAGATCCTGGGAGATCCGATAGGTTGAGTTGTGTGCTCGTAAAAGTACTGGGATGCTCTTTCGAGGTTTTGCTACAGAAGGCATGTAATCAGTCCTCGATATCCGATAGGTTGAGCTGTGTGCTCGTAAAAGTCCTGGGATGCTCTTTAGAGATCTTGCAGGTTGCAAGACACTCTTTTAAGGTTTTTCCTGACCACATGTAAAAGATCATGGGAGATCTGATAGGTTGTGTTGTGTGCTAGTAAAATTATTGGGATTCTCTTTCGAGGTTTTGTGGTGGTCACATGCAAAATATCCTCGGAGATCGGATAGGTTGAGCAGTAAGCTCGTAAAATTCCTGGGATGCTCTTTCGAGGTTTTGTTGATGCATGTAATCAGTCATGAGGATTCCACAAGATGGCCAGCTCGCAGAGATGATGAAGACCTACAGGAGGCTAGGCCTACATCCAGCATGAAAAAGGGTTGGCTCTATAGAACTTCCTATGACGAGAAGAATTGAGAGATAGCACCAGTGATCGAGATGATGAGTACAGTAGCAGTGACGATGATGCTCCGTGATCTAGTGACGATGATCCAGCTCCAGAATTGAAGACTTGTGCCTATATGTATTGATGACCTGTGTCAAGAGAATACCTTCCTAGTTAAGAGGGAGTGTTGATGTATTTGTAACTTCGGAAGATATTCACTTGTATATTGTATGTATTACATTTGTACCTTATTATATCCCCAACATAGATGTATTATTCCTCCGATTGGAAGTGTCGTCATTTGTACTTCCAAGTGTCGCAAGTTATATTGTAAGTGTTGTAACTTATATTTGATGGGTTATTAGACCACCTTGGTGGGGTCGGCCCTATATGAGTTGTGTGGGTCAAAGGTTTATTAGACCACCCTAGTGGGGTCGGCCCAGTGACATGTGGATGGGTTATTAGGCTTCCTTAGGAAGTCATCCCAGTTAGAGTAAAAGGCAAGTCAAGTCATTGTATAAATAGAGAGTGTGTCTCTCTCATTCTTGTCATTCACTCACTAACTCACTTCGCATTAGTGAGAGAGAGGAGGAGTGCGCACAAGTGGAGGAGGAGTAGCTGCTGCAGTCATCTATATTATGGGGTTTGATCTATGTGATCTTTGTATTGATGCTCATTCTATCTCTGAGGAAGTTGCGGGGTTTTTCACCTTCTTGGTTTTCCCCGGTGAAATTATTTGTGTCTCTTGTCTCTTGTGTTTGATATGTTGTACATGTTGTTCTCTTAGTTAAGGTCCTAGATCATATTGAATTAAATGATGAAAAACTAACAATAGGAAGGCTAATGATCATGAGCATACAATGGCATGAGTAGACTAGAAAGAAGGTTTATATATTTTTCTATAATTTGATCCAAAAGGAGCATTTGGCTCGTAGTTGACAAAATTTCAAATAAATGAATTTTTCCATAATTTTAAAATTATGATCATTTTTGTAAATTTAGGGAATTTAAATGCATCTAATAGTTGTCAATGATTTGAACACATTGCAGATACAATAACTACAATAGGTACAGTGCGGGTCAAAATAAATTCATATTGTCCATGAGTAGGAGAATTGAAGAGGAGGATATTATTTACAGCCATGAGGAAGCTAGAGGACAAAATGTCAATGAAGGGAATGAAGAGACATAACTTAATGGTCACATAGGCAATGATAGACCTCTAATACTTGTGGAAATAATGAGAATATTGATAAGGGAGGTGCAAATCTACAAGGTTTATAATGAGATAATTTTGAAGGCTCAAGAGTATAGAAATCAATTGAATAGTACTCAACTCATGCAAATTTTTAACTTTTTGCAAAGACAAATGCATGTTGGAGTAGTTTCATGATGAGAAAGAAGAGATTCCATGAAGAATTCAGACACTCTAAGAGTGTTGCGAGGGTTCATGGACATCATTGTTCATAACCTAATGTAGATAGGAGGTCATATATGGCTTAGGATTCTAGAAGCAACCTAGAATGCATGTGGAAGAAGTGTTGCAAGGGGATTTGTGGAAGACCAAGCCTCCTACTTTTAATGGTTGGAGAAAGAAGGGAGAAGATCTGAAGTATCTTGGCTTGCATTGGAAAACAAAATTCTCACTTGGGAAAATATTTTGAAAAGAGAGGGAACTAGACCTAGTGCGTTCCATTTGTGTCTTAAGTGTGATGAGACCACGGATCACCTATTTGTTCATTGTTCTTTTATCAGTTCTATTTGCGAAAAGGTAAGACTTATTTTGAAAATTACTAGAAATTGGTGCTTGGGTTCCTTGATATCTAGCTTTAGCTCTTGAAGAGTTGTTGTTCCTCCCCATAATCTCTACCTTGCTTTGTCTGCTGGAACATTTGGATTCATGGGAATAAGGTTCTTTCTTACAATTCTACTCCCAATGCTCAAAAGGTGGTGTTTTATATTGTTGGTTCCTACAAGGAATGGATTGGACCCTCCATACCACCAAAGGCTAGATCTAGTCATGCCCCTATTTTCTCAGAAGCTACTCTTATTGGTTACTTTGATGGTTCCTCCCAAGGGATCCATGAAAGCGGAGGAGAGGGTAGGAGATGGGATTTTTTAGGTGTTGGAAGAAGGACATTTTTGCAGGATATAAATGGGATGTGATGCAAGTACAAATACAAGGGAAGCATTAATGGAACTACGTGATCTACTTTATATTTCTCATTATAAATGCATATCTTATTTGTAGGTTGCGGGAGTTAATTAAGTTTCCTACTTTTGAGGAACCAAGAATGGGGTGGAGGAAAGACTCGTCCCTCATACTCATTCTCTCAATTAATGGATGGAAAATTCGAAATGAGAGAGAGATGCTCGGAAAAAAGATGGTTATGAGAGAGAAAATAAGGGTTTGGATGAAGAAAACCTCAACCCATATATCATATGAACCATGGATAAATTAAATATAAGTTACTATATGACATTATATTCCACTGGAGAGAAGCTAAATACCATTAAAAATCCCTATAGGTTGATGGCATGTCCAAAGAACCATGAAATCCATGCCCAAGAAGCTTCACAATGTTGGAAATAAAATCTAGAAGAAGGTAATGTCTTGGGCTCACATTTCCCATATTGAAGATCAAAAAGAGGAAGGGAATGCCTGAGGGATTGAAAAGTAGAGAAAGGATGACTTCTTGTATAGTATTGAGCAAGGGATGAATGCCAAGAGTTTTTCTAGATGAGAGGTTGAACAAAGAACCAATAGTGACATGCTTCATTGGTATATTGGAATCTTTTGGTGAAAATAAGAGGGGTTTTGGGAATTTTGACAATATTATCTACCCTAATGGTGTCATAGTCTAGCATGGGGGTGGCACTCTACAGTGGAATAGCCTATGGTTGGGAGGAAATCAGTCCCCCCACATACAATTTCCTTGGAGCTTCATTTGGGAAAATATAAGTGTACTTTATTGTCATATTTTATCACAAATTCAATATTGTATGATGAATAATGTAATTTATTATTTTTATGATGATTTTATATGAAAATACTATTTATGATGACGATCAAACGATTTTGGTGTATAATCAATTAGTTTGCAAATATGTGTGGAAATGCTTTGGAAACACTTGCATGACATTAGTTTGAGAAAATAACTACGTAAGAGAAGGGTTTCCTTATCCTTTCAAGATTTATTTATGGAAGTTATGGTCCCCATGGTACTTCCAAACAAGTTGTTAACAAGTTTGGTTTTGAAAAGATTGTAAATTTGGTACCTCTTTCTGTTGCGTATGTGTTATATTATTTGCATCTAGGTGTGGGGATTGTATAACGATCTACCCCCTTCTAAAAATATGTAATTTAATCATGATTAATGGATTGGGATCTATATCTAATTTGGGTTAAAATATTAGGGTTTTGGATGTTTTGGAATACCTTAATATTGTATTGTGAATTGTTAAGAAACACAATGAGAAAGATAGAAGGGCAACTCTAAGTTTTGTTGATTTTTCCCTTTAAGGGTTTCCAAGGTAAATCTATATGTATTGTGTGTATGCCATTATGTAATCTCTATTTTGCTTAAGAATATGTATGCATTGCTTTTGTTCACGGGTTTAAAACTTACATTTTATTTTAGGGGCACTACCTTGTCATCTTAACCGCCTTTTGGGTGCATAAGTTTATAATTCATGACATGCACTTTATTTTATTATTTGAGAAGGTTAATATATGTATAAGCATTTCATTACTCATCCCTAATTAGTGGTTCAAAGTGGAAGAACTCGTGTAGCTTTAAAGGTGACAATTTTCCTTTGTTTTTTAGTATTGTAGGATTGTGCAAACAAGTTTGTAAATATTGAGCAATATATCACAAAATACTAAGTGGGTAGGTGTGAAATTTTATGTGTGGGTTATAAACATCCATGTTAAAATTATCCCCAAAATCCCAAATACATAATTTGTCATTTGAGAGACATTAACTATGCAACATGGGCCTTTTCTTGTTTTTTGGTGGATTTCTAAGGTATACATGCGCTTTTCTTGAAGGATAGAAGTGTCTACATGAAATTTTCAAGAAAGAAAGGATATTGTACACTCCTATACATGATTTTTTACTTCACCACAACCGCATGTACCTCCTATAGTGGCCTAAATGGACTCCTCTTGAAGAAATTTGGGGTTTAGAGAGCTAGAATGGAGGGTAAGTAGGGTGTTAAGCCTAAGGAAGGTTGTGATGCACTTAATGAATGAGTTTATGATGTAAAATGATGTTTTCGTTAATATGATATAATTCATTTATATTAATTTGTTAGCTTCCATTAAGAAGGCTTACTAGCATCCCCCTTACCTATGCAAATTTGTTTGTTGTGCAAGAGTGAGAATTTGAAATAGTTCATTACATGATATATTATCTCTATCTAGGATTAAATTACATCACAGTTTATATTTTCATATTATATCCTGTAATGTCTCCATCTCTGGTAGAATTTTTACTTATTCAATTTTTGTCTATTTGCATGACGACACTATCTAGAACCTAAACTAATTCCCGTAATGCAACCTAGAGTGTAAAAATGGCATGGTGAACCACAAGAGGGAGAGTATTTAAGTCGGTAAGGTCGCAGTGTCCTTTGACTTGGTCTAGCTTACTAACGTGAGTTAAGTTAAGTTTATCTGTGATATATTTATGTTTATACAAGTATACCTAGAGGAGCATGTCTTTTAGGTGGCTTTTAACTAAGCTTTATATTTATTTCTAATTGAATACATTTGAATATGTATTACTTGGGAAATATATATATATATATATTAGGTGAGAATATACAAATATATATGGACATATAGACGTACCTTACCATATATATATATATATAAATTCCTTGTTATGCATTTTACATGAAAGTATCTAACTATATACATAAATGCATACCTTTACTATGGATATATTATATACATATATATTGTTGTCATTTTTATGATAGAATCTTGTTAGAAGTGGGATTAAAGCTTAATGTTTAACATAATGTTTTATGTTTGTTGATATGATATATTGTAGCTACAAATTGCAAAACATATATTTAATTTTATGTTTAAGCATTTATTTAAAACATAGATGTTATAGGTTTATACCTTTGATATATATATATATGCATAATTGTTTTATCTATGCTAGTAAAAATGATTATGTTAAAAGAAAAAAAAAATGCATCTATTGTAATTTATATGTCTTCTATTTTATGCATACAGAAATATATGATTGGAGGTTAAAAATGTTGGACCTAGTTTTGTTTTGAAAAAGGAGCTTCTCCATTCTAGCTTGTACGTAGAGGAAGTTTTTGAGGGTATATAATATATCTTATATGAACAAATATATATATAAGAAAAGTGAAATATATGGAATATATTTTATATATATATATTACTTTTTACCTAGTTTGGGGTCCTTCGTTTGACTCTCACCCAGAGGTTTTGGGGAGGCGTTTTTGTTTTTTCTGAACTCTCTCTTTGAGTTTTTTCTTTTTTATGTTGGTGAAGGCTGGAAGAGCAGGAGGCCCTGCAATTCATTTTCCTGCTCTGTTTGCTTCTATTGAATGAGGAAAAAAACGTTTTTAAAGTGTTGTGTGTGCCCATTGATGGCACCATTCGTTTTTTTGCTCTGTATGCTTCTATGAATGCTTCTATGAATGAGAAAAAAAACGTTTTTAAAGTGTTGTGTGTTCCCATTGATGGCACCATTCGTTTTCCTGCTCTGTATGCTTCTATGAATGAGGAAAAAAAAACGTTTTTAAAGTGTTGTGTGTGCCCATTGATAGCACCATTCGTTTTTCTGCTTTGTATGCTTCTATGAATGAGGAAAAAACGTTTTTAAAGTGTTGTGTGTGCCCATTGATGGAACCATTCGTTTTCCTACTCTGTATCCTTCTATGAATGAGGAAAAAACATTTCTAAAGTGTTGTGTGTTCCCATTGATGGCACCATACGTTTTCCTGCTCTGTATGCTTCTATGAATGAGGAAAAAACGTTTTGAAGTGCTGTGTGTGCCCATTGATGGTACCATTCGTTTTCATTGCTCTATATGCCTCTAGTGAAGTTTGAAAAACGTTTTAGCTATGTATGTTGGATGGGAAAATGTTTGTATGGTCTCTGTGTGCCGAATGATGGAAGAAAAATGTTTGTATGCTCTCTATGTGCCGAATGATGGAAGAAAAACGTTTGTATGCTCTCTGTGTACCGAATGATGGAAGAAAAACGTTTGTATGCTCTTTGTGTGCCGAATGATGGATGAAAAACGTTTGTATGCTGTCTGTGTGCCTAATGATGGAAAAACAAATTGTATACTCTCTGTGTGTCGATTGATGGGAGGAGAACGTTCTTGGGCAATGTTGTAATGCCCATCGAGTTTTAAACACTTTGACTGCTCTGTTGGCTTACAATTTTGATTTGAAAACATTTTGGCAATGCTGTAATGCCCAACGAGTTGAAAACGCCTTTGGCTGCCCTGTTTTGGCTCACTAGATCTGTTAGATTGGAAATCATATGGACATCTCTCCTTTGGGTGTTGATAAAAACGACTTTTAAAACCCTATAGCATTCATGGTGGAATAAAAAACGTTTCGATCGCTGCTCTCGGAGCTGGAGTGAGATCGAAACCTCTGCTTAGTGCGTGTTTGTTGAAAACTTTGTGGATTGGATCTTTGCATTTCAATTTATTGGTTTGTGTTTTTTTCTTTCGTTGCGGGGAAAATGATATGCTGGAGATTACCTCTGTCTATGTTTCATGTTGCATGTATAAAACGTTGGAAGTATTAGATATATGCATGTTGGAAGTATTAGATATATGCATGGAAGTATTAGATATATGCATGTTTCATTTTTTTTTGCAAGTATTAGATATATGCTAACCATGGGTGGAACTAGAGCGCATTTATGAGCGCCACTTGGACTACGGCTAGTAACTTGAACTACCATGACATATTATATTTATGTTGCTCAAGAAGAATGTGGTCCCCTTGCTTGGTTCTTTGGTTTTATTTAAATCTAAAGGTATTTTGAAGCTTTATTATTGCGGACCCAAGCTTGCCAATTGCGAGTATTCGAAATATATATATATATATATATATGTTATATAACATTTATGTTTAAAAGATGCATTTAATGTATATATATTGTAATTGAAGATATAAGTAAGAGACATCATGAGTATATATATATATGTAAAATATATAAACCATATGTCGAATGCATTGGACAAGGTTTAATTACATGATCATGTGAATTGTATTACATTATGTTGATTGATTACTTGTCGAATGCTTAGGCGGCATGTCGAATGAAATCTCAAACATTACCTACACATGTTCATGATAATTTTGAATTACATTATGTATTTTTGTGGTCGCATGTCGAATGCATTTTATGCATATCGCATGTGTTACTTATGTTTCATACTCATTTATGATGCTTGATACCTTTTTATGGCTTGTCGAATGCGTTGTTGCATCTCGAATACCTGTTTTATGTTCATACACGTATTTATGATTCATGAGATCTTGTGTTTGCGTGCCGCATGCATTAATGTGCATGTCGAACATGTTTCTTATGATTTATTTGCATGTCTATGATTCTTGGCATTTTGTGGTTGCATGTCAAATGCATTATTGCATGTCGAATGTGTTCCTTATGTTTTTTATATGTATTTATGATGCTTGTATCATATGATAGCTTGTGGTTGCATGTTGAATGATTTGAGTGCATGTCGAAATGCTTGGATGGATTGTCGAATGCATTGGTCTGAAGTACAGACTTGGGCCCACCGAGAACAACACCACAACTATGCACGAGGTTAGGACACGAGAAGTGTCTAGGTAGGAGCACTACCTTTTGATTTGCAGGAGTATTGCAGTAACCTTGAGAGTTGTGTGTGATTAGTTCTAGGGCGACGAGACTTAAGACTCTCTATCATTTTTGTGGATCACCATGCCCAGCTCAGGGGTGGCCTTCGGACGAACTAAGTATAAGCCATCGAAGAGCCTATGGTTGGGTGGAGCGTTGCATTTCCCAAAACAGTTCCCCTAAATAAATAATTATGCTTGTAATTTAATTTGATGTATCTTGATTAATGAAATGACGTCTAGAGTTGTTGGAGTATATTTTATTGTACTAATGCATGTTGTAAGTATGAATCATGAATACAGGAAGAAGAAGACGGGAAGAACAACCATTCTTCATTTCTACCGAGGTGGTAAGAAATGTATGCTTGTAAAGTTATCATACTCGTTGATATATATATTGACTCGTCGGATTGTGTCTTTAATTGTATTCGATTAATGCAAGTGAAGAGTAATATCTATTATGTTCACTTATTCATGTATTCATGTGAAGATGATTTGTTAGATGGCCAAAGGAAATAGACTATCATTGTTTGAAAAAGATACTTCAGTATGATGCTAACCCTGCGGAAAAATAGTATCATACTTATGCTTAAGATTTTACAATTCCATGTCTTTGATGTGAAAACATATATTAGCAATTATGTTTAATGTACAAGCATGTGATTGTGGATGCAATAGAAGAATGGTTAAGTTCTTGTGCAATTGAGTAAATGTGTAAAATATTATGTGGACTAAGAATAAGATATTGTCTTAGATCAGTTTGCATCGAGTGTGATCTATGCAAGAGTATGTGTGAAAAGCACATGTTTGTATGCATTTTGTGATTGATGTAACGAAGAATAGTCAACATAACCTAGCCGAATCTTCCTAAGGTTATGATTACACCTCTCGACATAGTCTTTGGTTGACTTAATATTCATTGAATGTAAGAGAAAAACTTGACATGTTCTCATATTAATATATAGTTGCTTAACCTTGTCGGCATTGACTTATGGTGATATTAATAGCACATTTACATCTAATAGTTAGTTGAATTCCTTGTTAATGAAAACTACGACACCATGATGATTGAATATTATGTGGTTTGCATACTTCCGTATTTGAGAAGGTTTTACATTATGCATTAAATATGTGTTGACAAGTTTTCTAAAGGTCGATTAAATATGTAACTTATTGGATGAGTATATTTGTATGAAATGGAATCTAGCACCTGAATGTATGTTTCATGCACCGTTGTATTTAATGTTATAATTACCAAGTATGTTTGAGTATCGAAATGATTCATTACTCTACCAATATTCGCATCGTGATATATCTTTCGTTATTGGATATAATTTTGAACAAGTATTACTTGTTATTATATGGAAAGATAGGTGTTTACCTTGGTTTATATCTATGTGAGACTTATGGTACACTGACATGCTCCTGATGTTAGATGAGTCTAGTTAACAGTGTTGTGTTACAGATAACATCAAGTTGTGGAACTAGCTTATGGTGTAGAAGGAGCGTTCTTCTATGTTGTACCTAATTGTTTAGATGTTATTCACTTGGTAGGTGAATTGATGATTGTACGAATGTTGAAAGTATGTTAATTAAAAACAAAAAAAATTATCCCCATTTCCTCTTAAAAGTGACAAGGATTTTGGGATGTTACATATGGTATCAGAGCGAAGGTTCCTACTCTAGGACCTATAGGCTCATTTATGTTTGATGCTGCAACATAGATTTTGAGTTGTAATGAAATATGAATCATGAAAAATGTTATTATGTTATGTTTTTGTGATTGAATATTGACATCCATGAGGATTTAACTAATATACATAATTGGTTGTTGTGTGCAAGGAATTGAATGCACAATTATAAAAGCTTGGCAATCAAGAACCAAAGCTAATCAATGGCAAGAGAATCGCTAGACCAAAATGAGTTTGCAAAAATAACTATAAGTGAATGCCTCTATATGGTTGTTGAATTTAATATATGGTTATGTGCAATAGGCTCAACTTACAGCTTGTGGTGTCAATTCGGTTGGCCATGATAGTGGCATTAGAGCCACAATGAGAACCAAGGGTTCACTAATACAATGTTATGAGACATTGTTGCATGCACATGAGACATTATGACTGGAAAGTAGAAATCTTGAGAGCATCAAGAGAAATTTAAAAGATAACTCCAAAACTAATAAAACCCTCACCTTAATAAGACAAGCGGGAGGGGGAGGGAAGCGCCCTACATTTTAAAATAAATCTAACTTAAAATTTAAAATAACACTAACTTAAAAATTAAAAATAAAACTTTTATATATGTGTTGGGCATAAGCCCTAGAGCACATGGACTACTTTGTTATGTGTTGAGCATAGGCTCTGGAGCACATGGATTACTTTTATATGTATTGGGAAAAATCCCTGGAGCACATATTATGTGTTGAGCGTAGGCTTTGGAACACAAGGAACACCTACAGTTGGGTATGGCTTGGCCACTTGATTGTGTGTAGGTAGGAGAACTACCCCAATCTTGCAGGAGCACTGCATTTACCCTGAATAGTTGTTAGAGGTGGTTCCATGATTTTAGTGATGAACAAGTCCCTAGAGCACTCTGGAACTCAGGAGTACTGGGTGAGTGTTGGGAATCGTCATGTGCGTGATGCACACCCTGAGGGGCATGACACCGAGAAGGTTTCGAGTACCATTTTTGTGCTTGGTACACACCGAGAAGGCTTGATACTTTTCCTGGACTCAAGCAAGCAGGCTTGAGAGGAAAAAGGTTTTCCTGGACTCAAGCAAGGAGGTTTGCGGAGAAAGAGTGTTCTTGGACTCAAGCGAGGAGGCTTGAGGGGAAGTATAGTTTCTAGACTCAAGCGAGGAGGATTGAGGAGAAAGAGAGTTCCTGGAATCAAGTGAGGAGGTTTGAGGGGAAACAGAGTTCCTGGACTCAAGCGAGGAGGCTTGAGGGGAAACAGAGTTCCTGGACTCAAACGATGAGGCTTGAGGGGAAATAAAGTTCCTGGAATCAAGCGAGAAGGCTTGAGGGGAAATAGAGTTGTCCTGGACTCAAGCGAGAAGGCTTGAGGGGAAATAGAGTTGTCCTGGACTCAAGCGAGAGGGCTTGAGGGGAAAGAGAATTTTTCTGGAATTCAAGTGAGAGGGCTTGAATGGAAAAACTTGAGATCACCTGCTGATACATTCAATGATGCTATGACTGGTATGGTTATACCACAGGTACACAAATGGAAAATTTTGCGGCAAAAATATGTTTATTTAAATTCATGTATATGTGAATTAATGATTAGTGTAAATTGAAATGAAAATATTGTGATGTATTTTGTATTGTTGAGATACTTGAATGTGTCGTAGAGTTGTTACTCAAATAAAATGTTATTGTTAAATGTAAAAATATTGAAGTACATGTAATGTTTTAGTTTAACATTGTACTCGGTGTACTGGTAGCATTATGCATGTATATTGTTTTCTTGCACATTGGATGTGATATGGTCACTTGGTGTGGCAGTTGTTGTTGTTACAGGATAAGATGAAAGCACTTAGGGGTGCTAGTTATCTTTGTATTTTGGCGATTATAGTTTCAGGCCGAAGTTGAACAACTTTAATATCACATTGCAAAACTTAATATGTGTATATTGTAAACTAACATGCAGGAATGCCAGCAAGACAGTGCAAGTTAAATAAACAAGCACAATAAGACAGTAAATGATTGTGCATGGGAGCATGTGGCTCCGAAGTTTTATGTTTTATATTATGAAACTAACATGTGAACCAGGTAGAAATGGTACCAACATTGCAATGTATTTGCAATTTCCCAAGACAGGGAGCAGAGCGATACGGGGGATAAGTATTGCAGGTATAAAAAACATATCTTTATGATGTTTTTGTTATAATATTATTGTGTCGTTAACATGTATTGCATAGAGAATGTGTTTTGCATGCAATAAAAATGCAGGAAAGAAAGATGCACAGGTGAAATAGTGCAAAAAGTGGCACAACACCGAGGACGGTGTTATTCCAAGAGGGAGAGTTTTGTAATGTCTCCATCTCTGGTAAAAATTTTACTTATTCATTTTTTGTCTATCTACATGACGACACTATCTAGAACCTACATTAATTCCCGCAATGCAACCTAGAGTGTAAAAAGGGCATGGTGAACCACAAGGGGGAGAGTATTTAAGTCGGTAAGGTCGCGGTGTCCTTTGACTTGGTCTAGCTTACTAATGTGAATTAAGTTAAGTTTATCTGTGATGCATTTATGTTTATACAAGTATACCATGAGGAGCATCTCTTTTAGGTGGCTTTTAATTAAGCTTTATATTTTTTTCTAATTGAATACATTTGAATATGTATTACTTGGGAAATATATATATATATATATGTCATGTCCCCAATTTTGGCTCATCCAGTACCATGGGTGAAAGGGGACAAGATCAACCCCTAAGGGAATTAAATGGTATTAATTCTATTTGCTTAGAATTAATTTTATTCTAAGTCTCACAAATTGGCAAATTTATTTATTAAAGGTAATTTTGATAAATAAAATTAATGGATAAAGAGCAAGTGGGCCAAGAGGTCTCCCATGTGGAATATGTTGCCAAAATGGAGTAGGGTGTATTTTTGGAAGCAATTATACAACAAGAGTTAATTAATCATTAATTAATTGATTAAATGTTGAAGTGTGATATAATTCTGAGTTGTAATATTTTTATTAATAAATATTGCTAATAAATATTGGCAAGTGGTGATGATAAGGTTGGAGGAATTACTTGGAGTAGAAGTCAAGTAAACACTAGAGTCCAAAAATGTTGCCAAAATGGAGAAAAGAGGCTTATTTCAAGAAAATCAGCATAAATCCAGGAAAAGCAGGAAATTTTACAAAAGGAAGGAAAATCGGAAAAAATGGAAAGAAAGAAAAGCCAAGCCAAGCAAAGCAAGGAAAGTATGTCCACTCATGGGTGACCTATTCTCACAGGTCACCGAGAAAAGTAACTTGCTCAACAGTTCAACATGAATTCTATAAAATAATGATTCCAACTCCATTTCACATCTTTTTCTAGTGTGAGGAATTTTATGAATGCATTTGTGCATCCAAGACTTGAGAGGTGTGCCCCTAATCAAGAATGGGAGATGTGCCCCAGCTTTCTGTGAGAGCATGATGGAATCTATCCATTATCACTGAGTTTATTTGTAGGTACTGAAGCTTACATGGTCGAATCAGAAGTTCAGAGCTATCTACATCAAAGTCAGAGATCGAATTCTTCCTCCTTCTTCTATTCTACAACTACTTTCGTATATGCAAGAGGAGAGATTCTTCCTTCATCTTTTGAGAGGAATATTGGACTATTTCTGATGTAATAAAAGAGTATGTAATGTTATGATATCATTCAATTCAATACAAATTAGAGAATTCTGAATTATTCTCCAATTTATGCACCCTTGCTAGATTTATCTAGATTTTGACTAGCTTTCAATGAATGGTTCATAATTCAATGACTAAAGGTCCAAATGAATTCATTCCAGTTCCTGTGGTTAGCTAATACATCACATGTCATTATCCAACTACTATTTTAGAATTTTGAGTTCCTTTGAGCATTTTTTACGAGTCCACAAGTAGAACTAGTTGAGCTGTCCTAAAATGCTATTTTACTAGTTTTGTTATCCTACTTGCCCAGATCTACATATAAATTTCTGAAATGTTATTTAATGATACAACTATTGTAAATGAATGATTATTAGCCTCTCTAATGTTTGAAACAATATTTTCCAACCCTCAGTCAATTTCCCTACCCATACTAGTCTGCATATGTTGAGAACCCCAGGAGCATTGGAGTAGAGTTCATCCAGGTTGTTCTTGAAACATAAATGGTCTCAGTACGTTGTGCATAGGTATAAAATCATATCATAACCTTTCATCCATCCATAGCCTTTGTACTTGCCATCTCCAGCAATTCTAGCTTCCTTAGCCATTATTTTGATCAAATTTGAGAAGCCTAGAGTCTTTGTATCACTTGTATAAGTTGGTACATTAAAGTGGTACATCCATGAAAACAAATATCATTTTATTAATCCTTACCAACTCCCTGATCTAGTCTGTATATGCGGATGTACCCAGGAAGCCTTGTTGTAGACTTCGGCGATGCCGATGTTCGAAGGATAAATGGTCTCTATGTTTTGTATAAATGATCCTAAAATTTTTCCTTATGTCTAACTTGCTTCTGCACACTCTCCCATGTAAATTCCAGAACCTAAAGTCACCCCTACCATACTTTATCAGTGCCCCTGTACACCTCACTTACATCCTTCTCACCGTAAAGAAATTGTCTAAAAATTACTAGTGAAAATCCTGATAAATTCGACAGTTGGAGTTAGTATTCTGGCCAATTCTTGGTTGGGATATTACAGTGGTATCAGAGCACTTTCCTTGGCTCAGCCTATGGAAAGTAACTCTCAGTGGAAAGGTAGCTCAGCACTATCTTCAAGTTGTAGTTGTGTAATTAGTTCCATTCATGGAAGATTTAGAGTTTGAGTTGCATAAAGAAGATGATTATTTTTATGAAGAGTATGATGATTATGATGAGCAGTATGAAGAATATTGCAGACAGTATGAGGAAGAGAATTTCCAAGAAATACCTTCCACAAGTGTCAAAACCCAAAATTTTCCGAAAAATTTAAAATTTTTAAAAATACCATGTAATATTATTAAATGCAGTCATTTAACTGTTTGTTTAGCTTAAGTGATCATAACTGTGTCTGAATGATCTTTTATTATACTTAAATTTTAATATGAGTTTCTTTACAGTTACTGATTGTTTTTCTGTTTTGCAACCACAAGGGGGAATTTCCATAACAGACTGGGCTTACTTAGCTTCCGAGCTAATGCAACAGGTTTTCTTTCTCTTACAGATATACAGGTAATGTTCTGGTCGCTGCAAATAAATCTTTAACGTATTATAAAACAAAATGCTGTTCCAAATCATTCAGTAGAAGTATAAGCATGCTAGCCAGGTTATCTAGTGTTTAAAGGTAGCATTCTTCCTATGACCTCCTCAAGATCTTACTGATAGAGAGTTAAGAATTAATAGAGAATATGATAGCTATTTTTCTTGATAACAAATGAATTAAATAACTCTAGGGAGTATTTGTCCTTTGATGATATTACTGTAATGCAAATATACTTCATAACTAGCACTGTAGAATACAACAAGGTGACCATACTCAGACCAATTTTCTACTCATCCATTGTTATTGTACCAAGCCAAGTCTTCAGTTAGAAGATATCTTTGATTTACAATTTCAATTATAAAGGATTTGGAATTATCAATATATACTTAGCTTATTTCTAGCATTTACAAGGTATTATGTCAGTTACATGTTTCTTCTTAACAATTTCAGGGTTTGTATTGATTGAACAGCTACTCCTATTTCTATGAATGACAATGGATAAAAGAACAAAACTAAAAGCTATCTTGATTAAACTCATTGAGCCTTAAGGACATCAAGAGTCTACTTGTTATCACAAAAATCTGAAACTGTTAAGAGATGGTTATTAAATTGTAACAACAAAAGAAATGGACTAGAGTAACCCTAATCCAAAGTTACGAGTTATGAAACTTAAATCCTACAATTATAGTTACCTAAAGAAGGAATGGCAAGTCCTATACCAGCTGTGCAAGCTATCGCAAATGGGCATTATAGTAGTAGAATTGTAATTCACTATGCCCAACATCACTACACTATCTTAGAGACTTAAAAGAGATGCAATATCTCGTGTCTTTTCACATGAGTCTAGGGTATAAGGAAAAATAGTTATAGTTTTTATGAACCACTTATGGCTTGACATTACACCCTTAGCCTGATAGATTTAAAAGAAATGACCTCTCGCTAGTCTGTTCACATGAAACTAAAGGAAGTGGCAATCTAGTGATAAGTTTATGAACTACTTGTATCTTATCATTATTCCCATGTTCTCATAACTTTTATAATTAGAAGTCAAATTCTCTATGTTTCAACACTTCAAAACTTAGCTTTGAATGCTATCTACATACATGGTTTTAACAATTATAAAGCAAAGTTCTTAATGTTACTTTGCAGGGTTCAAAAAGCTTGGTCCTAACGTGAAATATATGGCAGGTTTAAATTATGGTATCGAGACCATAATGGAATATCCATACAATGATTTTGGTTTACCCACGCTATGATTTTTATTTGGAAAATAATTGATGGGGTATCTCGTTGTAAGACTATAGCTCGTCGACCCACTGCATGAAAATTATTTGGATGCTACGTGGTTGTTTCAGAACCAAGTGTTGATGATATAAAATGTTGACTTAACCCTAACTTGGCATTTCTCCCTCGCCTTCGGGCTCGGTCGCTCAGTGAACCCTCCTGTCCAAGTTTCGCTGAGGCACTGGTGGTAGCAGCTTCCATGCTGCTATAGTTCTTCATGCTTGTCCATTGTATCATTTGGGAGTGTTTATACCTTGTTGTTGGCAACTATAAGTTTATTAAACACCTAGGGTTTACCTTTTCTACCATTACCGACCCTGTCATGGCGTGAGTGTATCTTTTGACTTGGTGTTTGTCAAGGCTTCCATCGTGGAAGATACCCTTCGCTTCTGCCAGCTTGTTCATTCGGTGGCAAGGGTGGGGTTTTACACTTCCTCTGCTCGTGAGTAACAGGCTTTTTATGGTGACCGAAATTCTTTTTAACTCGCTGGTAAGTTACAAGTTTTCTCCTCCGTTATTTCAGTTAAAAGAATTAGTTTAACAAAATAAAGTTTGTAGCTGATACCACTCTGTCGTTGCAGGTTCTGGCCCCTCTCAGAGGCGTGGATGACACAAGCTTCGACGATTGGCTTTACCGGGTAAGCCTGGTTTTCACCATGGCATTTTCCTCCTTGCTGGTTTGTTAGGGCGGTTAGGGTTTGGACTTTGAAAGAACAACTCTGTGACTATCTCCGTTCTGCTGGGTCTTTTAACTGCTTTTAACCGCAAGTTCCTTGACAGGTTTAACCCTGTGATGTGATAGGGATGTTATGGCTTCAGTCAATTGTAATTTATTCGTTTTTCTTTAGGTATTTAGGGTTTTTCTACAGAAGAATTATTGTATAAAAAGAAAAGAGAACAAAGGCTGTGAGCCTATTCTGTAGATGAGGTTACGGCCTCGTGGTTTTATTTTCGTTACTGCACTCTTAAAACGTTCTTGGTTATCACCCAGGGTTTTGAAATTTGACTTAATATAAAGCTTTTTCCTGTATATTGGGCTTGTTTATCGCATGCGTTTTTTAATTTGAGGTTATGTACAGTAGTAAGTAAATTTAAGTTTTTAAACCACTTATACTGTGAATTTGTGACGCGGCTGTAGGTGAAAACATTGTCTTAACTATTTAGCATTAGTTTTGCTTGCACAAGCTGGGCTGGTCGGGTTTGACCCGAAATATTTTACAGTTGGAAAATAAGTTGAAATGCTTAAGCTATCAATTAAAATGCGACTCTGTTGATATTTGTGAGTTGAATAAAAGATAATAACCGTAATGGTCAAACTCGATGATTGAGCTGAATATGGTTCCGTTGTTTTCTTTTTAAAATTAATAACTGGGTTATTTATCTGCTGATAAATTCTTGTTAATAAAATGCTGTAGGGTTTACGTACCTAAATTTATTTGTTATAAAGTAACTTCTTAACTTTATGAATAGGGTTTGTGCATTGATTTAATTAATAGGTTATGACTGGATAACTTTTAACTAGGGTTTGTGCATTGATAAAGATAACCAATCCGTGGCTACAATTCTTCTGCAATGTTATGTGTCATGGTATAAATACTGAAACTTTTACTATTAAAAGTTTACTATTGTTTCCTATGATTTGTTTATTTAATTTTGTAGTATACAGAGTAAAATTATTTTATACGTAATCCTTACCTATCTATTCTTTAATTATAGTTACTAGGTTATAAATGTAATAATAAATTACTACTTAAGTATTACTATTATATTGAATACAGTATAAATACCTGATTAGTAATAATTACTTCTTACTAGGGATGCTGATAAACATAGTAACTCTACCAAATTTAACTACTGCTATTCTGAAATACTAACTTTTCTAATTAATTACTCCTCAGTCATATTGAAAATAAACACAACATACATCCATTCATACTTAATAAACATAAGGAAATAAATGGCAGAACCTGTTTCCGCTGTGAACAACAACAGTAATGGGAGGCAGTTCCTCCCTACCAACTCCTGGAGAGTGCTCAGATAGCAACTTCTCAGGACCCCCGAGCTTTCTCTGGCTTCCCTGGCTGGAACTAGGTGCAGCAAAGTAAATTCTCTCAACCCAAACAGCTATAATGGAACCAAGTTACTGCAGCATTCCTCTCAAACAACTTCCTTACTGTATTTCCCTCTCCCTCAATGGATTTCCTGAATAACACTCACCTGAATGTATTCTCTCTGGAAAAATTCCCGCCCCTAGCTCTATTCATTGAGTTCTTTTTAAAAGATTGCCTAGGTCTTTGTTGGGTTAACTGTCATTAATGAGCCACCTGCTCTGATTCCACTTTCTTGGGGAATCATGACCCCAAATATAGGGAAGTTGCCACCTGCAACTTAGGAAGTGTTTGAGGATGCTGCCACTTGTCTTTTTCCTTTCCACCTAGTTCCATCCACCAGTTTGACCAGTAACCTCTTTTTAACAGCTCTCCCATGCTGTTGTCTCCACAATTTATTTATTAATAATAAAATATTCTGAATTACACTCCATTTCTAGTGACTCTGCTGAGTCATCAATTCCTACTTAGCATTAAATTTAACATAATGTCTCAGGAATATAATAAAACAATTACATATTTTTTACAAAATTGGGGTATGTGACATACACACCCCCTTAAAATGTAACATCGTCCTCGATGTTACTTATTCCTCATCCTCTGCAACCTTCTGGAACAGATTTGGGTATGCTTCCCGCATCTTACTTTCCAGTTCCCGAGGATACAATCCGGTTCCACCAGAACTTCCCCTTCTGGTTCTACCTGTACAACGTTCCAATCAATCACATGAGTAGCATCATGAACATACTTTTTCAGAACAGAAATATGAAAAACATTGTGCACTTTTAAATTAGGTGGTAATGCTAGCTGATAAGCAACTTGACCAATTCTAGATAAAATTTCAAACGGACCACAGTAACGTGGTGCTAATTTTGCACAACTCCCCAATCTTAGGGAGCTCTTCTTTGGTATTACCTTTATGAACACATGTTCACCCACCTAGAACTCTTTAGGAGTTCTTTTCAAATCTGCTTGGCTCTTTTGCCGATCCTGGGCAACCTTCAAATTCTCTTGCACTTGCTTCACAATCTGTTCCATTTCTTTTAATAATTCCGGTCCTAACACTAATCTATCTACTGGATTATTCCAGGAGATAGGAGTGTTACATTTACGCCCATACAGAATTTCAAAAGGACTGAACTTAGCTGACGATTGATATTGTTATTGTATGCAAATTCTGCTAAATGTAAATAATCCTCCCACTTACCTGGTTGATCCTTAACATACATTCTTAGCAGATCTTCCAATACCTGATTAACTCTTTCAGTCTGTCCGTCCGTCTGAGGATGGAAAGAAGTGTTGAATTCAATGTTGTGTTTAATCCTTTAAACAAAGATTTCCAGAAATTCCCTGTGAATTTAGGATCCCTGTCTGAAATAATAACCTTTGGAACACCATGTAACCGAAAAATCTGCTTCAGAAATATATCAGCTATGTTTGTAGCCTTGTAAGTGGTTTTAACAGGAATAAAATGTGATGATTTACTTAATTTATCTACTACAACCATAATTGAATCATTCTGATTTTGATTTCTGGGTAATCCAGTAATGAAATCCAAGCTGATTATTTCCCACTTCCAACTAGGAATAGGCAAGGGTTGCAGTAACCCAGCTGGATGTTGATGTTCTGTTTTTACTTGTTGACAGTCCAAACATCTAGCTATATACTCAGCTACTTCAGATTTCATATTAGGCCAAAAATAATCTTTTCTCAACATGGTGACAGTCTTCTGGTAGCCTGGATGCCCTGAGTAAGGGGTTTTATGAACTTCATCCAGAATTAGCAATTTAACCTTAGATACATTAGGCACATACAGTCTGTCCTTAAACAATAAAAATCCATCTTTGTTTAGGCTATAACCCTTTATTAAACTTTCTATAGGTTCTTCTTTAGCTGTAGCTTGTAAATTTTGATAAATTTCATCCAATTTTATCCCTTCAGCCAACTGTTCATTTAAATCAGAGGTATAAGTACTGATAGCTGTGGTAAAATTCAGCTTTGCATTTCTACTCAAAGCATCAGCCACCTTATTTTCCTTTCCTTTTATGTGCTGAATTTCGAAATCGTATTCACTTAAGAAGGCCAACCATCTTGCTTGCCTTGCATTTAAGTTAGGCTGATCTAAAAGTATTTTAGACCCTTATTATCAGTCATTAAAGTAAACTTTCTGCCTATTAAGTGGTGTCGCCGCATCTTTAAGGCATGAATAACAGCAGCTAGTTCTAAATCATAAGTGGCATAATTCTTTTCATGAATCTTTAGCTTCCTGGACTCATAGGCAATGACATGCCCATCCTGAGTCAGCACTCCGCCTAGACCGTCATTACAAGCATCGATGCAAACCACGAAATCCTTATTAGGATCCGCTATTCTTAGAATAGGCACAGTTGTTAATAAAGTCTTCAATTTCTTAAAGCTTTCTTCGCATTTTAAGTTCCAATCAAATTTCTTGCCTTTCTTTTGCAAGGAAGTGATGGGGTTGGCTATTTTTTAAAATCCTTCTATGAATCTCCGGTAATAACCGGTAATTCCCATGAAGGACCTAACATCTGTTACGTCTTTTGGTACTGGCCATTCTTCGATTGCCCGGATCTTTTCAGGATCAACTGAAATCCCTTCCTTAGTCACTACGTGACCTAAGTTCTGGAATTCATCCCTGAAGAAGTCACACTTACTGAACTTCGCAAAGAGCTGTTGCTCTCGCAGTTCTTGTAAGACTATCCGTAAATGTTCTTTATGTTCCTCTTCGTTTTTAGAATAAATTAAAATGTCATCGATGAATACGACAACAAATTTATCCAAGTATTTATGCATTAAGTTATTCATTAGACACATAAAGACGGCTGGGGCATTAGTAAGCCCAAATGGCATTACGACAAATTCGTAATGTCCATACCTCGTTCTGAAAGCTGTCTTGAATATGCCCTCTTCTTTAATTCTCACCTGATGATAGCCTGATCTCAGGTCTATCTTAGAGAACATCGTAGCTCCACGTAGTTGATCAAACAGATCATCTATGCGGGGCAACGGATATCTGTTTTTAATTGTCATCTTATTTAGTTGACGGTAATCTATGCAAAGTCGCATAGTTCTGTCCTTATTTTTAACAAAGATTACTAGTGCTCCCCAAGGGGACACACTAGGTCGAATGTAATTCTTATCTATTAATTCCTTTAATTGGGATTTTAATTCATTAAGCTCCAGAATATTCATATGATACGGAGCCTTCGAACTGGGTACAGCACTTGGTACCAACTCAATTGTGAAATCCAGTTCCCTCTTGGGAGGTAATCCTGGAATTTCATCCGGAAAAACATCAGTAAATTCATTTACTACAGGAATATCCTCTATTTTTATCTTATTTATTTCAGGCTTAACTGCCTCATCTATAATAGTTACAGCATAGGCTTTGCACCCTTTTCGGACTGCTCTTTTAAGTTGTAAGGCAGAAATCTTCCTGACTACAGTTTTCCTAGGAATACCCTTAACCGTTACAGGCTGTTCATTATTATTCACACACGTGAAGGTTTTATCAAAACAGTTTAAAACTACCTTATGCTGTTCTAACCAGTCCATACCAATAAGTATGTCATATGAGCCAAGTGGTAAAACATTTAATTTAACAGTAGTTTTAAAATCATTCATATCTAGGGCACATTCCTTAACATAACAGTTCACCTTCCTTTTTGCCCCAGTAGCTAGTTGTATTGACCAAGAGTTATCAAACCTTTCAATAGTCAAATTACACTTTTCTACTATCTACGGTGAAATATAACTAAGGCTAGCACCTGGATCTATTAAAATAGTTACAGGGGTTTTGTTAACCATACCTCCTACTTCCACCATGGAAGTTTGATAATCAGCTTGGTGGTTCTCCAACACTGCATTGATTCGGGGCATAGTCATTGCAAAGTCTCCAACAGTCATTTCATCTTGTATAGTATGAATATTGCTGTTTGGTTTCTTCCGATTTGGGCAAACTGAAGCATAGTGTGGGACATTGCACTCCCAGCACTTAACAGGCTCCTTTCGTTCAAAATTCTTAGTGAAATTTCCATGATTGTTAGAAGCCTCCTTGCTGCCCTTAAAGTTGTTGGGATTATTAGCAGCTCCATTTTTGCTTCCCTGGAAGTTTTTACCATTAAAATGGTTTCTGTTCTTGTTATTCTTGAAATTTTTCTGGGGTACAAACTCTTTTTTCCGGAACTCAAGCTGATTACTGTTCTTTTTAGCCTTCCAGTTGGCTATTGCTTCTTTCTTTTTGTTCTGTTCAAAACAGAAATTAGCCTTTCACATGGCTTCTTCCAAAGTTTTGGGGTTATCATATTCGATTCTGTCTTTTATATGATATGGTAGGCAGCCGAGAAACCGCTGCACTTTAGGTTTCTCTTCAACAAAATACGGCACATATCTTAACAGGCTTAAGAACTTACTGTTTAAGTCCTTCATAGTCATAGATCCTAGCTTTAACTCATAAAATTCCTTGGCCCTTTCTTCATAGTATTGTTCGGACATAAATTTCTTTTTGAAGTACCTTTTAAAGGTACTCCAATTGACCTCTTTTTCTTTGATCCCCTTGACCCTTTTTAAGTCTTGCTACCATATATCCGCCTTTCCAGAAAGGTTATAGATGGCCATTCTTTCCTTCAGCTGATTTGAATAGTTGTATATCTGAAAATATTTTCTCATCCCGGATAACCAAGACTCTGTCTCTTCTCCTGTTTTAGTTTCTCCATTAAAAGTTGGGGGTTTTATTTTCTTGAACTCCCCAGAAATCTCTTCATAAGGCCTATACTTTTTCTTTCTGTTATACAACTCAACCTCACTACTGTCACTAGTAGTGTGATAGCTTTGTTGTTCCCTTCTTCCTTCAGATGATAAACTGCTGTCCGATTTAGCTAGTTTCATCTTTTTAGACCCCTTTTGATGGCTAGCTTCTTCAGATTCAGATCTTTTGCTTCTCCCTTCAGTCTGAAATTTTTCCATCAAAATTTGATTTAACTGCTCTTGAGTTTTTAGAATCCTTTCATTATCCTTCTTGACTGATTCTATCTCAGTCTTTAAACCCTTTATAGTCTGCATCAACTCTGAGGAGTGAGCAATTACCTCCTCTATCACAAGTTCTCTGGACATTTGTCTTGTCTCAGTGTTTGGAGATTCCTCCTCAGCATATTCTCCTAGCTTCTCCATACCTACCTGTTAGATTCAGAAAAGGAAATTTTCTGCTCTTTTACATGAAACAAAAATACAAGTTAGTACATTATATATATATATATATAATTTTTTTATTTATTGTTACCGTCCTGCGAAAACTAATGGAGCCACATCAAGGCCTAGTATTTGAACCATGCTCTGATACCACATGTCAAAACCCAAAATTTTCTGAAAATTTTAAATTTTTTAAAAATAGCATGTAATATTATTAAATGCAGTCATTTAACTGTTTGTTTAGCTTAAGTGATCATAACTGTGTCTGAATGATCTTTTATTATACTTAAATTTTAATATGAGTTTCTTTACAGTTACTGATTGTTTTTCTGTTTTGCAACCACAAGGGGGAATTGCCATAACAGACTGGGCTTACTTAGCTTCCGAGCTAATGCAACAGATTTTCTTTCTCTTACAGATATACAGGTAATGTTCTGGTCGCTGCAAATAAATCTTTAAAGTATTATAAAACAAAATGCTATTCCAAATCATTCAGTAGAAGTATAAGCATGCTAGCCAGGTTATCCAGTGTTTAAAGGTAGCATTCTTCCTATGACCTCCTCAAGATCTTACTGATAGAGAGTTAAGAATTACTAGAGAATATGATAGCTATTTTTCTTGATAACAAATGAATTAAATAACTCTAGGGAGTATTTGTCTTTTGATGATATTACTGTAATGCAAATATACTTCATAACTAGCACTGTAGAATACAACAGGGTGACCATACTCAGACCAATTTTCTACTCATCCATTGTTATTGTACCAAGCCAAGTCTTCAGTTAGAAGATATCTTTGATTTACAATTTCAATTATAAAGGATCTGGAATTATCAATATATACTTAGCTTATTTCTAGCATTTACAAGGTATTATGTCAGTTACATGTTTCTTCTTAACAATTTCAGGGTTTGTATTGATTGAACAGCTACTCCTATTTCTATGAATGACAATGGATAAAAGAACAAAACTAAAAGCTATCTTGATTAAACTCATTGAGCCTTAAGGACATCAAGAGTCTACTTGTTATCACAAAAATCTGAAACTGTTAAGAGATGGTTATTAAATTGTAACAACAAAAGAAATGGACTAGAGTAACCCTAATCCAAAGTTACGAGTTATGAAACTTAAATCCTACAATTATAGTTACCTAAAGAAGGAATGGCAAGTCCTATACCAGCTGTGCAAGCTATCACAAATGGGAATTATAGTAGTAGAATTGTAATTCACTATGCCCAACATCACTACACTATCTTAGAGACTTAAAAGAGATGCAATATCTCGTGTCTTTTCACATGAGTCTAGGGTATAAGGAAAAATAGTTATAGTTTTTATGAACCACTTATGGCTTGACATTACACCCTTAGCCTGATAGATTTAAAAGAAATGACCTCTCGCTGGTCTGTTCACATGAAACTAAAGGAAGTGGCAATCTAGTGATAAGTTTATGAACTACTTGTATCTTATCATTATTCCCATGTTCTCATAAATTTTATAATTAGAAGTCAAATTCTCTATGCTTCAACACTTCAAAACTTAGCTTTGAATGCTATCTACATACATGGTTTTAACAATTATAAAGCAAAGTTCTTAATGTTACTTTGCAGGGTTCAAAAAGCTTGGTCCTAACATGAAATATATGGCAGGTTTAAATTATGGTATCGAGACCATAATGGAATATCCATACAATGATTTTGGTTTACCCACGCTATGATTTTTATTTGGAAAATAATTGATGGGGAATCTCGTTGTAAGACTATAGCTCATCGACCCACTGCATGAAAATTATTTGGATGCTACGTGGTTGTTTCAGAACCAAGTGTTGATGATATAAAACATTGACTTAACCCTAACTTGGCATTTCTCCCTCGCCTTCGGGCTCGGTCGCTCTGTGAACCCTCCTGTCCAAGTTTCGCTGAGGCACTGGTGGTAGCAGCTTCCATGCTGCTATAGTTCTTCGTGCTTGTCCGTTGTATCGTTTGGGAGCCTTTATACCTTGCTGTTGGAAACTATAAGTTTATTAAACACCTAGGGTTTACCTTTGCTACCATTACCGACCCTGTCATGGCGTGAGTGTATCTTTTGACTTGGTGTTTGTCAAGGCTTCCATCATGGAAGATACCCTTCACTTCTGCCAGCTTGTTCATTCGGTGGCAAGGGTGGGGTTTTACACTTCCTCTGCTTGTGAGTAACAGGCTTTTTATGGTGACCAAAATTCTTTTTAACTCGCTGGTAAGTTACAAGTTTTCTCCTTCGTTATTTCAGTTAAAAGAATTAGTTTAACAAAATAAAGTTTGTAGCTGATACCACTCTGTCGTTGCAGGTTCTGGCCCCTCTCAGAGGCGTGGATGACACAAGCTTCGACGATTGGCTTTACCGGGTAAGCCTGGTTTTCACCATGGCATTTTCCTCCTTGCTGGTTTGTTAGGGCGGTTAGGGTTTGGACTTTGAAAGAACAACTCTGTGACTATCTCCGTTCTGTTGGGTCTTTTAACTGCTTTTTACCGCAAGTTCCTTGATAGGTTTAACCCTGTGATGTGATAGGGATGTTATGGCTTCAGTTAATTGTAATTTATTCGTTTTTCTTTAGGTATTTAGGGTTTTTATACAGAAGAATTATTGTATAAAAAGAAAAGAGAACAAAGGCTGTGATCCTGTTCTGTAGATGAGGTTACGGCCTTGTGGTTTTATTTTCGTTACTGCACTCTTAAAAGGTTCATGGTTATCACCCAGGGTTTTGAAATTTGACTTAATATAAAGCTTTTTCCTGTATATTGGGCTTGTTTATCGCATGCGTTTTTTTAATTTGAGGTTATGTACAGTAGTAAGTAAATTTAAGTTTTTAAACCACTTATACTGTGAATTTGTGACGCGGCTGTAGGTGAAAACATTGTCTTAACTATTTAGCATTAGTTTTGCTTGCACAAGCTGGGCTGGTAGGGTTTGACCCGAAATATTTTACAGTTGGAAAATAAGTTCAAATGCTTAAGCTATCAATTAAAATGCGACTCTGTTGATATTTGTGAGCTGAATAAAAGATGATAACCGTAATGGTCAAACTCGATGATTGAGGTGAATATGGTTCCATTGTTTTCTTTTTAAAATTAATAACTGGGTTATTTATCTGCTGATAAATTCTTGTTAATAAAATGTTGTAGGGTTTATGTACCTAAATTTATTTGTTATAAAGTAACTTCTTAACTTTATGAATAGGGTTTGTGCATTGATTTAATTAATAGGTTATGACTGGATAACTTTTAACTAGGGTTTGTGCATTGATAAAGATAACCAATCCATGGCTACAATTCTTCTGCAATGTTATGTGTCATGGTATAAATACTGAAACTTTTACTGTTAAAAGTTTACTATTGTTTCCTATGATTTGTTTATTTAATTTTGTAGTATACAGAGTAAAATTATTTTATACGTAATCCTTACCTATCTATTCTTTAATTGTAGTTACTAGGTTATAAATGTAATAATAAATTACTACTTAAGTATTACTATTATATTGAATACAGTATAGATACCTTATTAGTAATAATTACTTCTTACTAGGGATGCTGATAAACACAGTAACTCTACCAAATTTAACTACTGCTATTCTGAAATACTAACTTTTCTAATTAATTACTCCTCAGTCATATTGAAAATAAACACAACATACATCCATTCATACTTAATAAACATAAGGAAATAAATGGCAGAACCTGTTTCCGCTGTGAAAAACAACAGTAATGGGAGGCAGTTCCTCCCTACCAACTCCTGGAGAGTGCTCAGACAGCAACTTCTCAGGACCCCCAAGATTGCTCTGGTCTCCCTGGCTGGAACTAGGTGCGGCAAAGTAAATTCTCTCAGCCCAAACAGCTATAATGGAACCAAGTTACAGCAGCATTCCTCTCAAACAACTTCCTTACTGTATTTCCCTCTCCCTCAATGGATTTCCTGAATAACACTCACCTGAATGTATTCTCTCTGGAAAAATTCCTGCCCCTAGCTCTATTCATTGAGTTCTTTTTAAAAGATTGCCTAGGTCTTTGTTGGGTTAACTGTCATTAATGAGCCACCTGCTCTGATTCCACTTTCTTGGGGAATCATGACCCCAAATATAGGGAAGTTGCCACCTGCAACTTAGGAAGTGTTTGAGGATGCTGCCACTTGTCTTTTGCCTTTCCACCTAGTTCCATCCACGAGTTTGACCAGTAACCTCTTTTTAACAGCTCTCCCATGCTGTTGTCTCCACAATTTATTTATTAATAATAAAATATTCTGAATTACACTCCATTTCTAGTGACTCTGCTGAGTCATCAATTCCTACTTAGCATTAAATTTAACATAACATCTCAGGAATATAATAAAACAATTACATAATTTTTACAAAATTGGGGTATGTGACAACAAGCATCTCCCATGAGATCATGATTGGAAGAAGAGACTATGGTTATTCTGATAGCCATATTCAGGAAAAAGTTGCATGTTCGTTCCACAGTCAAAGGTCAACCTTCTATGGAAGAGATAATAAAAGATATGAAAGCTTTATTGGATGCATGTGACTTCACAAGAATTTTTGGATCCTCTCCAAGAAGAGCCTCCAAGAATCTTCATCCTAAGACAACCAGGGAGAAGCAAGACCCAAAAACCAATCACGAGACTGTTGACAGAATGGAAGAAGAATCTACTGCAAGATTCTATGTTGGGGATCTCAAGATCACCTCAGAGGAGATTGGTTAGTTTAATGATGGTGAGACATATTTTGGACCGGATCTAAAAGAAGAACCTAAATCAAATTCAAATTCACCACTTGAGCTTCATAGTGAGGCAGAAGTTGACCACACATTAGTTAGATATGAACTAGTAGAATTGGTGGTAGAACAAGGCACCATAACCCCACCCATTGAAGAGATAAGCATGATGCCAAGGTATGGACCACATTCGGATTTGTGTACTAATTTGTATAATGATTATGTTGCAGCCACATCATAGGATGATTATAGCATAAGGGATTCCCTGGATGTTGAGTCTTGCATCCTTAGTGATAAGGGTGAATGCAGTGACAGGATTGAATCACTAGAAAGGTGTTTACAAGATGCCCACATGGTTGGAAGAGAACCTATTGAGGAATGTTTTAAGTGTGAGGAAGTATCTAATGATGTGTATTCTCATATATATGTGGGAGACATGGAAGTACCCATTAGTGATGGTGTTGTGGATGCAAGATCCATGGAGAAAGAAGAAGGTCCTGCAACAACAGAAATTGAAAATGAGAGATTGGTGGAAGGCCAAACCACCAACACACCATCACAAGGAGGAGAAAACATAACACATCGGAATTTTTTCAATTCTGATTTTTATATGCCTGTGTCAGCATGATGGGGAAGCCACTTCAGAGGAGAATATGATCTTGGTTGAACCCCCAGGGGTTGAGACTCCTGAATTGGGGAGGGTTGAAAATTGGAGAGAAAGACTTACTGGTGCACCAGAGATGAATGAGCACCCCAGTTGCAGCGAAAGATCTAATATTCATGATCTGAAATACGAATATCTTGCAGCCCCAAAATATGGATCAGCTTTCATAACTTCAACAGAATCACCTGAAGTTGATCCTAGGAAGCTAGAAGAAGAAAAGGTTCATCTGCCAAAACCTCATTTCCTTGAAGGGACACTGAAGATGAATGAATGCAAAATTCAAGAAGCCCTGCAAACCCTCAATGACACCCATGCCTTAATGAATAACCTCTGTTGGAATTTGGGGGAGCAGTCTTCCATGAGAGACATGGAAGAGTTTCAGAAAGCCATGGCAAGCATAAAAGGTAAATTCTTGAACCTGCTTTCTGATAGAGATAGTTTGTTGGAGCTTGTAGAATTGTTTCATGGTACATCGTTGGCCACCCAAGATTCTTTGAGAAGCACTCAAACTACCCTCCAAGAATCCAAGATAGAAATATTGCAGCTTCATGAAAAGTTGCAAAGATCCCCCCTACCCTCCTACTCACCATTCAGTCAACTTCATTTGGCTGAAAGTATTCTTGATAATAGGGAGGAACCTCATGAGATGGTGGATCATGAGGATCATTCATTTTTATATGTGCTTGAAGAGTGTGGAGAACAGTTTGATGAGAACCAAGCACTTGACTTTTTTCCAAGGGAACTTGAGTTGTTCCTTGAAGACAGACACTCTCCCATGGAAGAGTGGGATGAGAGAACCCAATTTGGGCCAGCCAATAATGGATAAGTTGCATCCATAAGTCTGATCACTGAAGGTTGCAGACATGCAAAGAAGTTTCACGGTTCTTTCCCACATGTCCTAGATTCAGCAACACCAATGGGGAATGAACAGTGGGTGAAGAAATTCTTCTAGTTTGTGTCACAAGTACAACAGGAGGATCATATTCTGTCCCCATGGGAGATAGATCCTATTGTAGAAGAGATGGATGATTATAGCTCATATAAATCAGCAAGCAAGATCTCTGACTCATCCACTGGATGGATGAATAGAGGCATCACTGAAATGAAAAATCTGGAAGGTAAAAAGTTCACTTGTTTCTGCAATAAATTTGTTGTTATAACTGACATTGTCTTGAATTGTGAGCAGAAACAAAGATGTATTTTGCAGCCATTTGATGTCACTCATCCACATATGGATTGGGTGAAAGATTACCTAACAAGCATGAAATCTCCTTGCAAAAATGTTTCTGCTTATGGTCAAGGGAAGGCAGCTAAACAGGCAAGTTGCTAAGATAAATTAATGATTACTTGTAGAAGTTGGCCTATATGGAGGGAATCCACATGCTTGGAGGTATGCTTGCATTTTTTCTCCAATGGCAGAGAGCTGATCCATTGGATGTCTTCACTTCAAGAAGCACTTTTCTCTCTACTTGGTTTGGTTGGTAGTAATGTCCTTTCAGTTATTCCCCGGATGAAAAGGCACATGTTTGATGATAGATTCTTTAAATTGATTCTGAAGATTGGAAAAAGGCAGTTGATAATTTGGGATCCTGCCATTCATTGGAGTGACAGATTGCCAAAGGTGATAGAAAATTTTTGGTCATTGCAGGAGAAACAGTGGGATCCAGGAATTCTACTCAAGTTATCCTAACTGGGTTGAAAATTTTGTCCATTGCTAGTTAATTGCAGATATAGATTACAGTGCAGTTTTTCTTTTCTTCAATAGTCATTTTTTTGAAGGCTCAAGTTTAATTTTCAGACTTTTCAGTGGATGGGGACATTTATAATCAGAGTGGTGCAGCAGAAGCTTGGTGGAGTCCTAACATTGCTTGAGGACAAGCAATCTTGGGAAGGGAGGACTGTCATGTCCCCAATTTTGGCTCATCCAGTACCATGGGTGAAAGGGGACAAGATCAACCCCTCAGGGAATTAAATGGTATTAACTCTATTTGCTTAGAATTAATTTTATTCTAAGTCTCACAAATTGAAAAATTTATTTATTAAAGGTAATTTTGATAAATAAAATTAATGGATAAATAGCAAGTGGGCCAAGAGGGCACCCATGTGGAATATGTTGCCAAAATGGAGTAGGGTGTATTTTTGGAGGCAATTATACAACAGGAGTTAATTAATCATTAATTAATTGATTAAATGTTGAAGTGTGAATTAATTCTGAGTTGTAATATTTTTAGTAATAAATATTGCTAATAAATATTGGAAAGTGGTGATGATAAGGTCGGAGAAATTACTTGGAGTAGAAGTCAAGTAAACAATAGAGTCCAAAAATGTTGCCAAAATGGAGAAAAGAGGCTTATTTCAAGAAAACCAGCATAAATCCAGGAAAAGCAGGAAAGTTGGAAAAGCAGGAAAGTTTTGAAAGTAGGAAATTTTATAAAAGGAAGGAAAATCAGAAAAAATGGAAAGAAAGAAAAGCCAAGCCCAGCAAAGCAAAGAAAGTATGTCCACTCATGGGTGACCTATTCTCACAGGTCACCAATCCAAGTAACTTGCTCAACAAGTCAACATGAATTCTATAAAAGAATGATTCCAACTCCATTTCACATATTTTGCTAATGTGAGGAATTTTATGAATGCATTTGTGCATCCAAGACTTGGGAGGTGTGCCCCTAGTCAAGCATGGGATATGTGCCCTAGCTTTCTGTGAGAGGATGATGGAATCCAACCATTATCACTGAGTTTATTTGCAGGTACTGAAGCTTACTAGGTCGAATCAAAAGTTTAGAGCTATCTTCATCAAATTCAGAGATCGAATCCTTCCTCCTTCTTCTATTCTACAACTAGTTTCTTATGTGCAAGAGGAGAGATTCTTCTTTCATCTTATGAGAGGCATATTGGCCTATTTATGATGTAATAATATATTATTTAATGTTCTAATATCATTCACTTCAATACAAATTACAGAACTCTGAATTATTCTCCAATTTATGCACCCCTTCTAGATTTAGCTAGATTTTGACTAGCTTTCAATGAATGGTTCATAATTCAATGACTAAAGGTCCAAATGAATTCATTCCAGTTCCCGTAGTTATCTAATACAACACATGTCATGATCCAACCATTTTTTCATAATTTCGAGTTCCTTTGAGCATTGTTTGGGAGTCCACAAGTTGAGCTAGTTGAGCTGTCCTAAATTGCTATTTTACTAGTTTTGTTATCCTACTTGCCCAGATCTGCATATAAATTTATGAAATGTTATTTAATGATACAATGACTGTAAATGAATGATTATTAGCCTCTCTAATGTCTGAAACAATCTTTTCCAACCCTCAATCAATTTCCCTACCCATACTAGTCTGCATATGTTGAGAACCCCAGGAGCATTGGAGTAGAGTTCATCCAGGATTTTCTTGAAACATAAATGGTCTCAGTATGTTGTGCAGAGGTATAAAATCGTATCAGAACCTTTCTTCCATCCATAGCCTTTGTACTTGCCCATCTCTAGCAATTCTAGCTTCCTTAGCCATTGTTTTGATTAAATTTTAGAAGCCTAGAGTCTTTGTATCACTTGTATAAGTTGGTACATTAAAGTGGTACATACATGAACAAAAATATCAGTTTATTAATCCTTACCAACTCCCTGATCTAGTTTGTATATGCAGATGTACCCAGGAAGCCTTGTTGTAGACTTCGGCGATGCCAATGTTCGAAGCATAAATGGTCTTTGTGCTTTGTACAAAGGATCCTAAACTTTTTTCTTATGTCTAACTTGCTGCTGCACACTCTCCCATGTAAATTCCATAACCTAAAGTCACCCCTACCATACTTTATCAGTGCCCCTGTACACCTCACTTACATCCTACTCACCGTGAAGAAATTGTCTAAAAATTACTAGTGAAAATCCTGGTAAATTTGACAGTTAGAGTTAGTATTCTGGCCACTTCTTCGCTGGGATATATATATATATATATCTTATGTGAGAATATACAAATATATATATGGACATATAGACGTACCTTACCCCGTATATATATATATATATATATATATATATATATATATATTCCTTGTTATACATTTTACATGAAAGTATGTAACTATATACATAAATGCATACCTTTACTATGGATATATTATATACATATATATTGTTGTCATTTTTATGATAGAATCTTGTTAGAAGTGGGATTAAAGATTAGTGTTTAACATAATGTTTTATGTTTGTTAATATGATATATTGTAGCTACAAATTGCAAAACATATATTTAATTTTATGTTTAAGCATTTATTTAAAACATAGATGTTATAGGTTTATACCATTGATATATATATATATGCATAATTGTTTTATCTATGCTAGTAAAAATGACTATGTTAAAAGAAAAGAAAAAAAATGCATCTATTGTAATTTATATGTCTTCTATTTTATGCATACAGATATATATGATTCGACGTTAAATATGTTGGACCTAGTTTTGTTTTGAAAAAGGAGCTTCTCCATTCTGACCTGTATGCAGAGGAAGTTTTCGAGGGTATATAATATATCTTATATGAACATATATATATATAAGAAAAGTGAAATATATGGAATATATTTGATATATATTACTTTTTGACCTAGTTTTGGGGTCCTTTGTTTGACTCTCACCCAGAGGTTTTGGGGAGGCGTTTTTATTTTTTCCTGAACTCTCTCTTTGAGTTTTAGTGTTTTTTTTTCTTTTTAAATATGTTGGTGAAGGCTGGAAGAGCCGGAGGCTCTGCAATTCGTTTTCCTGCTCTGTATGCTTCTATTGAATGAGGTAAAAAACGTTTTTAAAGTGTTGTGTGTGCCCATTGATGGCACCATTCGTTTTCCTGCTTTGTATGCTTCTATGAATGAGGAAAAAAACGTTTTTAAAGTGCTGTGTGTGCCCATTGATGGCACCATTCATTTTCCTGCTTTGTATGCTTCTATTAATGAGGAAAAAAAACGTTTTTAAATTGTTGTGTGTGCCCATTGATGGCACCATTCATTTTCCTGCTCTTTATGCTTCTATGAATGAGGAAAAAACGTTTTTAAAGTGTTGTGTGTGCCCATTGATGGCACCATTCTTTTTCCTGCTCTATATGCTTCTATGAATGAGGAAAAAACGTTTTTAAAGTGTTGTGTGTGCCCATTGATGGAACCAATCGTTTTCCTGCTCTGTATGCTTCTATGAATGAGGAAAAAACGTTTTTAAAGTGTTGTGTGTGCCCATTGATGGCACCATTCGTTTCCATTGCTTTGTATGCCTCCAGCGAAGTTTGAAAAATGTTTTAGCTATGTATGTTGGCTGGGAAAACATTTGTATGCTCTCTGTGTGCTAAATGATGGAAGAAAAATGTCTGTATTCTCTATGTGTGCCGAATGATGGAAGAAAAATGTTTGTATGCTCTTTGTGTGCCTAAAGATGGAAGAAAAACGTTTGTATGTTCTCTGTGTGCCGAATGATGGAAGAAAAATGTTTGTATGCTCTATGTGTGCCAAATGATGGAAGAAAAAAGTTTGTATACTCTTTGTGTGTCGATTGATGGGAGGAGAACGTTCTTGGGAAATGTTGTAATGCCCATCGAGTTTTAAACACTTTGGTTGCTCTATTTGGCTTACAGTTTTGATTTGAAAACATTTTGGCAATGTTGTAATGCCCAACGAGTTGAAAATGCATTTGGCTGCCCTATTTTGGCTCATTAGATCTGTTAGATTGGAAATCGTATGGACATCTCTGCTTTGGGTGTTGATAAAAACGACTTTTAAAACCCTATAGCATTCATGGTGGAATAAAAAACGTTTCGATCACTGCTCTCGGAGCTGGAGTGAGATCGAAACCCCTGCTTAGTGTGTGTTTGCTGAAAATGTTGTGGATTGGATCTCTGCATTTCAATTTATTGGTTTTTGTTTTTTTCTTTCGTTGCGAGGAAAACGATATGCTGGAGATTACCTCTGTCTGCGTTTCATGTTGCATGTATAAAACGTTGGAAACAGTGTGGGTATCTAAATATTAATTTATTTTGTGCTTTTCCCAAGGGAGGAGGCATTTGACTGCCTGCCTGTCATTTTTTGTTTGCAAGTATTAGATATATGCTAACCATGGGTGGAACTAGAGCGCATTTATGAGTGCCACTTGGACTACGGCTAGTAACTTGAACTACCATGACATATTATATTTATGTTTCTCAAGAAGAATGTGGTCCCCTTGCTTGGTTCTTTGGTTTTATTTAAATCTAACGGTATTTTGAATCTTTATTATTGCAGACCCAAGCTTGCCAATTGCGAGTACTCGATATATATATATATATTATATGTTATATATCATTTATGTTTAAAAGATGCATTTAATGTATATATATGTATATTGTAATTAAAGATATAAGTAAGAGACATAAGTATAAGAGACATCATGAGTATATGAATATATATATAAATATCATATGATATATATATGTGTAAAATATATAAACCATATGTTGAATGCATTGGAAAGGGTTTAATTACATGATCATGTTAATTGTATTACATTATGTCGATTGATTGCTTGTCGAATGCTTAGGCGGCATGTCGAATGAAATTGGAAACATTACCTACACATGTTCATGATATTTTTGAATTACATTATGTATTTTTGTGGTCGCATGTCGAATGCATTTTATGCATGTCACATGCGTTACTTATCTTCCATACTCATTTATGATGCTTGAGACCTTGGTATGGCTTGTCGAATGCGTTGTTGCATGTTGAATACCTCTTTTATGTTCATACACATATTTATGATGCATGAGATCTTGTGTTTACGTGTCACATGCATTAATGTGCATGTCGAACGCATTTCTTATGATTTATTTGCATGTTTGTGATGCTTGGAATTTGGTGGTTGCATGTCGAATGCATGATTGCATGTCGAATGCGTTTCTTATTTTCTTATACGTATTTATGATGCTTGTATCATATGACAACTTGTGTTTGCATGTTGAATGAATTGAGTTCATGTCGAAATGCTTGGATGAATTGTCGAATGCACTGGTTATTTTCCTATGGTACGACTGCCGTGAACGAAAGTCGGTAAACACATGCATATGTCGTTGGGGCATAGAGGGTCAAGTCTGGGGTAAAGACTTGGGCCTGCCGAGAACAACACCATAGCTATGCATGAGGTTAGGACACGATAAGTGTCTAGGTAGGAGCACTACCTTTTGATTTTCAGAAGTACTGTAGTAACCTCGAGAGCTGTGTGTGATTAGTTCTAGGGAGACGATACTTAAGACTCTCTATCCTTTTTTGTGGATCACCATGCCCAGCTCGGGGGTGGCCTTCGGACGGACTGAGTATAAGCCGTCGAAGAGCCTACGGTTGGGTGGAGTGTTGCATTTCCCAAAACAGTTCCCCTAAATAAATAATTATGCTTGTAATTGAATTTTATGTATCTTGATTAATGAAATGATGTCTAGAGTTGTTGGAGTATATTTTATTGTACTAATGCATGTTGTACGTATGAATTATGAATACAGGAAGAAGAAGATGGGAAGAACAAACCTTCTTCAGTTCTACAGAGGTGGTAAGAAATGTATGCTTCTAAAGTTATCATACTCGTTGATATATATATTGACTCGTCTGATTGTGTCTTTAAATGTATTCGATTAATGCAAGTGAAGAGTAATATCTATTATGTTTACTTATTCATGTATTCATGTGAAGATGATTTGTTAGATGGCCAAAGGAAAGAGACTATCATTGTTTGAAAAAGAGACTTCAGTATGATGCTAACCCTAGGGAAAAATAGTATCATAGTTATGCTTAAGATTTTACAATTCCACGTCTTTGATGTGAAAACATATATTAGAAATTATGTTTAATGTGAAAGCATGTGATTGTGGATGCAATAGAAGAATGGTTAAGTTCTGGAGCAATTGAATAAATGTGTAAAATATTATGTGTACTAAGAATAAGATATTGTCTTAGATCAGTTTGCATCGAGTGTGATCTATGCAAGAGTATGTGTGAAAAGAATATGTTTGTATGCATTTTGTGATTGATGTAACAGAGAATAGTCAACATAACCTAGCCAAATCTTCCTAAGGTTATGATCACCTCTTGACATAGTCTTTGGTTGACTTAGTATTCATTGGATGTAAGAGAAAAACTTGACATGTTCTCATATTAATATATAGGTGCTTAACCTTGTCGTCATTGACTTATGGTGAGATTAATAGCACATTTACATCTAATGGTTAGTTGAATTCCTTGTTAATGAAAACTACGACACCATGATAATTGAATATTATGTGGTTTGCATACTTCTGCGTTTGAGAAGGTTTTCCATTATGCATTAAAGATGTGTCGACAAGTTGTTAGGAACCTGTGTCAACCCTTCTCTTTACTATGTTAGTATATTGTTGTTGGACGCATATGCTTTGTAAGTCGTCCCGTGGTATTTGTTGATCCACAATTTATATTAGCCCATAGTATTGGACGCATATGCTTTGTAAGTCATCCCATAGTATTATATGTCCCATGGTTTTGACTCATAGTATTGGGCATAGATTTAGTATATAAGTGTGTGTTGAGGTCATTGAAGGCACTGTAAAGTTAATTGTATTGAGCTTGCTCAAAGGAGGTTTCCCCCTCGAAGTGGCATGTGATCAATATAAAAGTGATTCTGAGTTCTATTATTTCTGATATCTTGTGTATTTGCATTAATTAATTATTGCAGGTTCTTCACATCTGGTATCAGAGCACTTTCTTGGGCTCGTTGGGTGGAATTTCTGCCAATTTTTTTTTTCTCATCTGTTGCAAGTTCGGATCTGGGGATAACCCCTATCCACTTAACTGTGGAAAGTACTTGGGCATAATCCCTAGAACTCATTGTGAGGAGTACCATAGGAACCCCAAAGTAGCTGGCCCATTGAGAGGACCTGCCAGTGAAAAGGGCAACGACCCCTACCTGATTGACTAGTTCCCACCCATGAGGTAAACCAAGAGCTGTCGTTTGTGGCAAAGCGGTTATCAGTTTTACCTGAGCCATGGAGTGAGGGGTACTTCCCCAATACGCAAGCCGTTAGATAGCATTGGTGGCCAAGTGAATCCCCTGAACCGATAGGAAGCCGCACATACCTGGGGTCCATATCTATTTTCAATTGAACTGTTTTCGATCACTTCCGCTTCAGATCCAGCCGTTTTCAATCATTTTCGCGCTGTTGCGGATCCCTTCTGCGCCGCTATTGCCAATCCATTTCTGAAAATAAATAAATAAAATAAAATAAATAAAAAATCTCCCTTGTTTCAACTCTGTTTTCCCTGAAACTTCACTAACATCCCTGCAATCCCATTCTGCATATTTCATTCCTGAAGAACCTATCCCAAATTCCACTTCCCAAGACCAGAAATCTCACGTTTGTCTATTTTTAGGGTTTTCCATAACTCCAATTTTCACCCAAACGCCGTCCAATTTTGCCACCGTGTTCCTTTCGTAATTCTGCTTCTTTGTCCCTCTCTACCAAATTTTCTCATTCTTTCACCCTACTTGTGAAATCTCCATTTTTTGCTTCCCTATCCATCAAAAAGTGTCCAAAACCTACTCAAACCCCAATTACCCATCCTATTTTTTCCCAAATCCAAATCTTCATTTCCTAAATAAGCTTTTGTTTGTGTTTTTCTATCCATTTCCAAAAAAAAAACCATGGAGGAAGCACTTGCAGCCATCCAAACCAAACTCCAAGATCTGGATGAAAAATTTCTCAGCCTCCATCTTTGGCATTCGGCCATGAACAATAACTAGCAGCCAGAATCTTTTGTAGCCACCGGGTTCTCTTCTTCCAGCAATTTTCGCGGGTTGAAGCTTGATTTTCCTCGCTTCAATGGTACTGATCTGACTGGATGGATATACCGAGCAGAACAATATTTTAGTCTACATAATACTTTTGATGTCCAGAAAGTTCCACTTGCATCTTTTCATTTGGAACAAGGATCCTTTCAATGGTACCGTTGGTATATCAAAGCTCATCCCGAGCCAAACTGGACAGATTTTTGCCAACTCCTTTTGACACGATTTGGTCTTAGTGATTTTAATGACTTCACAGGAGCACTCACTAAACTTCACCAAATTGGCACAGTGAGAGAGTATCAGATAGAATTTGAGAAACTGGCGAATCACATAGAAGGATTGTCTGATGAATTCTACAGGAGTTGTTTTATCAATGGTCTCAAGGATGAAATCTGGTCAGAGGTCAAAATGTTCTGTCCCAACACAATGATGGAAGTCCTAGGGTTGGCTAAGTTGACAGAGGACAAGATCGCAGCTCAACAATGCTCCAAACCCACCTTTGTTCCCTTCAAAAATATGGGTTCCCAACGACCTCCCATCACGCTTGCTCCTCAACCAACTCCTATCAAGCATTTGTCTGAAATAGAGATGTTGGCACGCCGAGATTTGTTATAATTGTGATGAGAAATTCACTCGGGGACATAGATGTGTTCAACAAAAGCTCTATCTCTTGGATGTGGATTCTCCACCTACCTCAGAACTTGGTGAAGAAGCTACAGATACAGTAGATGATCAGGTCAACATTCAACACCCGCCTGTTGACACCCCATCTCAAGACGACCCACCCAAGATCTCTCTCCATGCTGTGACCAGCGTCACCACCCCACAAACAATGCAGGTCAGGGGATACTTCAAGAAGATCCCTCTTACCATACTCATTGATTCTGGTAGCACTCATAACTTCATTGACCCTCAGATTGCCAAACAGGCTGATTGTTTTGTCCATCCTTGCTCCAACTTTGAAGTCATGGTTGCCAATGGGGGCACCTTACCTGCAAGGGGAAGTGTCACAATGTGCGTATCTCTATGGAATATTATAACCTACACTCTGACATGTTTTCCTTGTCCTTAAGTGGATGTGATGTGGTTTTGGGCGTTCAATGGTTACGCACACTTGGCCCCATCTTATGGGATTTTGCTGAACTTTGGATGCAGTTTTCAGCTAATGGGACACAACACAAAATTATGGGCTTACAACTAGGGTCTCTCTGCATCATCAATTCACATCACCTGGAAAAAATCCTTAAGAAGAATTCACATGGTATCATCGTTTAGCTCCATTCCCTTTAGATGCACCCATCAACGGTCTCCACTACTTCCTTGGATAGATATGTAGGTGTCTTTGTTGAACTAATGAGCTTTCCGCCTTCAAGAGACCTTTCCTGTAAGAATTTAGTTGCATCTACCTCTCAGCAGGAACTGATGGTTATTTTTCCTGTAGTACAAAAGTGGCAGCCATACCTATTAGGGAATTATTTCTGCATCAAGACTGATCTCCAGAGTCTGGAAAATTTTCTGGAACAATGGGTCTCCTCCCCAACACACCTGAAATGGGTTATCCAACTCATGGGTTATCCCTATGCGATCACTTACAAGAAGGGTAAGGACAATATGGTGGCAGATGTTCCTTCTCGCACAATTGATGACCCAGTTTCTCTTATAGCTCTTTCTCTACTTGTTCCAAACTGGCTACAATATGTTCAATAGGGCTACCTCTTCTATGAACTCCATGCTTCTTCATCAGCAGGGCACTCTGGGTTCTTCAAAATGTATGACCGGGAACAATGTAACTTCTTTTAGCAGGGAATGAAAATGACAATTCAACAGATGGTGGCTGACTGTGATACTTTCCAGGTCAACAAGGGTGAAACGACACTCCTTTCGAGATTGCTCAAACCCTTTCCCATCCCTACACAGCTTTGGCCAACTATTTCTATGGATCTCCTAGTAGTGCTCTAGTGGTACAATACCACATCTCAAAGGACACCATATGAAGCAGTCTATGGACAGACACTGCCAGTTCTTCTTCCATACACCCTTAGTAGCTCCCTAGTTCAGGAAATTGACTTGGTTCTTCAAAACCGCGATCAGATTCTTCTCATTCTGCAGGACAATCTTCACATGGCCAGAATTCGCCTGAAACAACAAGCCGATCAACACCATTCTGATTGCATTTTCCACACAGCTGATGGGGTTCTTCTTCGTCTACAGCCTTCCAAGCAATCCTCCCTGACACTCCAAAGGCATCAGTGGCCCGAAATGCAACCCGAGGATGCTACCGGGGAACCACTTCTTTAGATTCTGCAGCAACTTCTCCAACCAAAGCTTTGAGGACAAAGCTTTTTCTAAGGGAGAGGGGATGTTAGGAACCTGTGTCAACCCTTCTCTTTACTATGTTAGTATATTGTTGTTGGATGCATATGCTTTGTAAGTCATCCCGTAGTATTTGTTGATCCATAGTTTATATTAGCCCATAGTATTGACCCATAGTATTGGATGCATATGCTTTGTAAGTCGTCTCATAGTATTATATGTCCCATGGTTTTGACTCATAGTATTGGCATAGACTTAGTATATAAGTGTGTGTTGAGGTCATTGAAGGCACTGTGAAGTTAATTGTATTGAGCTTGCTCAAAGGAGGTTGCCCCCTCGAAGTGGCCTATGATCAATATAAAAGTGATTATGAGTTCTATTATTTCTGATATCTTGTGTATTTGCATTAATTAATTATTGTAGGTTCTTCACACAAGTTTTCTAAAGGTCAATTAAGTATGCAACTTATTGGATGAGTATATTTGTATGAAATGGAATCTAGCACCTGAATGTATGTTTCATGCACTGTTGTATTTAATGTTATAATTACCAAGTATATTTGAGTATCGAAATGATTCATTACTCTACCAGTATTTGCACCGTGATATATCTTTCGTTATTGGATATAATGTTGAACAAGTATTGCTTGTTATTATATGGAAAGATAGGTGTTTACCTTGGTTTATATCTATGTGAGACTTATGTTACATTGACATGCTCTTGATGTTAGATGACTCTAGTTAAGAGTGTTATGTTACAGATAACATCGAGTTGTGGAACTAGCTTATGGTGTAGAAGGAGCATTCTTCTATGTCGTACCTAATTGTTTAGATGTTATTCACTTGATAGATGAATTGATGATTGTACACATGTTGAAAGTATGTTAATTAAAAACAAAAAAATTCTCCCCATTTCCTCTTAAAAGTGACAAGGATTTTGGGATGTTACATATCCTTAAAGGGAGAAAGGTCTAAATCACTTCCCCCCCTAAACACCCAAGAATGCATTGCATAGTTTATGGTGTAATTGAAATGCATGGATTCAAGGATTGGTTTGAATCTTTTACCAATATATATGATGAATTTGACCAATTTTTGTTTTGATACTAAATAATATGTATCTTTAGGGTTTTAAAATCCCTACAAATATCCATGTATATGGAAACCATGAGGCGAGAGGCATGTAGGTTAAAGGATCATTTCTAAATGACACCATAACCTTAAAGAGTGATGAATCAATATTTTAAGAAAGGAATGAAATGTTTCATGCATAACATTAGGATCATTAACCTTAAAATCCTAAATATATCATTTTCAGGAGAAAGAAAAACCTAAATTGTGTGAAATGTTATGGTGGCAGTTCGGAAATGCTTACCTTTTTATAGGTCTTAGTTCAAGAAATTCACTTTAAATATCGAGCAAGGGACGTACAAAATTCAAAAATACTATGCATTGTTAAGAGAATCCTATTTTTGAATGATCATATTTGGGGAAAATATGTGAATGCATAAACCTATTCTGATGAAAGCATACATCTAAGGGTTGAAAATATAAATCCTGATCTAATGAAATCGAAAGCATAGATCTATCTACTAAAAGCATGAATCTATTATGTTGAAATCCAAACATAAACCTATTTGTTGAAAGCATAAAATGAAATCGAAAGCATACATATACCTATTAAAAGCATGAATCTATTATGTTGAAATCCAAAGCATAAACCGATTTGTTGAAAGTATAAATCCTTAAATGAAATCGAAAGCATTCATTGATCTATTAAAAACATGAATCTATTTTATTGAAATAAAAAACAGATATTTAACTAGAAGCATAAATCTAATATAATCAAGAAAAATTGTTTGGGGAATAAGAGTGTGAATCTGGAAACTGCCCTTGCAGAACGTACCTACAAGACTACATACTCCATACATTAAAACTGCATATGTTGTAACACAAGAATATGGATAAAAGAGTCATGTTCATAAATACATTCGATATCAGAAATAATGCCCTGAATAATCCAGGAGTACTTGTTCAATCATAAACCACAAGATGCATAAATCAACATGAAAATACAACGCATAACTCATGTTCTACGCAATGAGGGGGGCCTCCTCAAAGTGTATTACAAGATATAATTTAAACTTATAAACTCACAGGTGATAGGTAACGTTGTTTATTCATTAGACTACTGAAAAATCCATAACAATCGTAAAACTTGGCCCCATGATATCCATGTGCCTCTACGTATTACAGAGTTTCAACCCAGTCCCTACATTGGAAATCATGAAATCAATCTATTTAGATTCGTCCCTAGAAATCAGGAAAAACTTATCTTTGTGTCCTTCTTATGGATGTTAACTGGAGCTTGACTTTCCCAATATTCATAATTATATTTGAACCTGCAATTATTCACACATAGTGCTCATCCACTTGATTAGCTGATTAAAAACATGCTAAAACACAAAAAATATTACTACTTGACCACATTATTTCATAATCAATCAATCACATCCTATCCTACTGAAAGGGGTGATTTCGGCTTCGTTTCTTGCTCCTTAATGGTAAAACAAATGCACTTGATACTTATATTGTGGAATCATCATGCTATGTGACTTCATGATGAGATATTGATAGGAATTTGAGGCAAAGTTAGAATGATATATGATTTTTTATGTATCATTGAAGGTATGATGCCAATCATGCTTAATTAGCAAAATCATGAAAATGTGTGATGAGGCTCATTATCACTTCTTGGTTTTTATTTGCATGAAGAACTTGAATCTGCATTGTGTTGTATAAAAGGAATATTTATCTAGACTATGCCTTCAAAGACTAAAAGTGCATTTATGTTGTCTAGGGGAATGCCAAACATTGTCATTGCATACACGAGTTGAAGGGTTTATTATTGATATGGTCTAACAATGTGGAAAAATGTATATCATACCATTGCCATAATTGCACATTTATACTAGTGAACACTAATTTTGTTGATTGCTATGAAGGTGTATTACAATGGAAATGGCCAACGGATGTTGCATCTTATGACAACTTCTAGAATATACATGAGTTGTAAATAAGAAGAACACTTCAGCTAATGGAATTTGATGAAGAACAACTGCTTCTCATTGAATCATGAAACTGCACACGAACCAGGTTGTACAATGAAATACCAACACAAGATTCCCATACCTAAAGAGAATCCTATATGGCTACTAGATCCAACAGTAAAATTCTAAGAACATGTGACGCAATCCAACAACAAGATGCCCAGATCTAAAGAGAAGCCATCATGGATACTAGATCCACAAGATGCCTAGATCACCACAAGAATCATCACAACCATAACTGATAGTTGAAGAACTATGATATGACATCCAAACCAGTGTACAGATACTTTCTAACGGCTGATACAATAGAACATGTGGATAAGAACACCACAACAAAGTACAAAATACCCAGATGGCCAATACACATGCGGATATTAGACATTCTTCCAATCAAGGTGCAATATAAATATCTGTAGAAGACCTCAAACATCTAATAAACAAGACCCCAATGGTCTATACATCGAAAATGATATAATACAGATGAACATCATGAATTTAACTGTAGAATATGGTGCTTCATTATTTCTGGAATAAGGTGATAACAAAGATCAAAGATTAATATGCTCAGGAAGGAAGTATAGAAACCAGCTTCTCACAACTTTTCACATAAACAAAGAACTTATCTACACACAAGAACTTCCAAGATTAAAGCATAAAAAGATCATAAAAAATGATCATACATAAATGAAAATGCTTATACACCAAAGGTTAGAAAGCATCATTAAAAAATTGGCAACATAATATGATCAAATAAAAGATTAACTTGCTCATTAAGGAAAATGAAGTTACTTTTATACAATAAGTGTCAGCCACAACATATAAATAGTGAGCAATAAAAAAGGTTCACACAAGATTTATAAATATGATAATGCTCTTATAAAATTGCTTTTATAAACATGGCATGATTAAATATGATTAAAAAAGAACAACTTAGTTATTAAGTATCTTGTTAAAAATATTAAGCATTAGATGGTTATATCTATAATCATGACAAAATACTAGAGATCCATGCCCTTAAAAAATGCTAATGCTTCCATATAGGAATGTGAGACAAATATATACCAAGAACACGAAATAATCTCTTAATAAACATGATTAGAAGCAAAACCTAAATGCAAAAAAATGATGAATAACAGAAAACTAAAACACTTTACCATACTGACTTAAAAAATAGTAAAAAATAGAAACTATACTTACAGCCCTTTTTAAAGTGCCAAGAAAAGTCACTCGTGGGTCTGCCAACAGTAAACTCACGAATAAAACTGATACTTGCGGGTTTTGTATGGTGCAATCGTGGGTACTCGTGGGTTGCTGTATAGTGAAGTTGCGGGTCTTTGTGCAATAAATTCGCGGTTATGCCAAGGCACTCGCGGGTCTCTACACAGCAGGGTAGTGAGTATACTGAAAAAAGCGCAAGTTAACAGTTAGAGAATACGCGAGTATGTCATAGCACATGTGGGTATGCACACTGGAAGTCACAGGTCTACAGTATACTCGTAGATTCGCAGTAGGGAAAGTCACGGTTAACCGCAGGTTCCGCAAAGGAAAAGTTGCGAGTGTCCAATTTTAGGCCGAAAACAGTGTCAATTATGCCGAATAAGGAAACCATAAAAAAGTATACCAAACTTGGATGAAAAATGTCGATCTAACAACCGGAAGATATATCTCCTTGAGTAGAATCCAAAAATCATATAGATATACAAAAAAAATCAAGAAACCCTTGAAAAAATTTCTACAAAAATCTACGCAACAAGGTTAGGGTTATAAAAAAAAACTGCAAAAACATGCCCAGATCTAAAGAGAAGCCTAATGGCTACCAGATAGAAAGCAAATCTACAAAATAAACAATGCCCAGATGATAATAGTTATTCATTGAAATCTATAGAAGGTGCTAGATCATAGCAACTAGCTCTGATACCATGTCAGAACTATAGATCTAGCTAAACTAGCTTATCTATCTTACCAATCAATAGCATATCAAAGTAAATAAGAACAAAAAGAGAACAAGGAAAAGAATACACCAGATATACATGGTTCACCCAATTGGGCTACGTCCACAGGAAGGTTGTCTTCTATTATCTCCAGAAATCTCCTTCAATATTACAAGAGAGAAACTACAAATAACCCCAATACAATATAGCAGAGCTTGAGATCACAATACCATGTGTCAATACTATCTATGATCGTGTACCACTTTATCACTTGAACATATTGTTCACTATATATATCACTGTGTTGTGTGATGTGACTCCCTTGAACATATTATATACCAAGAGATGTGGAGGAATTACTCTCACATATTGCATGTGGGATAATATAATTCTCCATAATAACATCTATTTATGTAATGATGGATATCAAGAGTTATACTTTACCATAATGAATATGGGATATAATGTATTACTCTTTTACATAAGATTGTGGATAAATTCCGATATAATACAAAGACATTATTACCTTCCAAGGAATATAATTAATATATTCCAACAATAGCCCCATCCTAATCATTAAAACCAAGTGATTTGCTCATCATCCATGGTTGGCGCCAAATGGAGGATTTTGGGAGGTTTTCCACCGATGACAAGGAGTAAATCCCTCATGCTAGCAAGTGTAAGATCACCTTGTTGGGAAAATGAAATTTTCCTTTGTAGACTACCCTTGGATCAAGTATGATTTGGACCAATGATCATTTAATGAAGTTCTAAAATAACTAATTATAAACCAAGGGAAATGAAAATATAAGGGCCTTCCAGATTGAAAATTCATTTTGGAGAGAAGCATTTTGATTACATAGCTAGTCCACCAAGCATTTTGGATGGATATACTTCCTATGGGTAAATCAGGACTAGAGATCTTCGGAATTCATCAATTGCCACACACTTTTTGCTACCAAGTATTTTGAGAAAAAGAAGATGTTTTTCAAGCCCCAACCTCCTAGGGTTGTTAAACTAATTTCCAATTAACCAAAAAAGGCCCTTCCTGTCCCAATTGCAAGACCAAATAAATTTGAAACATGATATCTTGATTTTCTCAAGGACGCCTTTCACTTCTGTGATAATATTTTCTTCATATGGATAAGACAAAAAATATTTTGGATAATAAGATGGCTCCCTTAAACCAAATCCAAGACATAAATAAAACAAGTGGAAATCTATTCTCCAAGATTTAGCATACTTATGCAAGCATTCGTAATAGGAAAGAGGCTAAAGGTGGATAACTCACCTCGACCAAGGTGATTATCTTCACTTCTCCTTGCTGATATAGCTATTTGCTTGATGATCCAAGTAAAGGAACTTGTAGACAAAAGAGAGAAGAGAATATACTTTCTTACACCAACCTGTTAGGATAAATCTTCCTACTTAAACAAGTACAAATTGAAATATTTCAACATGAAACATGAAATTTGGGAGAATAGGCCAAGTTCTTTATTACAAATCCAAAGAGGAAGTAGTACAATGTATCATTATACCTGAGTTCAGAGTATGGCAGTATCTCCTCCTATGCCTTCTAACAAAATACCTTTGAGAATCTTGAGAACATGAGGACTTCTTCACAAGTAGTTCTGCAACTATAGTTAAGACTTAGTCTCTATCTGCCTAATCCCCCAAAACCAAAGAGAAATGGTCTTGATATAGGGTGAAGGATTTAAACCATCATAGAGAAGAAGGTGGATCAAGAGAGGAGGATGTGGATCTGGGTAGAATAACAAGGATCTCATAACACCCAACTTACTTTACAAGGATCCCCAGATAAGGGATCCCTAGATCCAAGGAAAATCCCCCTCGACCAAATTTTTGCTCCCCAAACACCGATCAAGATGCGAAATAGTTGTAATTTTCATGCCTCATGACTTTAGTGGAACGCGAAAATGTTGTATTTTTGTGCCTCCATGACTGAGCAAGGTGCCAAAATTCCTCTATTGATGGTTGGAAGTGGTTAGGTGAAGTGGAATTCGACCTTAGGAGGTTAAGTGACTTCTCCAACTTGGATGGATAATGAGTTCACCATGTGATAATGGGTCTAACACACTTAGGAGATTATGGACTTCATACTTCCCATGGTGGTAAAGCATGTACAATCAAAGATGGAAAAATGAGGTATAACAACTTCTGCCTTAACAAAAATACGAGCACTAGATTTTGCATTTGCAATCGTATCCATCTTCGGTACTGTGACTCATTCTGATAAAATATGAATATATGAAATCTTAATAATCTCAACCCATCTCTACATGCAGGGAATCACTATGTTGGTTTTGATTCTTCCAACTGCTCATACAATTTACCAGAAAAAGAGGGTAAGGGTGTTGAACTTTGGTTGTCATTGATGTCAACTGATGTCAAAGAGGAATCAATATATCCCTATACCATATTGAAGAAATATATGAAAGGCAACTTTGAATAAGTATATGTTTTTTTGGCTCGTACGGTGTTCAACAAATTCCCAAGATAGACCCAGGTTCTGCGCGGTTCAGGGAACCAACAAAACCCCTTTTCATCGTCCCTTTCGGCAACAACCTGCGAATAGACTGAGGTCTCACCTGAGGCAAAGTTATGGGGAGGTTGCGGAATCAGGTTTCCACAACCGAGTGATGTGCGCTTTGACATAATATGGTGGACTGCATGAAGGTCACCTTCTTCGCAGCTAATGCTTGAGCTATCACACATCCAAGGACTGCGTGAAGCGGGAGGGATGCTTAACAATAGGATAGCACAATGGAGGACTGCACTTCCTCTTAGATACTTATAAAACTTTGACAGGATTTACTTAGTGCAAAATGATGCATTCAACAACATAATAGACTGCAAACCTTGCAACCTAGACAATACAATGAACTGCAACGACTGCGCACTTCTGGTGTTGCGCTCAGGGAATCACACTCTACAGACTTCACTAGTTTAAGTGTCTACCCAATCAACTTATGCATTCATCTGACTTAGAAATACTTGTGAATTCAACATTCATTCACATATGCATTTAGTACTTAACATATTATTCCCATCATTATCATTATGGTGAATACATATAAAAGCAAGAACACATGAGCTCATCAACAGGAATTTAACCATTCATCAAGCAAATACATAGATGCAAACATATAATCAATCACATAACTTGAGGATTTAACGTGGTTCACCCCCAGGATGGGAGCTACGTCCACAGGAACTATTTATTATATTATCAATGGGGAGGGTTAAATAGTTCCAGCCTGCACACACAGCTGCAGACTCTCTTCTCTCTCAGTAGGTCACTATGCACATAGCTGCAGAGCATTTTACAGTCAATCTCTCAATATTCTATATTCACAAAACAGATATTAACAATGAGAGATTAACCCATTCCCTTACAAAATATGCCCTTTTATAGAGATCATGCCCTTAGGTCATGTCTGTTACAATCAGGGAGGGCCAAAACCCTAAGGTTGTTACCCAAAACTTATTACCCTGCTAACCAAAACTGTTGGGATCTAATAGCGAATTCTCCATCGTGGACATCCTTCTGCGTGTGGTCACGTCGCTTTCAGCCCCTCTGTCGAGCCCATGTCGACGGGTTACTTTCACCATGTCATTCCTTCTCTAATGGCTTTGTGCAGTCGGTTCACGTAGTGTTGCCTTTGCTCGTGCGACTGGTCGCTTTCCCCTTCGCCACTCCTTACCCACCTGTTGGGAATCATGGAGTATATTAAACAAAATAGGTCCTCGATCGACCTTATTAGAATGTATACCGGTTTCCTTCCAACATTCTGCGATGTTGGATCGTCGTGGATTTGTAACTCCGCAACGTTGTATCTCTGTACCGATGTAACCTCGCAGCACTGTAACTCCACAACGCTGTCTCTTCTTCCTTGCCAATGTTGCACTACATTGTAACTTCGCAGCTCCCCAAAACTATATTGACAAAAATTCCTTACTTGGGTTGAGCCCAACAGGCCCCTAACACTTACATGTGGCTCGTCCTCGAGCCACTTTCCTCTTCTGGTTCCATGAGTTGCGCTTCCTCTTGCGGAGCTATTTTCGCAGCGAACTCTTGGTAAGTTGCGCTCAACTTCGCAACTGTATCCTTGACATCCTATTCAACTGCTCTGATGATATCCAACACATCCGGTGTTAGATATTCCTGAGTTTGCTCTTGTACTTACGCCTACACATCTCGAAGTTCCTGCAATTTTTCTTCAATCTGTTGCAAGAGCGCATGGGATTCTTCCTGCAGGGGCTGCGACTTTTTTGACGTGTCAGCCTCCCTTTCTTGCATAACTATAAGTTCCCTTTTTAATTCCTTGACTTCTGCAAATCGACAAAGTTTGTCTTTGGCAGTAGGGTCTTCATCTCAACATTCAGAGCGTCTAATGCTGCCTGATTTTCCTGCAAACTGTTTTGGACCTGCAACAACTCAGGGTCCTCTTGCAGCGTATTAAACACCCTCGTTGCTTCGTCCAGAAAGTTTTGACACTTGAACACCTTCACTGGATATTCTTTATGTGGAATCTTTCACTTATGCTGCTCTAAGAGCTTATTGATCCAGTGGTGTCTTTGGGATATTCTACGCTTCCAAAGTTGCGAGCTTTACTTTATAATAAATTTCCATGTCTTTCATGCCAGTTCTAAGATCGCTAAATACTGAGCCGATCTTCTTTATAGTGTCCATGAGATCTAGTTGCTCATCGCACTTGGGTATCTCTGCATAGACCGAAGCGACAGTATGCTCTATCGTTCTTCGTTGCTCCTGTTCGCTTTCAAGTGCCTTAGCCTTCTTTTCACTTGCTTCCTGCAATTGTCTATAATTTGCTTGTAAGTCATGGTGTTGGTTCAGAATAACCATATCCCTATCATGTATTTCCTCCACAACCTGTAGGTGCATATTATGTAGGCATTCGATGGGGGGCATCCCGATATCAATATCCACGTGCTCTATGCTTTGCGTGCTCGAAGCTAACTCATCGCGCGATAAAATTACACTAAGTGGGTCAAGTCTGACGATGCGCAGTTTTGGTGCCATGGTTAAAGCCAAGGGCTTTGTCTTCTGCTACGGTGTTGCACCGGATCTTCCCTCTAAGTCAGAATCGCAAACCAAGCCTTTTTGGACTTTTTCCATCTTCGTTGATATGTCTTGTAGCGTGGTGAGATTATGTTGCAAACTTGCTTGAATCTCCTCATTCTTACTATCTTTGAGGGCCAGCATGTCTTCTAGATGTGCGGTGACCCTGGATGCAATGATCTCATGATGATCATCATGCAGCCTTGCCTCTGATTGATCCCTTGTAGCTTTATGTTTCTTCTTCTGTACCTTCTCCTGTACTGTGCTTCCTGGTTCCTTCCTTTTTCCTGCTAGTGACTCTTCAATGATCGTTGTCGGTATTGGATTATTGTCGTCTGAGTCACTTTCGCTGACCATTGGTCCCTCAACCTTCCATTCATCCATCCACTCCTTCATGAATAGATCTATACCGGCTTCATGGAGGTGGTATTTTGTGAACCACTCTGGATTTTTCTTCTGCGCCTTTGGGGAGATGTAAATACAATGCATGTTAGCTCGAAAATTCAAAGTGCGAATATATTGATTTGTTACCTCTTTAGATATTTGTGGTGTGAGAACAATGACATCGCACAGCTGCTCGTAGTATGTGTAGAATACTGCATTCAATGCGCCCTGTCTTTCTGGCATCAAATTTTCCCAAAGATTTGCATACTTGGGTCCTCAACAATCATTGTTGGGAGAGGTGAGGCCAACATAGTGCCTTGGGTCCTTCCAGCCAACAAAGGCGATCAGTACCATCAACCAACTATAATGAAAGGCACTGCCATTTTCTTGAGTGTCGTGGACATCCTCCAGAAACTCATTCAACAGATATTGGCACCAGTTAAATCTACCTCCCTACACGGCCTTCGCAACGAGGTGAATTGCTCCCGCTGGTACTTCTGTGGGTCTTGCTTTTTGCAATACTTTTCCTGTGAGCAATTGTACTACAAACCATGTAGCATCATATTTTAGGTCATCTATGACAAACCCTCTTTTTCCTTTGGGAATATGATATGCCTCCTTCATCTACGCGACAATCTCCTTATCTCTAGTTTTGCCAACAAAGAACTTATTGGGGTCATCCCCTTGCTTGCTTAACCCCGTGATCCTATGGATCAAGTCTATGTTCAGGTCAACATTTCTATCCAGCAAAAGGTATCCTTGGTGGGTGCATGACATCAACGTGCACACCACTACATTAAGTTCCGAACTCCAGTCGAAGTGTGGAAGCCTCAGCAGGTTGAGAAGCCCCGATTCCACAACTTCAGACAACCAAATATGCGCAACCAACAACGGGTTGTTCTTGACGTTCGTCTTCCAACACATGTATCTGTTCGGCTGGAATTGTGGGTTTTTCAGCTCGTCCAGATCCTTCTGCTATTGGAGCAAGTCATGGTCTTCGAACTTGCAATCCGCAAGCTTACCCAACAAATTTGTTTCTGGCTTCACATGACATAATATTGGTGGAAGTGGGATTTCATACTTCGCATTTCTGGTAAGCTTTATGGCCGGTGCATCATGTGCATGCGGAGAGATATATTTTGGGGTCAAGGTTAATGGAATCTCTTTCTCCTTTGGTGGAACTTCTGGTAGCTTGGAGCCTATTACTTTCACCTTGAATTTCTCAACTATGGGTTCCTTACCCTTGATTTTCATTTGTGTAGAGTGTCGTGGTGATTGGCGTGATCCCTGGCCTTGTTCTGTGATGACCTTCTTGGCAGGGGTTCTCATCAACCCTTCAAGGTCGGTTTGTTTAAACTCCCTCACAGTCTGCTCGACTGTGGATTCTTGCTCAATGGTGGAATCGTCAGATATTCACTGAAATATCTATGTAGACTCATGAAATTACTTAGCACTCACTATAACATATTGAGATTCTGCCTTGCGGGAAAATTTCAGGTTTCGGTAATGCTCGCGAGTCCAAACTCAACGGTATTTATAGGCACAGTTGAGCTTAGCTGAACCCATCAATGGAAAGAAAAACATTCAAAGGCATGTCCATTGGCCAAATCCTCTGAGGATTCGGGTCCTTTCCTTCACTAATTGCTTCAGAACGGCTAATTTTGTGTTAAATGCTCAAGCAGTCGTCGGTAAAATCACTGTATAATGGCTAGTTTTCCGACCAACATTTTAACGGCTAGTTTCTTGGAGCATTGCGTCGAGCTGCGTTGTGGGTTGTCACTACTCCCAATGCAGTTACTTTGAGATGTCATGCTTCCTTCTTTCAACTTTGTATCTTTCCTGTTCCATCTGATCTACACAGCTACATTTTGAGCTTCGTTCTTTTCTTTTCATTTTCATTTTCTTTTCTTTTTTTCTTTTTTTTTTTCTTTTTTTTTTTCTTTCTTTTTTTTTTGTTCCACGCAGCTTCACTTCTCAACTAGTGTTGTGCGTTACATGCATCATTTCCATCAAAATTCGCGTATCGGACCAAAACTGTGTATAGACTCTTTTGCAATTCTAGTGCCCAATTCCAACTGTACTTGACACTTAGAAATTCCCTTCTTTTCTGATCATTGTGGGCTCTGCGAAGTAGGACTATCCCTGTAGGGTTTTAGTCGAATTCCATTTACCAAACCTGGTAAGTTGTCTCCGGCTAACGTGGCTAACCGAGGTGCACCACCATTAGTAACATGCACAACAGTATATGGTCCAATCCAATGCATTTTAAATTTTCCAGGAAATTTCATGAACTTACTATCATACAGGAGGACAAGGTCACCTACCTAAAAGGACTTGTTCTTGATGTGGCGATCATGCCATGTTTTTTCTCTGTCTTTCTACACTTGCTGGTGAAATCCTGCAATGAAGCGATCTTCTTCTAATCCAACCAAGTGTAGAAGCCTTTCTTCTATTGTTTCTTCATCTTCCATGCCTGTGAATGCAGCAATCCTTAAGCTAGGTACAATATACTCCATTGGCATCACAGCTTCTTGTCCGTAGGCCAATCTGAAGGGTATATGGCTTGTCAATTTCTTGCAAGTGGTCCTGTATGCCCACAGTACATCTAGAATGCACAGATCCCAATCATCCCTGTTTACATTGCATACCTTTGTCAGCGCATTTTCCAATACCTTGTTAAAAGCTTCAACATTTCCATTGGCTTGAGGATGGTACATCGTACTCCTCTGATGATAGATGTGGAACTCTTTAGTAAGGGATTCAATAGTTTTGTTCAAAAATTGAGTCCCTTGATCACTCATTAAAATCTTTGGACATCCAGATCTGGTAAGGATGTTCTCGAAGATGAACTGCGCAGCAGTCACTATGCTACAGTCCTTCACTGGTTTAGCTTATGCCCATCTGGTGAGGTAATCAGTCACAGTGATGATATATCTCACACCAGTCCTCTTTCTCGGTGGGTTAATAGGTCCCATGAAATCAATATCTGATTTTTCAAATGCTTGTAGTGTCAACTGTGGTCTTAACGGCATTTCATCTCTTCTTGATGGCGTTCCTGTTCTCTGACAGACATCGCAACTTTGGCAATGTTCCTTTGAATCTTTATGGATTGTAGTCCACCATAACCCTGCTCGTAATATCTTTTGTGCGGTAGCTCTTCCTGCGTAGTGACCTCCTAATGCTCCTGAATGTGCACCATCCAATATGAATGGATTCTCATGCTCTAACATGCATCTGCGCGGCACTTCATCTGGTCCCAACTTGTATAGTTGTCCTGCTATGATACTGAAGTCTACTGCTCTAACTACCAGCTGCTTCTTCTGTTGCATAGTGAACTCTATAGGTTTCAATCCTGCAGTCAAGAAGTCTACAATATCCTTGTAATAATCATCAGCAACCTGTATGGCAAATAACTGCGCATCAGGCATATTGTCTTCGAGGTTTCTGGGTTCTTCGCCTGACTCAATCCTTGAGAGATGGTCAGGTCCTAGGTTCAATCTTCCTAGATTAACAATGATCTCGAAGTCATACTCCTAAAAGAGTAACAACCATCTACAAATTTTCCCCCCTAACACTTTCTTATTGACCAGATACTTCAAAGTTGAATGGTTAGTGTACATAAAGAAGTGTGCACCCAACAAATAGTGCCTAAATTTCTGCAGTGCATACACCATAGATAGACCCTCTCTTTCTATCATTGTATAGTTATTTTCCGCTGATGACAGCTTCCTGCTCGAAAATGCAATGGGATGGTAAATGCCTCCCTCACCTGGCTGTGATAGCACCACACCAAGTGCAATGGATGAAGCATCAACATGTACATGGAATTACTTGTCCCAAATCGGAAAGACAAGGATAGGCGCAGTTACCATTTTCTCCTTTAGTATGTCTAGGCCATGCTCGCATTCTGCGTTCCATATGAACTGCGCTTCTTTCTTCAACAGCTTCTCCATCGGCGCGGTTATTTGCGCATAACCCTTGATAAAATTTCTGTAATATCTAGTATGTCCCAACGTGGTGCGCAATTGTTTCACTGAATTCGGTGCTAGCAGGTTTACAATAACTGTGATCTTCGCAGGGTCAACCATCAAACCCTGTTTACAGACAATGTGTCCCAACTGAATTCCATAGGGCACACAAAAGATACATTTCTTCAAATTCAAAGAAATCTGATGTTGTCTACATTTTGTTAACATCATTCTCAGATTATCATAGTTGTTCTTCAGTAAACCAAAGACAGTCCAATCATCAAAATAGACTTCCAAGAACTTATAGATAAAGTCTTTGAATGCAACCACAACAACTCTGGAAAATATAGCTGGTGCATTCTTCAAGCCAAAGGGCATAACTGTATACTGATGTGGGCCTCATTCAGTAGCAAATGTTGTCTTATGCCTATCTTCTTCATCGATCCTGATCTGATGGTATCCAGAAAATCCATCAGTAAAAGAATAAGCCTCATTTCCTCCCACATTATCTAGTACCTCATCTGTAAATGGAGTAGGAAATGGGTCATGTAACGATGCATCATTTAACTTCCTAAGATCTACATAGATTCTGATCTCACCTTTAGTCTATTTGTCCTGGATAACCATAGGTCTTATCCATTTAGACTCTTCCACTAGCTTGATGATCCCCGCATCAAGAATCGTGTCTAGTTCTGCTTTGACTCTTTCTTTTTATCGAGGATTCAATCTATAAGGACTCTATTTGATAGGTTTCATGCTAGGATTGAGAGGTATCTTCATCACTCCCAAGTTGCCCAAAATGCCCTTCATTTTGGAAAACTTTGTAGGAAATAAATCATGATATTCATGTAGAAGGTCTACGATCTGCGCGACCATTTTATCATCCCAGTAGTCTCCAATGAATGCAAACTTTGGCTCTTCGTTCGTGCCAATGTTAACTTTTTTCATTTTTACAGGGCCACTCATATCTATAATTTCTAGTGGAGGGCCCTCTATATCGTGTGCTCCCTCTGACTCAGGTATATTGATGTTGCATGGATCTTCCTCATCGCTTTCTTCTACATCTTCTTGATCTTCAGCGAGGTTATAAAATTCAAGGGCATGCTCTATCGTTCTTGCCCATTCTAGTTGTAGATTCATAGGTACTTTTACATCTTCGAATATCTTCTCTTTTAGGACCTCGAATGCCTCGTTTGTACTTGGGAATTCGTCTCTGAATATCCTTTCCTTGATGGTCTACAGAGCCTCATTGATGCTCAGGCATTCATCTTCAAAATTGAAAGTTCTCTCAAAGTTCACAGTCATGATGGATGAATCTGTGGTTTCTCTGTGAATCTCGATGTCTGTATACCAATTGGTTGGAATCTGCTCCAATGTATGCACAAACATATGAACCCATTCTGTCTGTGGCCTCTTTATCCATGCTTCTGAATAGATCTCAGTGTCCTCTCTCGGACTTTTTTATCCATTATACTTTTCCATTGTCAATGCAATTTTCTCTGTGAATTTGATTTGCATCATATGCTTGCACTATTCCCATGTGGTCAAAGTTTGCTTATGCGCAGCCCACCATTTGGTAGGTGTAGAGCGCAGTACCATATCCAACGTTGGTATGCGATGTTCAGTTGAAACTGATGCAGTATATTCTTGCTAAACGGTATAGACATTAGTTAAACCATCGTAAGTGGGAATTGGACTCACCTCTGTTACAATCTAGCGCAGCAATCTTGTGATCTGCGCGCATCTTCTTGCAGACACTTCATGCATTCTACTTTTCCAATTTTCCAGTCCTGTGTCGGAGTCTAATATGCAAAAACTGTCACATATCCAACTCAACGTTCCATCTGCTATGGGATTGATGAAATCGTCCTGATTCGCAGTCATCTTATAGATGTGATCGAGGTCCTGTGCTCTGGATTCTTCTTGTATCAACTCACTGTATCTTTCTCCTTGCGAAGGGTCCAAGGGTGTGATGACCCTAATATCTTGCCCTTCAAAGATCATCTTTTTGGTTTTCAAGTTGATGATCGCAAGGTTATCTATCGCCTAATCTATCCCCAATAGTGCAGGATAAGGTTGACTGTCATCCATCATTTCAATAACTTCGCACTCCATCTATGTCAACAATAACATTGGCTAATCTCCTGAAGGGTATGACTTTCTGCTGGTTGGCCAATATTAACTTATGGGTGACCATGATAACTTTGGTCTCCCCATATGTTCCCATGTCCTCTTAGCCAAGACATTTACTTCAAATCCTAAATCAAGGATAATCTCATCCATCTCATAATCTCCAATCTGTGCACTTAGCCTCATTTCTCGGCATGTTCTCTTATGGCTCTTTATCTGATGAACTACGCTCTGAGCAATATTCTTGGAATTGCATGGTTCATATTGGTCAAGTAAGTGCTACAATTCTACTAAATCATTTTCACTTTTCAGCAGCTTCATACAGCTTCGTAGGAACTGTGCAACAGAAATCCCTGTTTCTGCTGTGGTACTTGTTTGATCATATGCTGTTGGAATATCCTTTGTACGCATTGTTTCACTTCGCAACGGGATTCTTGGACTTACAGGTGTTGGTTCTTTGAAAGTTTCCCTTGCTTCTTTGAAGACTTCTTTATTTCTTGCCAAGTCAAAAGCGGGTGCTTTCCCAGTATCTTTTCTTACCCAAATCCCTGTTATCGCGATGCCAGTCGACAGGGGTTCCAATTACTGTTGACACATACCGCAATCTTCCTAAACACTGGCACGGACAGGGTTTATCCCGCCCAGCAATACCTGCAGAGTAGATGAGGTCTCACCCGAGGCGTCCAGGAAGAGCAGACAGAACCATGTTTCCATCGAATGAAGGAGGATGGTTGCGGCTATGATACTTAGACTTATTGCAACACTAGGAAAAATATCTTTAAGCATTGAACATAGTATTAAAGAAATATTCAACCAAGACATTCATCATTGCAACAATAGTAATTGTAAAGCAAGTATCGCATCAAAGAAGCATGACATTATTTGTATAGTGCAACATCGCATTACCATAACTGAACAGATTAAACAAAGAGATTGTACCAAAATAGCTTCATCATATTATCATTGTTGACCCAGATACAATGTCTCTGCAAAAACTAGATCTCCGCAATGACTCTTAACATCAAAACATACCTGGAAACATACAACCAACATCAGAGCTTCGCATAATATCTTCAGCATTCGATCTTGATGCCCTCATCACTTACAATTCTTATCTATATATAGGCTTCTGCCTTACAGCTCTTGTCCACTTTCTAACAACTTGTTAACCAACACTATGGACAAATGACTCAATATCTAACTGACTTATCAAAAACGACCAAAAACCCACATTATGCGGTATAACTGACTCAACAGTACATAATATGTGGTCCAAATGACCCAAAACCCGCAATCCGTGGTACAATTGACCCAAAAATGCATAGAATAATCTTCTGCTCATCGCCTTTCATGCCATCTTCTACCTTGTCGCAACATCGAAGATGCTGTGATAGCACTTTACCAAACCGCCTGCCAATAGGCCCCCAACACAATCTTGTGGCTCGCCCTTGAGCCACGTCAATTGGAAACGGTGTACTCCGTCATTTTGAATTTGAAGTCCTCATACGGTTATTCAACTGTCCGCACCACCTCCTTGGCTTTCGCAGCTGTTGACTGACTGTCAACCACGTCTTCTGCAGATGGGTGATCTGTAAGCTTTGCCACTACTTGCTATTGACACTTCTGCACTTCCTGCAGAGCTTCACTAGCTTGCATCATGAATTTACCACCGCTATTATGGAACTCCTCTAACTTGGCCGTGTGCATCTTCTATCACTTGTCCACCTTGGTGACATGGTGTTGCAAATATTTTAGCTCTTGAGACTCAACAACTTGCTCCAGTGGTGGCATTGTGCACATTGTTGCCTTCAATGTGGCCAACTGTCCCTCTGCTTCCTGTCGATACTTAGTCAATTGTTCAACCTGCTCATCATGAACAATGCGACCCCAAAATTGTATAGTGTTAGCCATGAGCCTGGTTTCCTGTGTCTCTAGCTCCTCCATCTAAGTGGCAACTTCCTCAATTGCCCTTCTTCATTCGTCAACTTCAACCTGAGGCATACCCGGATTTATCTGGGCCTTCAACGCCATGTTCTCGTGATGCAACTCGACAATCGCAGCCCCCAGGTGCTCTAACCATTGGAGCACATCGAACTCAGTGGGGAACTCCTGCACATGCTGGCAGGTCTCAACAATGGTCGTCTCGACCTGCACACTTTGGTCCCACATACGGGCCTTCTCTATAGTAAGGACGTCCTGTTCCTTCTTGAGTTCTTCGATCTCACAAGCCTTCTAAGCCCGTTCCTTCCTAATGTCAATTTCCAGGTCATCGACATCCTGCCGCGCCGAAGCTGTCCTGCCTGTCAAGTCCGCGACATTGCATTTTTCCTTGGCCTCACTTTCCTGCAATTGCGAGCACATATCACTAACCTCCCTCAGCCTGTCTGTCAGTTACTGTTTGGTCAATGTTTGCATACTGGTCTGTTAGAAAAACAGGATCGCAGAGCAATAACAATAAACAGAAATGCAAATATAATCACACATACACATTACAAGAGAGACACAGATATATCGTGGTTCACCCAACTTGGGCTACGTCCACACTGAATTTGCCAGTCCTTATTATTATTACCATCCAACAAGGTGAAGGGATACAACCTGCAACACAACCGCTGCACTTCCTCTTCTCTATTTCACAGTCTCTCTCCTGATCTCAAAGATCTTTACAATGCATAAAACCTAATACATCATCATCCTAGCCGTATTACAATGTCTTTATTTTATAAGGGAAATACAATGGGAAAATACCACGGAATACCCAAAACCATGGGCCCACAAAACAGCTGGCGAAAAAACAGCCCCAAAATTTTTTCTTAGGGGGCGTTGCCCCCGAACCCCCATTTCTCAGGGGCGCTGCCCCCGGATCCCCCAGCCAAGGGGGATGGTCCCCCCGGAACCCCGTGGGGGGGCGATGCCCCCTCGCTAAGGTGACTATACAGTCCACCTACATATCATATAAAACTGGGGTACAAACACGGTTGATACAATATCATCTATGAGACTAGAAGATCTAGCTCCACAACCAACATGGTCAACCCTTCTGATGGAAATGCGGTAACATTTAGAGTCACCATCTTCAACTGCTGCAGCATCTTCGGTCACAATCGCAGTCGGGGGGATTTCCATATTCAGGACCCGTGGCGTAGTGCTGATCGTGCCAAATTTTGGTACCACTGCTTCCTCTAGTGCCTTTCCAGAAACCATATCATACAGAGACTCTAATCGAGCGGTGATCGCATTGAATCCTTCATCCGATTTCCTTGCCATCTTGTCTGCTTCCGTAGAGGATGCAATATTGAGTGCTGTGAGCAAGCAGCCCAACTGTGCCTCGGTCGGCAAGGACAACCCGCTGATCGTTGCATGCTCCTGATACCTTTTCGAGCGGTTTTCTTCAAGGGCCTGGTCACTATCATCTGATATTGTTTTGGTCAATTCTTTCCCTGAGAAATGGTGACTCTACTAGTCCTGTGCCGATACCCGATCATCTGGGCCGAATGCTAGGCCATCGACTTCTATCTCCGCTAAATGCATGGTTTGTCGCCATGCCTCTGGCGACTCATTCACAGTAGCCTCCAAATATTTGGACGTCACCTTATACAAGGTCTGCAACTGTTTCCAATCAGGATCACGGTGGGCTTGAATATGTATGGTATGACGCCGAATTGCAAATACCATGACTGGTCTGAACCGCGCTGCAGTTTCTTCAGATATTCACGAGACTTGTGTTGCTATAGCACAAAGCATCTCCCAAAACAGCCAAAACTGCAATTCGCAATCCCAGAGTCTCTCTGGCTCCTGTACATACCACAGATTCTGATATCATGCACCCTGCCATTCTGCTACAGCCGGAATGTCCATGCCCTGGTACGTGCCAGGCTCCTTCCATGCGACGAAGGCGATCAATAACAACAACCAACTATGTGTGAAGGCACCCTTTCACGATTGGACCACCACAGCATCCTCCGTTAATTGATTCAAGAGATACAGAGACCAATTCATTTGGACCCATTCCACGCATTGCTCTATGCATGCAACGATCCCCGAGTTTCACTGGTTAGGTCAACCACCCCTAACCACCTTGCAGGATAGGATCTTAATGCCCGTGAGTACCACTTGATCATTACAGCTGCTGGTGCGATACCCACGCCCATCTGTTTCTAAGCTATATTTATGTGCCAGCTGCAACGCCCGCATTTTGTTGTTTGCCTTTCCTTGGATGAACTACGATGGATCGACTCCATTTTTGGGCAAGCCGATTATATACGAAATTAAATTGATGGTGACCGAGATTTCTCTGTCCAGCCATAATGAACCACCATGGAAGCATTCAAGGAGCTTCTTCACGCAAACATTCACTCCCACCAACCGCCCAAAATGTGGCATGTTAATAAGCCCTAACAAGTAGGCCTGCTTCAATCCTCGTGCCCAGTCTTGTACAGTCGGTGTCGGGGAAAGGCGTGTCTCAGGCACATATGGGGTGGATGCAATGTCAGGGTAGGCCACCATATCATGGTAGTCATAACGCAGGCGCATCAATGCCAACCCAATATCCACAGAGCACTCCATTCCATCTGGGAGCGCTGACATCTTCACACCATACTTCTGTTTTGGGTTTATCTTGCGCGGGGTGGCATCCGTCTGAATGGGAGGGATATACCCAAGGATGTCACCGACTGACAGTCCCTCCCATGGGGCAGACTCACCAACGTGGCGACTAGACTTCCCCACCTGTTCCTAAGCTTCGCCTACCGTCGTGGTGGATGACCGAAGTATCCTCTTACTCTACAGGGACTCAGAGTGCTGACCTCCTCGTCGCTTCTTAGCGAAGACTGATGCTCCCATCGACATATTTTCAACTTCATCTCCAAGATCAATGGCTTCGAATGACACAAAATCTTGCTCGACAGCCACTGGGATGAAGGGATATTCCACTTCGATGGTAATCTCGACTGTCTCTAGTTCGCCTGGCATACCTTGCAACACTTCGTTATATGCTTACCAGCACCTTGCTCAACTCACGACTGCACTCAACAAAAACACTGCACAATTGATTTCTCGATGTCTTCCGACCAACTTCTATCCGGTTTTATACATTCCATCTGAATCCTCCATAATCATCATGAAATCCGTCGTTGATCCTGTCAGCTGATCGACCAGATCCACCATTAATGCCCATCATTCGAACAAGCATCGTTAATTAACTATTTTAACTTTTGTTATTTATTGCTGATTTGACCCAGTCTCAATACTGCCACTTGTCGTCGACTACTCCAAACTTGTGGCAGAAGCCTCCCTGCTTCCGCATTCCATCCTTGTTGGTGTGCCATCCTGCCACCAATCAATCTACTTTCTTTTCTTTTTTTTTCGATGCGACTCAGGCATCGCGGTGTTCCAATCCCAATTGATAGGGCTTCAACCTATGACCATTCACCAGTTTTGGGAGCATCGCCCCATCCAGCTGCTGCAGCTGAACCACGCCCCCTGAAGTAATACTACTGATGCGATACAGACCAAGCCAATGCATCTGCAACTTCCCTGGATGTTTCATAAACTTCCTGTCGCACAACAGCACCAAGTCGCCCTGCTGAAACTATTTTTTTTTTATGTGTCGATCATGCCATGCCTTCTGGAAATCCTTCTCTACCTCCTGGTGGAACCCAGCGATGAAACGATCTTCCTCCAACTTCACCAACTATTCTAGATGTTCATCTAGTGTCGCTGCATCATCCAGGCCTATCGCGGATGCAATGCGCAGACTCGGGACAATATACTCCATGGGCATAATTGTTTCTTGTCCATATACTAACTTGACTGGTGTTTGACCTATCAATCTTTTACATGTGGTGCGATAGGCCCACAACACCGCTGGGATTTTCAGATCCCAGTCGTCACGGTTTGTATTGCACACCTTTGTCAGCGCATGCTCCAATACCTTGTTGAAGGATTCCACCGTGACATTTGCTTGCGGATGATATGGTGTACTCTTTTTGTGTTGTATCTGTAATTCCTCTGTCAATGCGCTAATGGTGTGATTGAGAAGGTGGCTTCCCTAGTCACTCAGCAGTATCTTGGGGTAGCTGAAGCGAGTGATGATGTTATCAAACAAGAATCGCGCCGCCGTTGCAGTGGAACAATCAACTACTGGTGCCTCCTATGCCCATCGATTCAAATACTCTATCATTGTGATAATGTAGCGCACACCCATGCGCTTCCCTGGTGGATTGATCGGTCCTACAAAATCCACTGCCCATTTGTCGAACGACTGCAATGTCAACTGAGGCATCAACGACATCTCATCGCGGCGGGATGGTTTGTTGATTCACTAACACACATCACAGGACCGTGCATAGTCTGTCGCATCATTATGCAGTGTGGGCCACCACAGCCCGGTGCACAGTACTTTCCCAGCAGTTTCCCTACCGCCATAGTGTCCTCCGGCTACTCCTCCATGCACTTCTGTTAATATCTGCGATTGCTCATGCGGCAAGACACATCTGTGCAATACCTCATCAGCACCCATTTTGTATAACTCTCCTGCAATTAGCTAGAATTCTGCAGGCTTGAGAACCAACTCCTTCTTCTTACTGGTGGGGAACTCGTCTGGTGCAGTACCCATTGTTAGAAACTGAATGATTTCCACAAAGTATCCATCTATAACCTCAACCCAAAACAGTTTAGCATCCGGTAAACCATCTTCAATGTTGGTCGGCTCCTCTCATGTATCGATCTGCGAGAGATGATCAAGACCGGCATTCAACCGGCCTGGCTTCACAATGACTTCAAAATCGAACTCCTAAAAAAGAAGTAGCCAGCGGCATATATTCCCCCCCAACACAGGTTTATTGACTAGGTATTTCAACGTGGAATGGTTGGTGAACATTTTGAAATGGCCTCCCAATAAGTAGTGGTGAAACTTCTGTAATGCGTAAACCATGGCCAGACCTTCCCTCTTTGTAGTAGTGTAGTTTCTTTCTATAGAGGACAGCTTCCGACTTGCAAAAGCAATAGGATGATCAAGGTCGCCTTCTCCTAGTTGAGCCAATACGACGCCCAACACAATTGATGAGGCATCAACATGGACATAGAATTCCTTACTCTAGTCCAAAAATACCAATATCGGTGACGACACCATCTTCGCCTTCAATGTTTCAAAGCTATCGTGACATTCCGGGGTCCACTGAAATAGCGCATCCTTCTTCAGAAATTTATCCATAGGGGAAGTAATCATTGCATATCCCCTGATGAATTTACGATAATACCCAGTATGCCCCAAAGTCGCCCGCAATTGCTTAACAGTGGTCGGTGGTTGCAAGCTCAAAATGAGCACAATCTTGGCCGGATCGACCAACAACCCTTGCTTACACACAATATGGCCTAGCAATATCCCAAACGGCACACAAAAGATGCATTTATTCAAATTCAGCGATATCTAGTGCTGTCGAGATCGCTCCAGCATCAACCATAGATTCACCAAATGATCACGGACCAAACCATAGACCGTCCAATCGTCCATTTATACCTGTAAAAATTTATGAATGAATTCTTTGAATGCAGCAATGACAACCCGCAAAAATATAGAAGGTGCATTCTTCAAACCAAACGACATTACAGTGTATTGAAAGCAGCCCCATTCAGTAACCAAAGTTGTCTTATGGCGATCTTCTTTGGCAATGCGGATCCGATGGTAGCCAGAGAACCCGTCTGTGAACGAGTACATCTCCTGGTCACCCACACCTTCAAGCACTCCATCAGTAAATGGAGTGGGGAAAGGATCATGCAAACATGCATCATTTAGCTTCCTGAGGTCAACGCAAATGTGCACTTCACCAGTCTTCTTATCCTGGACCACTATAGGACTAATCCATTCCGACTCCTGAACTAGTTCAATAATACCAACGTCCAACATGCGATCCAGTTCATCCTTGACCCACTCCTTATGTTGTGGATTCAATCGATAGGGTCGCTGCAGGATCATCTTAGCATCTGGTTTTAATGGAATCTTCATTTCTCCTAAGTCTCCCAGAATCCCCTTCATATAGGAAAACTTGGTAGGAAATATGTCCTAAAACTCATGGAGCAAATCAGTGACCTTGCTTATCAGCTCATCATCCCAGCAATCCCCGACATTTGCGAACTTCGGAGTGTCCTCTGTCCCAATGTTAATCTTGCGGATCTTTAGCGGCTGACTGATCGGGTCGCTTGGCGCATCAAGTGGTACCACAACATGAATTCCTTCTGACTCCGGGATATTCACATTCTGTGGATCATCCCCATCTTCTGGCCCACCACTGATATTGAAGCACTCCATGAGAGACTGCATCTGGCAGTACGTGTGCGGATCCGTGGGATATGATACCGGGACAACCTGCAGAATTACATCACGGATGAGCTGTAGTGCATTATTAACCTCTGGATCAACATCCGCAAAACTAAATGTATGGGTAAAACACACTGTGAGCTCTAGCCAAGTAGAAATTTCCCCTCACAACTCAACTGCAGTATACCATGAGTGTGGCATCTCATCCAAAGTATGGATAAAAGCATGGACCCACTCATATTTCAGTTGCGATACCCATAGCCGCTAACATTCCATCAAGTGACCACCAGGATCGGTCTGACCATCATAATTTCCAGTGTGGTAAACCTCAGTATCATCAAAATGTACCATCATCAATCTTTGACATTTCGACCAACCATCAATTGATGCCTTGTGTGTCGCCCACCAGCATGCTGGAGCAGCCTTCAAGGCTTCATTCAACGTCAGCAATCATTGTGGTTCGAAAACTCTTTCTTTGAACTCCATCAGAAAGTCGGATAATCCAAGTAGTCCTTTATATATTGGTAGTGTAACCGTTTCAGTCGCGACACGGCATAATGACTGTGTGACCAACTTGCACTTACGGAGCGACACTTCGTGCAAGCGGTTCTACCAATATTCTAGCGCATCGTCAGATTCAAAAGACATAGAGCTGTCACTGCGCCAACCCAGCTCACCATTGGCAGTCGGATGTATATAATCTTCAGAAATATTGAATGCATGGTCCCATCCCCTGGGATCGTTGTCCTTCACTGGATCTATGTAGCGGCATCCTTCAGCCGGATCCAACGGTGCGATAACTCTGAGATCACAATTTTCAAAAGTCATCATCCATCGCTTGAAGTTTATTACAGCTCCACTATCATTAGACCATCCAATCCCCAACAGCGCGGGATAAGAGCTTCCTCCCTCAACTACTTCTATTACATCAAAGTCGGCATGTGTTTTCATTCCCTCAATGTCCACCACCATTCATGGAACTCTCCCAATTGGTGTTACCTTAGCGTGATTAGCTAATCGGAGCTGTACAGGAGACCAGCTCAATGGGGGGATCCCCATCTTCTGCCAAGCCTGCTTGCTCAAGATGTTGACATCCAAACCAAGATCCAGAATAACTGAATCAACATCATAGTCGCCAATTTGAATATTCATTCGCATCTCCTTGCCCATCTTTCGTCGTTGTAAGGATTTAACCACGAGCTCTTGTCAATCCTGGGCTGGTCATCGCAACAAGGCTTCAATCGCAGCAAGAGCGTCGAGATCTCTTGCCAGGGACAAACAATGTTCCAAAAATGCTCGAAGTGTGCTAGACTGCCGCGACGGGCTAACCTTCGAAGTAGCATCAAAATTAAAGGGCATGTCATACATGACAGCTTTACCTCGGTTGTTTCCTAATGCACGTCATGCCTGACGAAATGTCTCTCGTTCTACATCAATGTCAAATGATACCTTCTTTTGTCCAGATAACCGGATCGTTGAGCTATCTTCTCCAGTTGTCTTTCCTCCTCGAGTGACCACAGCAATGGAAGCATCTTACGGTCTTGGTTCTGTAGAAATTGTCATGATGTTTACACCCTGGTCCTGGTTCAATGGCAGATTCCCGGGTGGGTTCACATTCTTATTATGATTTTTCCTTATATTATGGTTTTTCACTGGTTGGTGCACTTGGTTTTGGGCAAGCTGCTGTGTCTGCAACTGGGGAGAGTTCCCGCACAGTGATAGCATTGAAAAGGTCCGCGACCACCTCATCCTCCTCCACGACCAAATCCTCCACCACGTCCTCCCCGGTATCCACCCCGGAATCCTCCCTGCTGCTGGTACTATGGTTGGTTGAACTGTTGCTGCATTGGTGCTGGTTACATCCCTTTCCCTTGTTGTGCATACTGCGGTTGTTGTACATAATGTGGCTGCTGTGGATCCATCTGCATTGGAGCATATTACGGCATGAGCTGCAGCAGTTGTTGCTGTTGCGGTACAAACTGCATCTGCGGTTGAGGTAGCGGCTAGGCTACCTATGGTTTCGGTTGTGATTTTTGTATGGCACACTGGTCATCCTTGACATATAATGCATCATACATTCTTTCTTGTAGCAACCCATATCCACGGAAATCTTTGTCATTGTGGACTCACCGACTTGCAAAATGTACAATAAATATTTCTAGGGGTTGTGACCATTTTCTGCATTATGGGCAATTGTCATGGCTGTGTCCATATACATGGCAGACGCGACACCACGGCATGCTGCCGCCATTCAATGGGTTTGGTGCCCCTGACACAAAATAGTTGCGAAAATCCGGGCAATTGTCCTTTGTATGCCCTTCTCCTCGGCATCGCGTACACCATACTTCATCGTGTTGTTACTTTCCTTTCTTCAAATCTTGCAGCTGTATAGTCAAGTTAGTGAGCTGTGTCTGTATCTGCAACATCTTGACTGCATTTTCTCCAATTGGTGACGCCTCCAATCACATTGAAATCTCTAGAGCTTCACTAGGCGTCGAGATGTTTTGTTGCATCAATCGTAGCCGAATGTGTGGTAGTAATGCCACGATGAACCACTCTTTATGTTGGACGGCACTCATATCGAAACTAACCTTTTCCAACAGCATCTTGAATCGCTTGTCAAATTCCCACATGGTTTCATTGGGGTACTGCTTAATTTCCTTCAATTCCTTAATATACTGAGCCTCTGACTTGGGCTTCCTAAATTCTGCAATCAGTCCATCCCGGATCTCGTCTAGTGACTTCCCCGGAGCTCCTGTAGGGACTAGAACAAACTTCATAAACCAATCTAATGCACGACCTCGCAGAGTCGTCGCTAACTGTTTTTTCTTAGCAGCATCATCGGTGATGTGTTTTATGGTCCAAACTGCTTCACACAAAAACCAATACTATTCTGGGTTGTCTGTCCCACTCCCGTGGAACAACGGTAACTTAGCATCATCGCCCGCTATTATGGGCTTCCTTCCTCCTTTCGTTGTACTACTACCGATCATCTTTTGTGGTGTTGAAGAACTTGGCGGTGTCGAAGTGGTATTTCTTGCTATTTGAGACATAGTGAGCGGAGGTGTGGGTACGTTGGTGTTGGGGTTTGGTCCTTCCTCTATCCTAGGTGTAACCTAGTTTTCCTTGTTAGGACTGTGAGGTCGCTTCATCCGATGTGGTCTTCCTTCACAGTCTTGCGGTTCAACCGCAGCAGGACCTTCTCCTGTCCTCTTCCTCTTTTCCTGTCGGAACCTCGCTCCTCCCCTCGTAGGACCACTTTCTTCCTAATCTTCACTCATAGTCTCATCATGACCTACACCCATCTACCCCTTACCATTCCATGTACCTCCCCCCAACTATCGTAGTACCCATAGCCTCCGCCCAACAGGCTGTCTACTAATCAAGATGCATCTTCAATATACCCTTTTCACAAATAAGCATCTTGATCAACAGTTGAAGGGACAATAGAAACCTACCCTGAGGTTCGCGGAAAAAATATCTTTTGACTTCACTATAGGATTTCTGAGTATCAACCGTGAACTCTGTGATATAGCCCTCTAGGATGCTATTGAACCACACTTCGACAGCCAGTGATGCTTTATTATCAACCTCATGTAGCTCCTGAATCAAATCGGGGATCCAGATCATTGGTTCACCACCCTGGAAGTTCCTCTTCTGGAAGGTCAACTTTTCCAACCACTCATACAAAATGAATGGGAATTCACAGAAGAACCATTCATGCGGTCTGTCATGAATATATCTACCCACCCACTGATCTATTGTCAGTCGAGTGTTCCTGCTTTCCTCTTCAGCAAATTCCTACAACTTCTGATCAAACCATTCTTGGATCTCCGGTTTCGTCGGGTGCCACAACATGTCCTCCTTTCACTTTGTACACGGTCCCGGCAACGGAACCATTTGTTAGTGTGACTCCAGTCGACAGGGGTTCCACTTACTGTCGACACATACCACAGTCTTCCTAAGCACCAGCCCGGACAGGGTTTATACCACCTAGCAACACCTACAGAGTAGATCAGTTCTCACCCGACGCGTCCAGGAAGAGCAGACGGAACCATGTTTCCACAGAATGAAGGAGGATGGTTGTAGCTATGATACTTAGATTATTGCAACGCTAGGACAGAGATCTTTAAGCATTGAACATAGTAGTAAAGCAATATTCAACCAAGACATTCATCATTGCAACAACAGTACTTGTAAAGCAAGTATCGCATCAAAGAAGCATGACATTATTTGTATAGTGCAACATTGCATTACCATAACTAAATAGATTAAACACAGAGATTGTACCAAAATAGCTTCATCATATTATCATTGTCGACCCAAATACAATGTCTTTGCAAAAAATAGATCTCCGCAATGACTCTTAACATCAAAACATACCCAAAAACATACAACCAACATCAAAGCTTCGCATAATATCTTCAGCATTCGATCATGATGCCCTCATCACTTACAATTCTTATCTATATATAGGCTTTCGCCTTACAACTCTTGTCCACTTTCTAACAACTTGTTAACCGACACTATGGACAAATGACTCAATATCTAACTGACTTATCCAAAAACCCGCATTCTGTAGTATAACTGACTCAACAATACATAATATGTGGTCCAAGTGACCCAAAACCCGCAATCCGTGGTAAAATTGACCCAAAAATGCATAGAATAATCTTCGGCTCGTCACCTTTCGCGCCATCTTCTGCCTTGTCGCAGCATCGGAGATGCTGCAATAGCACTTTACCAAAACGCCTTCCAACACTCCCTTCAGTAGGTATCTAATTAGTGTGGTTCTCTCCAGAAGTCGATGCTGTCGGTTCTTTGTCTCTTCCTGTCGCAGCTCCACTCCACGTCACGGCATTAATATTAAAGTCTGTGTTTCTTTTCTCGGTCGCGATCATCCGAACATTCGGGTTTGGTGCTTCTACTTGTCTTCTCTCTTGCATCTTAGCTTGCAGTATTGGGCATGCCTCAATAACATGCTCAAAATATTTACAGAGTCTACATGTAGTAAAGCATTGGTACAGTCTCTATATAAGTGACATATCTGGCCACAGTTCTAACAGATCATCTGACCTCTTCCTCTTCCTTGTCTTGGGCCGGTATTTCTTCCAAGGATAATTTTAGGGGTGAAATTTATCCCATGGGCTATTTTTCCATGTTTTTTTCCAAAAAACGATTCGCCAATTTGCATTTTTTGAAGCCCCGTTTCGCCCAATTTTGATGGGGTAAACTTTTTTCACTCTAAAAATCGCCAAATTATTATATAAACTATATAAAATCCTTAGAAATTGAAATAATTTTAGAAAAATATTGCCAAATATTTTATAGTTGACATTTTAGGAATTGGTAAGATTCGCCAAGGTTTATACACTTTTAAATAAGTATGGGTCCTTAAAATTATCCCTGAAATTTTCTTCCTCTTCCCCTTCCTTGGAATCCACCACGGCCTCTATATGCGCCCCGATCATACTGCGCATTATCTTTATGCTGCGATGTTTCCTCTTGAAGTTTGTACACATCATGTTTCCTTTCATTCATCAACTCATGTGCTCTACATTTGGATTCATCATGTCCAACTGATTTACAGAAATTGGAATATAAGTTCTTCGGTGTTCTTACATATTTATGGATTAAATAACAATCCTCAGGCCAATGTCCTCTAGTTCGACATATATCACACCATGGCCCTTGCTGTTGATTCAGTGGATTCGACGCTCCACTATCTATTGATGTATTTGTAACTTCGGAAGATATTCACTTGTATATTGTATGTATTATATTTGTACTTTATTGTATCCCCAACGGAGATGTATTATTCCATCGATTGGAAGTGTCGTCATTTGTATTTGCAAGTGTCGCAAGTTACATTGTAAGTGTCGTAACTTATACTTGATGGGTTATTAGACCACCTTGGTGGGGTAGGCCCTATATGAGTTAAGAGGTTATTATATCACCCTAGTGGGGTCGGCCCAGTGACAAGTGGTAATGGGTTATTAGACTCTCCTAAGGGAGGTTGGCCCAGTTAGAGTAAAAGGCAAGTAAAGGTAAAGTATAAATAGAGAGGAGAACCTCTCTGTTTATCCATTCACTCACTCATCCAGCTCGCATAGTTGAGAGAGATGAGTGTGCACAAGTGGAGGAGGAGTAGCTTATCAAGACATCTATATTTTTGGGTTTGATATTTGTGATCTTCGTATTGGCACTCATTCTGTCTCTAAAGAAGTTGCGGGGTTTTTCACCTTCTTGGTTTTCCCCAGTGAAATGCTTTGTGTCTCTCTTGTGTTTGATATGTTGTACATGTTGTTCTCTCAATTAAGATCCTAGATAATATTGAATTAAATGATGAAAAACTAGCATGGTATCATAGCTATCCTGAAGGAAGGCATTGTATGGCATTTACGACACTTGTTGCACTTGCGACAAATTGGAAGTTAGGGCTTGATATAGTAAAAACTAGTCATCATGGAACTTTCGCTATAAATCCGTTTTGGAGAAGGTTCGGGATCTAAAAATTTTACAGGCCAAAGAAAAAATGTTCAAGTACCTTGTGTCCGAAGATCAGCCTCGGATTCGTTGTACTTTGTGAGATATGATTCGTACAAGTTAGGGTTTATGCCTCTTCCAAAATGCAGCCCTAAACAGGTGACCTAGGAACAAAGGTCATATCTTGGGCTAGGAAGATCCAAATGGAATTCCGTAAAAATTGACAGTTAGGGCACGGACTATAGTTTCACAAGTCTGATTTTCAGAGGCCGAAGTTGAAACAGTGACACATGTCACTCCATGCAAGTTCGCTATGTTGTGACACTTAGCATATATCTCTCATGGAGAATCCATTGAAGCTCAGATCTGTGGGTTTGGAAATATGACAGGTCATTCTACCATATACGAAAGTTTTAGACCTTGAGGATCTAAAATTCCAGAGATACACCAGAAACAATATGAAATATATTTCTGTCAAAACAGAATTGGATTTTGAGCATTTTCATTTTTGGCTTGTCACTGCTGCGGGAAATTAGGGCTTTTGATAGAAGTGGAATTTTGGATTGCTCTCAGCAAAGGATTTCTCTCCTTAGCGAAATTGAAATTTAGAGACCAAGATCAAATTTTTTGGTTGGGTAGAACCCCGGGATCTATCAAACCCTAGTTCGGGTTTTGGACTAGAAAACCAGATTTTGAGAGAAGTTGCAGATCCGAAATTTGCAGGTCAATTTTGAGGGGTCAATTTTTGGAGTTTTCAAAATCTAATCACACCAGCTTGCTCGCCTCAGTCAATTGCATCTCCCTGTCCAGACAAAAGTTTGAAATTCCAGGTTTGGATTTTTAGGGTTTCTCTCTCAAACCCTAGCGAGCTCCAGATCGAGTTTCAACGATTCATGTGGATTGGGTTAATCCTAGAAGAGAATGAATTGGACACCTACATAAGTGAAGAGGTTCCAGTTCTAGAGGGAGATGAGGCTAAGGCCTCACATAAAGAGAACTTGGTCAAGGCCAAGAGAATCATTGCAGATTCTAGCAAAGACCATCTCATACCACATGTGTCTTCTCTAAAGACACCCAAGGAGATGTTTGATTCCTTGACCAAGTTGTTTGAAGGAAAGAACATAAATCAGGTATGACTTGAGGAGATACAGGTATGTTTTGAAATCTGTTTCATGATTAAGTTCATGATATATTTGTCTTCATATTATTGAGGTTAGTACAATCTTGATTAATTTTAGACTTGTCTTATCACCTTAGTAAAAGTATGAATGCATGTGAATGATAAAAGACATTCATTGATTAGGGTTTTGACACTTATGATTGTAGTAATGCACTATGGTGTTGTATGAGGATGATGTTGTTCGCTAACATGAAAGGTATATCAAGAAAGACAAATCAAGTTCTAGATCGAGAACATATGACCATGGTGACATGAAGACAAAGAATCATCCATAGTCATTGATCACATAGAAGCTTTACTTACGAGGTATGTATAATTTGGTTCTACAATGCTTAACTTATGAGATCTTGTAGGTTGTGCTTTGCACATAATCAGTCCTGGTATTCTCTTTCGAGGTTTTGTCCGTCACATATAATAGTGCCCTGGGATATCTTGCAGGTTGTGCTTTGCACGTAATCAGTCCTGGGATGCTCTTTCGAGGTTTTTCCTGCTTGCATATAATAGTTCCCTGGGAGATCTTGCAGGTTGTGCATCGCACTCAATCAATCCTGGGTTGCTCTTTCGAGGTTTTGCAAGATGCACATAATCAGCCCTGAGATTCCACCGGATGGTGCACTTGCAGAGATGATGAAGACCTACATGGAGGTTAGGCCTACATCCAGCATGAAAAAGGGTTGGCTCTGTAGAACTTCCTATGACAAGAAGAATTGCGAGATAGCACCAGTGATCAAGATGACAAGTATAGCAGTAGTGGCGATGATGCTCCAGTGATCTAGTGACGATGATCCAACTCCAGTATTGAAGACTTGTGCCTATATGTATTGATGACCTCTGTCAAGAGAATACCTTCCTAGTTAAGAGGGAGTGTTGATGTATTTGTAACTTCGTAAGATATTCACATATATATTGTATGTATTACATTTGTACTTTATTGTATCCCCAACGGAGATGTATTATTCCTCTGATTGGAAGTGTCGTCATTTGTATTTGCAAGTGTCGTAACTTATACTTGATGGGTTATTAGACCACCTTGGTGGGGTCGGCCCTGTATGAGTTAAAGGGTTATTAGACCACCCCAATGGGGTCGGCCCAGTGACAAGTGGTAATGGGTTATTAGACTCTCCTAAGGGAGCTCGGCCCAGTTAGAGTAAAAGGCAAGTAAATGTAAAGTATAAATAGAGAGGAGCAACTCTATATTTATCCATTCACTCACTCATCCAACTCTCATAGTTGAGAGAGAGGAGTGTACACAAGTGGAGGAGGATTAGCTTCTGAAGACATCTATCTTTTGAGGTTTGATCTTTGTATTGGTGCTCATTCTATCTCTGAGGAAGTTGTGGGGTTTTTCACCTTCTTGGTTTTCCCCGGTGAAATGCTTTGTGTCTCTTGTCTCTTGTGTTTGATATGTTGTACATGTTGTTCTCTCAATTAATATCCTAGATCATATTGAATTAAATGATGAAAAACTGACACTTTCAAGGTATTCTTGAAATAGGGGACAGCGCTCCTTCAGATGTCCCTCTCCTTTGCATCTTGTACACCGGATTTCTTCTTTGGTCTCTTTCCCTTTCTTAATGTCCTGGATTTGAAATGTCAGCATGGCTAGATGATTATGGATTTGGACCACTAGAGCTTCTTCCTGCGAAGCAACCTTCTGTTGCATCAGCGGAAGTCTGATATGTGGCAACAACGTGGCGATGAACCACTCTTGGTGTTGTTGTGGCGCGATGTCAAAACTGACCTGATCTAACAATGTTTTAAACTTTTGGTCAAATTCCCAGACCGTTTCATTAGGTTTTTGCTTGATTTCTTTTAACTCTGTTATACATTGTGATTCAAACTTTGGCTTCTTGAATTCTCTTAATAGGGCATCCTTGATATCTACTAGATTCCTATTCTGTCCAACAGAATAATTCATAAACCAATTTAAGGATATATCCCTGAGTTTAGTGATGAGTTGTGCTTGCTTAACAGCATCATCATTGACCTGCTTGACGTTCCATACGGCTTCACAAAGAAACCAATGTTGCTCAGGGTCTTCTAGACCCGTTCCTTTAAATATTGGTAGTTTTATATCATCAATCATCCTTCTTCTATGTGGTGGATGGTTCGGCGCAGTGTGCTGCATGGTGTTAGCGATACTACTAATATTCTGAGGATTAGCAGTATTGATGATTGGAGGGTTCTATGGAGTAATAGGTTGATAGGTAGCTGATGGAGGTGTTGTCTGGATATCAGTCTCAGCTTGGAACTCAGTGTCTACGCAGATTCCATGTTCACTAGGGTTCTTCTTAGTTGTATACTTGAATCTTTTTCCACTTCTTAAATTGTGTGTATCTTCGTCATAATCACTATATGTGTTATCGACCATGACAGATTCAAAAACTTCTAGGAATTTTACTGCATTATTAAAACTCATTTCTCATCTAAAAGAATTTTGAGATATAAGCTTAGATTGTTGAGGTACCCCTCTGAAACCTTTGAAGAACTCTGCTTCTGCTGCGCTGTAGGAATTTAGGGTGTCCACAATGAATTATGTCATGAAGCCTTGTAGTATACTGTCAAGCCAGTAGTTGATTGCACGTGACAGTGGACTATATACTTCTTTGAGCCTCTAAATAAGCTCTGGGGTCCACTCGGTAGGTGATCCTTCCTGGAAATAGTTCTTTCGCTCTGTGAGTCTCGATATCCACTCGTGCAACGCATTCCCAAAAGATGCGAATAAAATTTTGTAAATGTCTGCCCACAGGTATTTTTGCAACCACTCGACATTAATGTAACATGGATGTCTATTCTCCTTTCTAGCAAAATATCTTTCTGTCTTGTCCACCCAGTTTCAAATTTCTTTTTTATGTGGAATCCAACTTTATGTGCTCATCACTTGTTCTTAGCGCAGCAACGGAACCATTTGTTCCTTGCGCTTCTATCTGTACGGTCTCATAACGTAACAATGTCGCGTATCACTAGTTCTTATCACAGAAATGGAACCATTTGTTCCTTGCCCTTTCATCTGCACAGTCTCGTAACGTAACAACGTCGTATATCACCAGTTCTTTATCGTAGAAACGGAACCAATTGTTGGCTCATAAGGTGTTCAACAAATTCCCAAGATAGACCCAGGTTTTGGGCAGTTCAGGGAACCAACAAAACCCCTCTTCACCGGCCCTTTCGGCAACATCCTGCGAACAGACTGAGGTCTCACCCAAGGTGAAGTTATGGGGAGGTTGCGGAATCAGGTTTCCACAACCGAGTGATGTGCACTTTGACCGAATATGGTGGATTGTGTGAAGGTCTCCTTCTTCACGGATAATGCTTGAGCTATCGCACATCCAAGGACTATGCAAAGCAGGAGGGTTGCTTAACAATAGGACAACTCAATGAAGTACCGCGCTTCCTCTTCGATACTTATGCAACTTTGATAGGATTTACTTAGTGCAAAATGATGCATTCAACAACATAATAGAGTTCAAACCTTGCAACCTAGACAATACACTGAACTGCAACGACTGCGCACTTCCGATGTTGTGCTTAGGGAATCACACTCTACAAACTTCATTGGTTTAAGTGTCTACCCGATCAACTTATGCATTCATCTGACTTAGAAATACTTGTGCAATCAACATTCATTCACATATGCATTCAGTACTTAACATATTATTTCCATCATTATCCTTATGGTGAATACATATAAAAGCAAGAACACATGAGCTCATAAACAGGAATTTAACCATTCATCAAGCAAATACACAGATGCAAATACATAATCAATCATGTAACTCGAGGATTTAACATGGTTCACCCCCAGTATGAGAGCTACGTCCAGAAGAACTATTGATTATATTATTAATGGGAAGGTTTCAACAGTTCAGTCTACGCACACAGCTGCAGACTCTCTTCTCTCTCAGTAGGTCACTATGCACACAGCTGCAGAGCCTTTTACAGTCAGTCTCTCAATATTCTATATTCACAAAACAAAGATTAACAATGAGAGCTTAACCCGTTCCCTTACAAAATATTCCCTTTTATAGAGATCATTCCCTTAGGTCATGTCTGTTACAATCATGGCAGGCCAAAACCCTAAGGTTGTTACCCAAAAATGGTTACCCTGCTAACCAAAATTTTTGGGATCTGATAGTGAATTCTCCGTCAGGGCCATCCTTCTAGGCGTGGTCATGTGGCTTTCAGCCCCTCTGTCAAGCACATGCCGACGGGTCGCTTTCACCCCATTGTTCCTTCTCTAACGTCTTTGTGTGGTCGGTTCATGTAGTTCTGCCTTTGCTCATGTGACCGGTCACTTTCCTCTTCGCCACTCCTTACCTGCCTGCTGGGAATCATGGAGTATATTAACCAAAATAGGTCGACGATCGACCTTATCAGAATGTATATTGGTTTCCTTCCAACATTCTGCCATGCTGGATCCTCGTGGAGCTGTAACTCTGCAGTGCTGTATCTCTGCAGTGCTATAACCTCACAGCGCTGCATTGTAACTTTGCAGCTCCCCAAAATTGTATTGACAAAAATGCCTTACTTGGGCTGAGCCCAACATGTTTGTACCAGTTTAAAGAAATACATGAAATATACTTTGAATAAGTATATGGATTCTAGTATGAAGAAGTATGTTCAGAGGTACATCAAGCATATCCAATTTGAATAATTACATAAGGAATACATCCAATACATGTAGTACATGAACAGGTTACAAGTCCATCCGGTCATATTCCTTCAAGTACAAGCTGATGTATTGGTTGGACAAAGGTTCGAGTGCGCAAGCAAGTCAAAGAGGTGATTGGAAAAAGGTTCGGGAGTGTGCAAAAAGCTTGAAACTAGCAATGGTCAAACAGTTATGCAAATCCCGAAAGGACGCAAGACACACCAACCGGAAGATGATTTCAATTGTTGAAGCACACACAAGTACCAATAAGGGTGTAGCGGTTGAAGATATTATATGCACAAATTCCACAGGAAATGACGCATCAAGGGCGCAATACTACACCATAAGGGTCAAAGTCCCACTAAGTCAAGGATCATGTATGCGCAAGTTCCACAGGAAATGGTACATCAAGGGTGCAATACTAAAATGAAAGGGTGAAATTCCCACCGATTCAAGGACCATGTATGCGCAAGACCCACAAGATATAACACATCAGTGGCACAGAACATGACAAGTGGTAGAAGAAAAAACCATGAAGCAAAGAAGAAGGAAAGCCACAACCAACTTGTGGACATACAATTTGTGCAGGACATGTATAAATAAGAATCAAGCTGGAGATTTGAAGTAAGCTTGATAGAAAGGATGAAGAGCTTGTAAGGGAAAATATGGAAGATACACATTATCAAGTTTCTTATACTCGATGCATCAAGGGATCATGGAAACAGAACAAGATGATCTAGTAGAGAACCGAATGATCACAAGTAGAGGAATGGAATAGCTGACAGTGCACAGAATGATGCTATGAATATGTGACAGTTGTGCAAAGACGGAAAGGAATAATTACATAATATGCGCAAGTATGTGAGGATGAATGAAAGAATCACAGACAACACGTAGATAGTCACATATGTTCTAAGACAGAAATGTAGAGACAGAACTGAAGTATATCTTGTGATGCGCAAAGCGAAGAATCTTTTTTAACGCACTCAGACTAAGTTGATGTGTGTGAAGTAAGGTAGGCCATCAGATGCGCAAATACATAAGTGAAACACAGTGAAGGATGTGCATCATGATGAGGATGATCTGAGACAAGTGTGTTAAACATAAAGGATGGATCATATGATGCACAAAGGGTCGCAGATTGTCTAAAGACTGTAGAAACTAATCAGAACGGACACATCTCAAAAGGTGCACAGTTCCATTTGATACTAATGTGTTATTTCAAAACAACAATTTATTAGGTAATGTGCAGTATCAGTTGAGAGTGCAGTAGCGCAATAGAGAAGGGAATATTGAACCTTGGTGCAGACTGCAGAATTTGATGAAGTTGCAAACAACATATGAAGTGTGATGTCAATTGAAGTGGAGTGTTGAGTATAGTAATGTATGCATCACAGTGATAGCAATATTACAGCATACAGAAGGTGCACACAACAAAGGGAATAGTAGAAGATCTGAAGTGTGCATGTATCATAAGTACAACAATGCCATATCTTATTCTTATATATCTGGGAAGTAGGACGCGGAAAGGAGCAGGAGTTTGTAGCCTCCTTCCAGTTGGTACTAGAGAAATTTGGGAGTTGTAGATTCCTTCAGGTCGGTGCCTGTAAAACCAGGGGTTCAGTGCCTCCTTCCAGTTGGTTCTAGAGAACATAGGAAGTCGGTGCTTCCTCGAATGTAATCTTTTCATTATAAAAGAGAATTCTGTGGTTTTCTCCTATTTTTGTTTCCAAGTAAAAATTCCGTGTGTTCTGTGTTTTGGTGCATATGTGGATGAATGTTTTATTTATGTTAGATGCATAATTAAAGTTCAAATTAATCAGTTAAGAGTTAAAAACTACTCATAGTTGCACTAAAACTAATTCACCCTTCTCTTAGTATTAAATAGATTCCAACAATTAGTATCACATTGGGCGTATTCAGTAACAGCTTAATATATGGAAGATAGATCCATGTGTAGTTATGGATAAATAGGAAGGTCTCTCCACCAACAGAGCACCAAGGTTTGATGGCACCGACTACATGTTCTCGAAGTTCAGAATGGAGGTATATTTGCAATCTCTTAGAGATGATGTCTGGCAGTCCATTGTGGATGGTTACAATGTCCCAGTAGTCGCGCCAATTGACCCAGCTGAGAAAATAATGTATGAGTGCAATGCAAGAGCCATAAACGCACTGTTATGTGGGTTTAACGAACACTAAATTTATAAAGGGAATGCATTACGCCTCAGCCAAGGAGGTATGGTATAAGCTCAAAGGTATCAACAAAGGTGATGAGAAAGTAAAGAAGGAAAAGATGCAGAACTACTCTTGGTTATATGAATCCTTGAAAATGAAAGATGAAGAGAACATTGCTTCTTACTTCTTGCGAGTTGATGAGATAGTTAATGCTATCAAAATTTTTGGAGTGACTATGGAAGAATAATCAATAGTACAGAAGATACTGAGAACTATGCACTCAAGATTTGATGCAAAGGTATATATGTTAGAATATAGAGAAAATCTTACAGACTTGAAGAAGGATGAGCTTCAAGGTATCTTGACAGCATATGAGATGTGAACCGATAAAGAAAATCCCATAAAAAAGGAAGAGGCCTTTAAATCCACTAGAAAGGCAAAGCATGATCATGACATGGACTCTTGAAATGAATCATATGAAGAGGAGTAAAAATTCATAAGGAATCTGAAAAGAGGACGTGGCAAGTATAAAACAAAATTCCCTTCAAATGTTTCAAATGTGGAGGAATAGGCCAATTTTCTTCTAAGTGTCCATACAGGGAAGATGGAGATAGCGACAGTGAGGAAGAATTCAGTTCCCATGAATGAATAACGGACGCACTCAGAACAAACCAGAGAATAAAAAGAAAGTTCCAAAGCATAGGAAAATTTTGTATATTGAGGAACACAACAACGTGTCCGAAGGAAGTGACTGCAACGAGAATCGAAAAGAGGTACTATTTATGGCCTTTGTGCAAGAGGAAAGTAGTGATGAAAATAAGAAGAGTTCTCTGTCAATCAAGAGGAGTACATCGGTTGCACAAAGAAAACTGGGATCACTGGATAGTATTTATTTAGTGGATCCTTCAATAAACCTTCAAATCGTGTCATAGATATTAAAGCTGACAGTCAATCCAAAGAAGAATACACTGTAGAAGTTGATTGGGAAGGTGAACTGGTCAGTACATTAGATTAATTGAAGAATTCAATAAAGAAGAATACTATATTGCAGGACCAACTATCAAGGTACGAAGAATAGGAAAAGCTAACTAAGAATTTCAAGAGTCTCTTAATAAATAGGTTTGTGAAAAGGAGATGAGCTGTGAAAAAGAACTGAATTGTGTTGTTGACAAGGTCAAAGTGCTTGAATAAGAGAAACTTATATTGAAGGCTTAATTGGAAGAATTAGCGCGGCAAAACAAGATGTTGGCAAGTCATATTGAACTAAAGGATAGAGAGATCTCTCACTTAGAAGACAAATTGATCAAGATAAAGGGAAAGAAAAAAATTCAAGATCCAATCATAAGTGACATTCCAATTTGCGCACATCCAGGAAGTAACAAAAATAATTTTGAATGTGAAATGAAGAACAAGTTCAAAGGAAGCACATCAATTTTGAACAAAATTTTGAATGATCAGAGATCACCTGAATACAAGTCAGGTCTTGTTTATGAAAGAACATCTAGGAAAGCCTGCGATTGTGAACATCGTCCAAGTCAAGTGAAGTATTTCAGGTATGATAATTCCTTCAATGATTACAACTCTTTCCATAATACTAACCGAAGAAGGATCAATAGAATGAAGTGCACAAGGTGCAATCGCATTGGTCATATTGCAAAATATTGCAAAACTATGAGATGTTATGCATGTGATGGGTTTGGACATAAGGCTATGTATTATCGAAGAATGGTGAAATGTCCTAATGAAAACATGTTGCGTAAAAGAAATCAGAATACAAGAATCAATAGTGAGGGAACTCAAGTGCATAATTATAATAGAAATACGCACGTGAAGACTTGGGTAAGAAAATCTCCTAAAAAATGCACAAAAGAAGCTAACAATCCAGGTACATCCAAAGCAGCAAGCAATTGTTGCCCCTCTTGCTGATATCCTAGAATATTAAGTGAGGTCCTTGAATTCAACACGATGCATACTAGGAATTCAAGGAGTTTGTTAGTGAATGTTGTAGTTTGAAGGTGTTTGGCACATAAATGTTAAATGTTGCAAAATGTTACATGTGTATGTTTTGAAGTGTCACAGAAAACGATCTTCATTATTATTGATGAACAAATATATGTGTATATACATATTGAATTAGTTTCTAAGTTATGTTGAAGTTAAGTTGTCGCACAAAAGCACTTGCACATGACAGAATGAAGAAAAATTACAAACATACACTGCTAAGAAGTAAACATGAGTCTGCGTAGAGATACATATATATACAGAAGTGTAATTTGTATTACATTCAAAATTTGTGCGATTACGAAATGCATGAGTCATCTGCAAAATTGAACATCAAAAGAGACTTCATGCCGAGATCAAAAAAGGCAAGTTATATGAAGTAAAATTGTCAATCACAGAGTAATTCAAAGTCACGATTCAAGGTCAAGCTCCGCATCTAGTTGATGTCAGATTCGAAGCTCCATATCCATCGGAACTAGATCATTACACTCAGATGTTGGATGAAAAGGAAGAAGTATGTTCATAGGTACATCAAGAATATCCAATTTGAAGAAGTACATAAGGAATACATCCAGTACATTTAGTACATGAGTAGGTCACAAGTCCATCTAGTCATATTCCTTCAAGTACAAGAAAATGTATTGGTTGGACAAAGGTTCGAGTGCTCAAGAAATTCAAAGAGGTGATTGGAAAAAGGTTCGGGAGTGTGCATGTTAAGATCCAATATGCTAAGACATAAAATATCAGCATTACATTCCATTTCACAACAATAACATATACATGATCACTGAAAGAACAACAAGCACGGCATAAACACAAGAGACACAGATTTATCCTAGGAAACCCTCATGGGGAAGAAAACCCGGCAAAGCTTCCTCAATATAGATGACCAACAATATAGAGATGTAATCCACAAGCATGAGCTCCTTCTCCTCCATAGCATATCTCTCTCTCTCACTTATGCGCCATTCACAAGTGAGTGCAATGTGTGTTAAATGAGGAACACACCTCCTCTATTTATACACAACTCCGACTTGTATTTTATATTAACTCAGTCGGCCCCAACTTAACCAATGGGTTAAACACCCCATTACAATTGACTAGGCCGACCCCTCTAGGGTGTCTAATAACTTTTTGACCCACATAACACATACAAGGCCGACCCCCACTAGGGAAGTCTAATAACCCAAGTTACCACATTCCGAGGGAAGAATAAACATCTCCGAATATACAATAAGGTCTTCACAGAGGAATGAAACATCTCTGGAATAATAAAGTACAAATATAATATTCTTAGAAGTTACAATATTTCAACAATCCCCCTTAACGATAAGGATATTATAACAACATCTACACAAGCAAGGAGTCATCAACATCATACATGATACATCTATAAATCATTGGAAGCTTTCTCAACATCATTAGTAACTCAAGCAGTTACTGGAACATCAACATCTTCAGTACTGAGTTTTCATCTTCTACATCATTTGAACAGCTACAGTAACATCATCATCTAGATCCTCTCGATCAACAGTATCATCATCACACGATCATCAGCATCGTCATCACACGATCATCAGCATCGTCATCACACAATCAGCAGCATCATCATCTAGACCATCACGATCAGCAGCATCGTCATCTAGATCATCATGATCAGTAGCATTGTCATCTAGACCATCACGATCAGCAGCATCGACATCTAGACCATCACGATCAGCAGCATCGTCATAGCATCAATTGGATCCTCTTGATCAATAGCACAATGGCATCATACCCTGCAACACACATGATCTATTTAAGACACCATATCATGTCTAGGGACGATGCATTCCACTCATCAACTTAGACAAAGTCTAAGGACCACTTCTCGGAGACATATGTCTATGGATCAATTCAGGGACCGAAGTCCGGGGACGATACAATCCCCTCACTCTCAGAGACATTTGTCTATGGCTCAGTTTAGGACTGAGGTTCAGGGATGATACAATCCTCTCACTCTCAGAGACATCTGTCTGTGGCTCACTTTAGGACTGAAGTCCAAGGATGATACAATCCTCTCACTCTTGGAGACATCTATCTGCGGCTCACTTTAGGACTAAAGTCCAGGGATGATACAATCCACTCACTCATGGAGACATCTTTCTGCGGCTCACTTTAGGACTGAAGTCCAAGGATGATACAATCCTCTCACTCTTGGAGACATCTGTCTACGGCTCACTTTAGGACTGAAGTCCACGGATGATACAATCCTCTTACTCTCGGAGACATCTATCTGCGTCTCAATTTAGGACTAAAGTCTAGGGATGATACAATCCCCTTACTCTCGGAGACATCTGTCTGTGGATCACTTTAGGACTGAATTCCAAGGATGATACAATCCTCTCATGTACATTTTGAACCAAACACTCAGGGACGACGCAGTCCTATCATGTAAATTTTGAACTAGTGGTTTCGGGATGATGTAATCCCCATCACGTACATTTTGAACTAGTGGTTCCAGGATGATGCAATCCCCATCATGTACATTTTGAACTAGTGGGTCTGGGATGATGCAATCTCCATCATTTACATTTTGGACTAGTGGTTCTGGGATGATGCAATCCCCATCATGTACATTTTTAACTAGTGGTTTCGAGATGATGCAATCCCCATCATGTACATTTTGAACTAGTGGTTCAGGGACGATACAATCCTATCATATCAACTAGGTACCATATACTGACCTCATCGTCATAACAAGTAGCCTCAGCATCAACACAAGTATCCTCATCATCGATACAGTATCCAAATCATCAATACAAGTGTTCACACCAATACGAGTATCCACATCATCAATACAAGTATCCACACCAATACAAGTATCCACATCATCAATACAAATATCCACACCAATACAAGTATCCACATCATCATCGATACAGGTATCCATATCGATACCAGTATCCAAATATCATTATTGAACATATCACTCCCCCTTTCAAGGAGGGTCCTTTTGAACTACACCAAGCTTGTCTCGGAAATACTCAAACTTTACTTGAGATAGAGGTTTGGTCAACACATCAGTAACTTGTTCGTCAGTGCTCATATACTCGACCTTGATATCTCCATAGAAATATCGGATCTCTATGTGATTTGACTTATCATGGAATACTGGATTCTCTTTCATCTTGATACAACTCTGGTTGTCACACAGGATCATAGTGAGGTCCATCTCTAAGTCAAACAATCCTTATAACAACTTCTGAACCCATACCGCTTCACAACTAGCAGAGCAAGTAGCTATATATTCTGCTTCAGCTATGCTGAGAGCCATAGTAGACTGCTTCCTAATAATCCATGAGATCATGGCAGATACCAGACAATAACACCTACCCGATGTACACTTCCTGGCCAATCAACATATGTGTATCCATACAATCTGAAGTCATGATCTCCAAGATAACATAGACCAAAGTCTATCATACCCTTTAGGTACCTCATCACATGCTTTGCAGCTATCACGTGAACACACCTAGGTTCCACTAGATACTGACTCAAGGTGTTCACAACATAGCATATATCTGGCCTAGTATTCGTCAGATACATCAATGACCCAATAATCTATCTGTACAGAGTTACATCCACTAACTCTGAAGAGTTATCAGCTAACAGCTTCAAGTCGGAACCCATGAGAGTGGCCATGGTTGTACATTCCAACATATCAAATCTTCTCAAGATTTGCACAGCATACTTTCCCAAGTTGAGAAAGATTCTTTCTGGGCCTTGCTATACTTCCAGACCTAGGAAGTAATGCATCAATCTGAGATCTTTCATCTCAAATTCTGTAGCCATATTCTTCTTGCTTTCCATGATTTGTTTCTCATTCCTAATCAGAAAGAGATCATCCACATATAGTAATAGTATGACAGATTTATCATCCATAACCTTAAGGTAAGGGTTAGGATCAAATTTACTTTGGTAAAGCCCAAGCTTGTCAAGAAACTGTCAATTCTCCCTCTGTGACTGAACATCATTCACACTCGGTATTGAGTGATCTTATGCATATCTATCTGTGCCATCTCTCATCAGATGGGTCTACTAATATGAGCCTCAAGATCATTCGAACTCTATGGTGAGTTCCTTCTTGCATCCATGCCATCTTTATATAGAAACCATCTTCAACCTTGTAGCAAAGGTTGAAATCTGCCTCACCCATGGTGATCATTAAACTCATCAAATGACTATCGATCCTGGGTACTCGTACAGAGCTTTCTTCAATTGAATCCTGGGAGTTTTCTCGATTCGCACTTCTTCTTCAATCACACCATTGAGAGAACAGTATCATCTAGCTACTTGGAGCAAACATCTCGTCATGATCCTCTTTCTCTTTCTAAGAGAATCTTCTAGCCACCAGCCTACTATAGTATGTTTGATTTTTAAATCTTCTTGTTGAACATCCATCACTTGTTTAGTGTTCATCATTCTTCATGATCTTTCCTACAAATCAAAATTAAGTATATGATTAATAATACTTCATAATCATCAAATAATGTTGACATGATAACCTATTATGCATACAGATATGATTTACATAGTTATGCAACTATCTTGACCAATACTTTGGCACAACACTTTTCCAGATCCTGTATGCATACAGTGGCTATCTAGATGCCTTCCATCTCTACCAGAACATACTATCGAGAGCGTGCACAGCTCTCAGCATGTCAGCAAAGAGGTTTCATTCTAGACAAGCAACAATGGAATGTTTGTCCAACTTACCAATCATATGCATATTAGTAGTATATTGTTCAATGCTATATGAATGCTTACACTTAGCATGATATATTCTAGAAATACAAATATGCATACAACTATTACAAGCAATATCATATACTATTTCAGGGATTCAAATAAAAACTCAAATACTTATCTTTTATGTTTGTGTGGTTGCCTCCCGCTTGATCTTTATACGTCTTTTGAACTTCTATTCATTCTGTACCACTATACATGTTTAAGAGTGCACTAGTGTCATCCTCATGATCTCATACACAAACATACATTCATTAGTATAATCTCAATACTATCAAAGCATTATAATTCTAAATAATCTTAAGTATGTATGGTCATGATCATTTCATACATATGTATACTTACCTAAGATCCTAACAAAGTAGGATTCTAACTTGATATAGGAAAGCATACATGGATTATCAAGCTTGGTTATGTCTTAACATACCCAAACAATATCTTCTTTTGTTCTCTTCAATGATTTAGAGATCTTGTGATAGAACCTGCATATCTCATAGGTTAAGCATAATAGAACAAAGTCATACATACCTCGTAAGTATAACTTCTATGTGATCAAGGATTATGGATGAGTCTTTGTCTTCATGTCATCATGGTCATGGAACTTGATTTGTCTTTCTTGATGTACCTGTATCTTGTTAGCAGACAACATCAACCTCATACAACACCACAGTGCATTAGTACAATCATATAACCCTAATCAATGAATGTCTTCTATCATTCACATGCATTCATACTTTTACTAGGGTGATAAGACAATTCTAACATTAATCAAGATTGTACTAACCTAAATAATATGAAGATAAACATATTATGAACTTAATCAAGAATCAAATTTCAAAACATACCTGTATCTCCTTAAGTCATACCTATCGAGATTTCTTGTAGTCTTCTTATGTAAGGCCTTAGCCTTATCTCCCCCTGAAACTGGATCTAGAGCTCGATTAGGGTTTGTCAGAGAAACTCTAAAAATTCAAACTTTGAATTTCACACTTCTGAATGGATGGAAAGATGTGCCTTGCTGAGCTGATCAAACTAGCATACTTCAATTTTGAAATCTCCAAAATTTGACCCCTCAAAATTGCCTTTGAAACTTCTCGATCTTCTAGATAGGATCCCAAACTAGGGTTTGATGAAGCCCACCCTTATACCCAATCAAAAGGTTCGATCCAAAGCTCTAAACTCTTATTTTTCTGAGGAGCTTCCAGTCGTGGTCACAAACTTCAAAAATTCCAACTTTTGCAGAAGCCCTAATTTTCCACCTTTCCGATCAAAATCCCGAACTGGGGTTTGATCAAGCCCGGTCTTCTACTGAACCAAAAAATTCGATCTTAGTCTCTAAATTTTGATTTTGATGAGTATCATCCAGCCGTGGACTCCGCTTCCAAAAATTCCAACTTTCTCCGAAACCCTAGTTTTCCATACCAGTGATGATTCAAGAATGAAGGTGCTCAAAATCCAAATCTGTTTTGACAGAAATATGCACCTGATTGTTTCTGGTGTAACTCCAAAATTAAGAATCCACAGGGTCTGAAACTTCCTTCTGTGGTATCCCGACCTGTCCTCTTTGCAACCCCATAGGTCTAACCTCAATTGGATTCTCTGAGAGAGAATTATGCCAAGTGTCGCAACGTGACCTGTTTATGGGATAAAACAGGAGAGCAAACTTGTACGGCATGCCACATGTCACTGGCTCAACTTCGGCCTTTTAAATCATTGCCTGATATAGTACAGACTGTGCACTACCTGTCACATTTTACGAAATTTAATTTGGATCTTCCTAGCCCATGTTATGACCTTTTTTCCTACGTCACTTGATTATGACTAAGCTCTGGAAGAGGCAGAAACCCTAACTTGTACTGATCCTAAATCACAAAGTACAATGAATTAGAGGTGTTCCTTTGGACAAAAGGTACATGGGAATGTTATCTACGACTTGTAAAGGTTTCAAATCCTGAACCTTTTCCAAATGGATTTATAGAAAAATTTCCACGATGACTAGTTTTTGCTATATAAAACCCTAACCTTCAAATTGTCGCAAGTGAAGCAGGTGTCGTAAGTGCCATACATTGCCTTCCTTCAGGTTAGCTCTGATACCATGTTAAGATTCAATATGCTAAGACATAAAATATCAGCATTACATTCCATTTCACAACAATAGCATATACATGATCACGGAAAGAACAACAAGCACAACATAAACACAAGAGACACAGATTTATCCTGGGAAACCCTCATGGGGAAGAAAACCCAGCAAGGCTTCCTCAATATAGATGACCAACAATATAGTTATGTAATACACAAGAATGAGCTCCTTCTCCTCCATATCAGATCTCTCTCTCTCACTTATGCGCCATTCACAAGTGAGTGCAATGTGTGTTAAATGAGGAACACACCTCCTCTATTTATACACAACTCCGACTTGTATTTATATTAACTAGGTCAGCCCCAAATTAACCACTAGGTTAAACACCCCATTACAATTGACTAGGTCGACCCCTCTAGGGTGGTCTAATAACCCTTTGACCCACATAGCACATACAGGGCCGGACCCCACTAGGGAAGTCTAATAACCCAAGCTACCACATTCCGACAGAAAAATAAACATCTCCAGATATACAATAAGGTCTTCACGGAGGAATGAAACATCTCTGGAATAATAAAGTACAAATATAATATTCTTAGAAGTTACAATATCTCAACAGTGCAAGCAACTTGAAACTAGAAATCGTCGAACAGTTATGCAAATCCTGAAAGCACGCAAGACACACCAACCGGAAGATGGTTTCAATTGTTGAAGCGTGCACAAGTACGAAGAAGGGTGTAGCAGTTGAAGATATTATATGCACAAATTCCACAGGCAATGATGCATCAAGGGCGCAATACTATACCACAAGGGTCAAAGTCCCACTAAGTCAAGGACCATGTATGCACAACTTCCACAGGAAATGGTACATCAAGGGTGCAAGACTAAACCGCAAGGGTGAAATTCCCACCGAGTCAAGGACCATGTATGCTCAAGACCCACAAGAGACAACACATCAACGACGCAGAACATGACAAGTGGCAAAGCATAAACCATGAAGCAAAGACGAAGGAAAGCCACAACCAACTTGTGGACATACAATTTATGCAGGACATGTATAAATAAGAATCAAGCTTGAGATTTGAAGTAAGCTTGATAGCAAGGATGAAGGGCTCGTAAGGGGAAATATGGAAGATACATATTTATCAATATTCTTATACTTGATGCATCAAGGACTCATGGAAACAGAACAGTACGATCTAGCAGAGAACTAAGTGCGCACAAGTAGAGGAATGGAATAACTGACAGTACACAAAATGATGCTATGAATATGTGACAGCTGCTCAAAGACGGAAAGGAATAATTACAGAAGATGCGCAAGTGCGTGAGGACTGAATGAAAGAATCATAGACAACACGTAGATAGTCACATATGTTCTAAGACAAAAGTGTAGAGACAAAACTTAAGTATATCTTGTGATGCACAAAGTGAATAAGCTTTTTTAGTGCACTCAGACTAAGTTGATGTGTGCGAAGTAAGGCAAGCCATCAGATGCGCAAATACATAATTGAAACACAGTGAAAGATGTGCATAATGATCAAGATGATCTGAGACAAGTACGTTAAATAGAAAGGACAAATCATATGATGCACAGAGGGTCACAGATTGTCAGAAGATTGTAGCACCTAAAAAAAATGGACACATCTCAAAAGGTGTGCGGTTCCATTTGATACTGATGCGTTATTTTAGAACAACAAGTTATTAGGTAATGCACAGTATCAGTTGAGAGTGCAGTAGCGGAATAGAGAAGGGAATATTGAACCTTGGCGCAGACTGCGGAATTTGATGAAGTTGCACACAGCATATGAAGTGTGATTTCAGTTGAAGTGGAGTGTTGAGTATAGTAATGTATGCATCACAATGATAGAAATATTATAGCATACAGAAGGTGTGCACAACAAAGGGAATAGTATAAGATCTGAAGTGTGCACGTATCAGAAGTACAAAAATTCCATATCTTATTCTTATATAACTGGGAAGAAGGATGGGGAAAGGAGCAGGAGATCGTATCCTCCTTCCAGTTGGTACTGGAGAAATCAGGGAGTTTTAGATTTCTTCAGGTCGGTTCCTGTAAAACCAGGGGGTCGGTGCCTCCTTCCAGTTGGTTCTAGAGAACATAGGAAGTCAGTTCTTTCTCAAATGTAATCTTTTCATTATAAAAGAGCATTATGTGGTTTTCTCCTGTTTTTGTTTACACGTAAAAATTATGTGTGTTCTATGTTTTGGTGCATATGTGGATGAATGTTTTATTTATGTTGGATGCATAATTAAAGTTCAAATTAATCAGTTAAGAAGTTAAAAGTTGCTCATAACTGCACTAATACTAATTCACCTCCCTCTCAGTATTAAATAGATTCCAACAGTTGGTATCAGAGTGGGTGTATTCAGTAACAGCTTAATATCTGGAAGATAGATCCATGTGCAGTTATGGATAAGTAGGAAGGTCTCTCCACCAACAGAGCACCAAGGTTTGATGGCACCAACTACATCTTCTTGGAGGTCATAATGGAAGTATATTTGCAATCTCTTAGAGCTGATGTATGGAAGTCCATTATGGATGGTTACAATGTCCCAGTAGTCGCAACAATTGATCCAGCTGAGAAAATAATGTGTGAGTGCAATGCAAGAGCCAGAAATGCACTACTATGTGGGTTTAACAGACACTGAATTTATAAAGGGAATGCATTGCGCCTCATCCAAGGAGGTATGGTATAGGCTCAAAGGTATCCACGAAGGTGACGAGAAAGTAAAGAAGGAAAATATGCAGAACTACTTTGGGTTATATGAATCCTTGAAAATGAAAGATGAAGAGAACATTGCTTCTTACTTCTTGCAAGTTGATGAGATAGTTAATGCTATCAAAATTCTTGGAGTGACTCTGGAAGAAGAATCAATAGTACAGAAGATACTGAGAACTATGCACTCAATATTTGATTCAAAGGTATCTATGTTAGAAGATAGAGGAAATCTTGTAGACTTGAAGAAGGATGAGCTTCAAGGTATCTTGACAGCATATGAGATGCAAACCGATAAAGAAAATCCCATCAGAAAGGAAGCAACCTTTAAATCCACTAGAAAGGCAAAGCATGATCATGACATGGACTCTTGCAATGAATCATATGAAGAGGAGTCAAACTTCATAAGGAATCTGAAAGAGGACGTGGTAAGTATAAAACAAATTTCCCTTCAAATGTTTCAAATGTGAAGGAATAGGCCACATTTCTTCTAAGTGTCCATACAGGGAAGATGGAGATAGAGACAGCAAGGAAGAAGTCAGTTCCCATGATTGAATAACGGAACGTACTCAGAACAAACCAGAGAATAAAAGAAAGTTCCAAAGCATAGGAAATTATGTATACTGAGGAACACAACAATGTGTCTGAAGGAAGTGACTGCGATGAGAATCCAAAAGACGTATTATTTATGGCCTTTGTGGAAGAGGAAAGTAGTGATGAAAATAAGAATATTGTATGTCAATTAAGAAGAGTACACGGGTTGCACAAAGCAAACTGATATCACTGGATAGTATTTATGTAGTGGATCCTTCAATGAACCTTCAAATCTTGTCATAAATATTAAAGCCGACAGTCAATCTGAAGAAGAAGACACTGCAGAAGTTGATTGGGAAGGTGCACTAATCAGTGCATTAGATGAATTGAAGAAGTCAAGAAAGAAGAAAAGTATATTGCAGTACCAACTATCAAGGTACGAAGAACAGGACAAGCTAACTAAATAATTTCAAGAGTCTCTTGATAAACAGGTTTCAGGTTTGTGAAAAGGTGATGAGTTGTGAAAAAGAACTGAATTGTGTAGTCGACAAGGTCAAAGTGCTTGAATAAGAGAAAATTATATTGAAGGCTTATTTGGAATAATTAGCGTGGAAAAACAAGATGTTGGCAAGTCAGATTGAACTAAAGGATAGAGATATCTCTCACTTAGAAGACAAATTGATCAAGATAAAGGGAAAAAAAAAATCAAGAACCAATCATAAGTGACATTCCAATTTGCGCACATCCAGGAAGTAACAAAAATAATTTTGAATATGAAATGAAGAACAAGTTCAAAGGCAGCACATCAATTTTGAACAAAATTCTGAATGATCAGAGATCACTTGAATACAAGTTAGCTCTTGGTTATGAAAGAACATCTAGGAAGGCCTATGACAGTGAACATCATCCAAGTCAAGTGACGTCTTTCAGGTATGATAATTCCTTCAATGATTAAAACTCTTTCCATAATACTAACCAAAGAAGGATCAATAGAATGAAGTACGCAAGGTGCAATCGCATTGGTCATATTGCAAAATATTGCAAAACTATGAGATGTTTTGCATGTGATGGGTTTGGACATAAGGCTATGTATTATTAAAGAATAGTGAATCGTCCTAATGAAAACATGTTTCCCAAAATCAATCAGAATACAAGAATCAATAGTGAGGGAACTCAAGCGCAGAATCGGAATAAGAATGCACACATGAAAACTTGGGTAAGAAAATCTCCTCAAAAATGTGCAGAAGAAGCTAACAATCTAGGTACATCCAAAGCAGCAAGCAATTGCTACCCCTCTTGTTGATATCCTAGAAGATTAAGTAAGGTCCTTGAATTCAACACGATGCATACTAGGAATTCAAGGAGTTTGTTAGTGAAGGTTGTAGTTTGAATATGTTTGGCGCATAAATGTTAAATGTTGAAAAATGTTACATGTGTATGTGTTGAAGTGTCACAGAAAAGGATCTTCATTATTATTGATGAACAAATATATGTGTATATACATATTGAACTAGTTTCTAAGTTATATTGAAGTTAATTTGTAGCACAAAAGCACTTGCACATGACAGAATGAAGAAAAATTACAAACATACACTGCTAAGAAGTAAACATGAGTCTGCGTAGAGATACATATATATATAGAAGTGTAATTTGTATTACATTCAAAATTTGTGCGATTATGAAATGCATGAGTCATCTACAAAATTGAACATCAAAAGAGACTTCATGCCGAGAGAAAAAAAGCGAGTTATATCAAGCAAAATTGTGAATCACAGAGTAATTCAAAGCCGCAATTGAAGGTAAAGATCTGTGTCCTGTTGATGTAAGAGTTGAAGCTCCATATCTATCGAAACTAGCTCATTACACTCAGATGTTGGTAGGAAAGGAAGAAGCTACAGAGGTTTAGATGATGATTTTATAGAAGCCTGCTCAATCCTAATTGAATTCATCTCATCAAGAATTTGTTGTTGTTGTCGCTCCAGGATATCGACCCAATTGCTTAGACTAGTCAATATTTCAGCAGCCCATAATTCACCTGCGACTGAGCATACTGGTGATTGAATTCGGATTCATCCATTCATCCCTTCCAAATTCCCATGTCGACTCTTAAGTGAGTGAACTCAGATTGTTAGGATTGGATAGCAAGGCACACATTATCAAGGGATTCGTTCATCTTCTTGTAGAAGGAATCCATGTCTAAGAAAGATAAGAGATCAGTAAGTAATGATATGCAGAGCAAGATTGTAGAGGAACAAAAGGTGATGAACCAAGATTTTCGCAGCTCTCTTATAGAATTGAATGGCAGTTTTCGCGCGTGTGGAATTAAGTTGAAGAGATGTGTAGTAAATTGAATTCAAGACTGTGCAATCTGAAGCAGATTATGGAATCACCAAAAGTAAATGCTAGAGTTAATGAATATGGGGAGAAGTACAAAAAGAATAAATCCAATTCACTGCTCCATGCGATGGATGATGTTTCCCAAAAGTTCAAGTTTGATCATGACATGTCAAATGGTGCCACACGAATGATGAGTCATATCATTTTTATTATCAAGTTGGCTGACAAATTAAAAAACATGCCAAATATTTGGTTGTCATGGAAAGGGATGCGAAGTCATTAAAGGAAATAAGACTTGGTGACAGCGTGTAAATACGATGGAAAGACAATCAGATGTCGAAAGAACTCAATGAGAATGCAACATAGAAACAATCGCAAATAGAATCTGGTACTGCACAGTTGGCACAATAGGAAGACTGCATGAAGATTTGTGCAAGGAATGGTGAAGTATTGTGACAGGAACAAAATTTAAAGATAAGAAGGAAGATAGAAACTATAAAGGGAGAGCATACCTTAGATGACTATGAAAACAGTGTACAGATTGCATGATATTAGTGCAGAAACTTCAATAAAAAAATGAAGCATGGAGATAGGGGGATTTATCCCAGTAAGTAGATGAGTGAAGGACAATGCAGAAAAAATAAAAGAGAACCAATAATTGTGTAGTGATGGAACCTATTTTCCATTGATGTCAAAGGGGGAGAAAAAGCATGAAGTTGGGAAGAAAATGCATGAAGCATGTAGCAGTGCAGCGAAGAAAGAGAATGAAAGAACATGAAGTTGATCATTAAAGAGAATGAAGTTGATCAGGAAGCATGCAGTAGAGAAATGAGAATGATCCTGAAACATGCGATCTTCACAGAAGTAACAGAAAGCAAAAAAAGCATTGAAAACAGAATGCGCAGATGTCAAAGGTCCAAACTGGAAAAGAACACAGGGGGAGTACACACAGGAGGAGTACTGCGACAATCACATATGAAGCATACAATATTCAGGAGATTATTATGCACAGCTTCATAAGGTATTTCCATCAATGCCAAAGGGGGATATTGTTGAACTTTGGTTTTCATTGATGTCAACTGATTCAGTTAGTGTCATTGATGTCAATTGATGTCAAAGAGGAATCAGTATTCCTGTACCAACTTGAAGAAATATATGAAAGGCCACTTTGAATAAGTATATGCATGTGCCAGTTTAAAGAAGTACATGAAAGATACTTTGAAGACGTATATAGATGCTAGTATGAAGAATTATATCAAGAAGTGCATCCAGTATGAAGAAGTATGTTCAAAGGTACATCAAGCATATCTAGTTTGATGAAGTACATAAGGGATGCATCTAGTACATGTAGTACATGAGCAGGTCACAAGTCCATCCCATCACAGTCCTTTAAGTACAAGCCAATGTATTGGTTGGACAAAGGTTCGATTGCGCAAGCAAGTAAAATAGGTGATTGGAAAAAGGTCCGGGAGTGTGCAAGCAGCTTAAAACAAGCAATGGTCGAACAATTATGTAAATCATGAAAGTGCACAAGACATGCCAATCATAAGATGCTTTTAGTTGGTGAAGCATGCACAAGTACAAAGAAGGGTGTATTGGATGAATATATGTTAGTTTTTCAGAATTTACTTCAATCTAATCTAGGATCTTAACTGAGAGAACAACATGTACAGCATATCAATCATGGACACAATAATGCAAGCACACAATAGACACAGAGTTTACTTGGGGAAAACCATAAAGGTGAAAAACCCCAATAGCTTCCTCAAAGATAGATAGAGCAATGATACAACCCAAACATAAGAGATAGACATCTCCTAGCAGCAGCTTCTCCTCCTCCACAAGTGCGCCACTCTCCAAAGAGTGTATGTGAGAATAGAATGATGAAATAGAGTGCCTCCCGCACTCTATTTATACTTGAATTGACTTGCCTAATAACCTTTACTAGGTCGGCCTTAACTTAACCACATAACATAATGCTGACTGGGCCGACACCCAATAGGGTGGTCTAATAACCCTTTGACCCACATGACTTATACAGGGCCGACCCCAACAAGGTGGTCTAATAACCCATCAAGTATAAGTTACGACACTTACAATATAAAAGATGACACTTCCGTATAGAGGAATAATAACATCTCTATAGGAACACAAGCACTTCCATATAGAGGAATAATACCATCTCTATAGGAGTACAATATACATATATGAAATACATTCCGAAGTTACATATACATCAACAATATATTATATGCACAAATCCCATAGGCAATGATGCATCAAGGGTTCAAGACTATACTACAAGGGTCAAAGTCCCACTAATTCAAGGACCATGTATGCGCAAGTTCCACATGCAATGGTACATCAAGAGCACAAGACTACACCACAAGGGTGAAAGTACCATCAAGTCAAGGACTATGTTTGCGCAAGACCCACAAGAGATAACACATCAAACGGTGCAGAACATGACAAGTGGAAAAAGCATAAACCATGAATTAAATAAGAAGGAAATCCACAACCAACTTGTGGACATACAATCCGTACAGGACATGTATAAATAAGAAGCAAGTTGGAGATTTGAATTAATCTTGATAGCAAGGATGAAGAGCTTGTAAGGGGAAAGTTGGAAGATACAGATTTATCAATCTTATTATATGTGGGGAATCAAGGGCTCGTGGAACCAAAACATGATGATCTAGCAGAGATCTAAGTGTGCATAAGCAGAGGAATGGAATAGCTGATATTGCATAGAATGATGTTGTGAATCTGTGATAGTTGTACAAAGATAGACAGGCATAATTACAAAAGTTGCGCAAGTGCATGAGGGATGAATGACAGAATCACACACAGCACGCAGATAGTCACAGATGTTCTAAGACAGAAGTGCAGAGACAGAACTGAAGTATATCTTGTGATGCGCAAAGTGAAGAAGTTTTTCTGATGCACTCAGACTAATTTGATGTGTGCGAAGTAAGGTAGACCATCATATGTGAAAATACAGAATTTAAACACAGTGAAAGATGCGCATCATGATGAGGATGATATGAGACAAGTTCGTTAAATAGAAAGGATGAATCATATGATGCACAGAGGGTCGATTGTCTGAATACTGTAGCACCTAAATAGAATGGACACATCTCAGAAGGTGTGCAGTTCCATCTGATAATTATGCACGATTTCAGAAAAACAAGTTATTAGGTAATGCGCAGTATCAGTTTAGAGTGCAGTAGCACAACAACATAAGGGAATATTGAACCTTGGCGTATATTGCAAAATTTGATGAAGTTGCACACAGCATATGAAGTGCAATGTTATTTGAAGTGGAGTGTTGAATATAGTAATTTATGCACCATAGTGACAATAATATTACAACATACAAAAGGTGCGCACAATCGAAGGAATAGTATAAGATCTTAAGTGTGCACGTATCAGAAGTACAGCAGTGCCATATCGTATTCTTATATATCTGGGCAGCAGAACGGGGAAAGGAGCAGGAGGTCATAGCCTCCTTCTAGTTGGTGCTGGAGAAATCATGGATTTTTAGCTTCCTTCAGGTCGGTTCCTATAAAACCAAGGGGTATGTGCCTCCTTCCAATTCGTTCTAGAGAACACAGGAATTTGGTGCTTCCTCGAATGTAATATTTTCATTATAAAAGAGCATTCTGTGGTTTTCTCCCATTTGGGTTTCCACGTAAAAGTTGTGTGTGTTATTTGTTTTGGTGCATATGTGGATGAATGTTTTATTTATGGTGGATGCATAATTAAAGTTTAGATTAATCAGTTAAGATTTTAAAAACTGCTCATAACTTCACTAATACTAATTCACCCCCTCTCTCAGTATTAAATAGATTCCAACAAAGGGTGCTTGGACTTACCAAAGACATTGTACTAGGGCCACTAATATGTCTCCTTCGATGTGTAGGTAACCTCCTTGGATGGTTTTGCGCACATGAAGATGGGTTCTAGATATCCTCTTCTCATGGGAAGGTGGATTCTAGCTCTCCTCTACCCACCAGGTCCACTAGATGGTTTGTAGGAGTCGAGAGGTTAAACAAGATTTCTTATGTGCAAGGGTCTGTCTATAAATTTGTGTTTTTAATGTGTGCGTTTTTTTAAATATTATGTATTAAATATTTTGTATTATAATTTGTGTTTTTTATTAAATATTATGTATTACTATGTGGAAGTGAATATGTATAAATTTAAACTAGGGTTTTCAATAAGTATAGACACATGACAATCTAAGTTAGGACGTTGCTACGTGACATATAATATCATTAATAACATGATGCTTCAAATATCCTTAAGAAATATCCTAACCTTAACTTATTGCTTACACCCTTAGAGATATTTTTATTATATTATAATCTGTTTATCATACTTATAAATATCATTGCATATATGTCTCATTAATGATTAACACCTTACAGTTCCCTAGAAAACACTCAATCATATCTTTTTATAGAGTTCACTTTACAACATTTATGGTTTTTTCTACTTATTTTGAATGTAGGAACCTATAATAATGTTTGATACTTCGTTAATTATATCATGATACAAGTTAATATTGTTCTTGGTTCGATAGCCATTATGAAGTGACTAAGTACTTATGAGAAGTTTATGTTTAGTCTTTATTGTAGGGTTAACAGTTTTGATAATATTTCCAAGGAGTACTTTGCAGGAGAAAATTTGGATGTAGTACAACACTCATGGGTATTTATATTTCATGATGGAATAGGGAGATAGAAGTAGACAAGTTCAGGGTGAAATCATTAGAGTGAATGTTTTCCCTTCCAGTCTCTCCATCATGTTTAACATTAATGATGTGGATTGTGGACTCATTATTTCTCTAGTTGTTTTGTGATGCGTTTTTGAACGATGCTTCCTTGTATCTTATAATATGATTATCAATTGAGTGTTGTGCATAAGTGTGTATGTCATGAGTTCTCAAAGGGAGTAACTAGGTCTCTTTATTTCTTTACTTATGCTGGAACTATCCTACTATATTGGTGTGCATTAACACTACTCTCATACACATGATTTTGACTGCACATGATGATGACAATATTGCACTTACAGAAGAGGCTTGATGCTAGCGAACACATATACCAACATCTAGAGTTGTAGGGACCTCATTGGATGTCTTGAAAGAAGAACATGTTTCCAAGTGACACAAGGGGTCTCTCGTGAATCCAACTACAATGTTATGATATACTAAATTTTAACACTACAGATGGATTCAAAGACCCAGTTTGTAGATGGATTTACAAACCTAAGTGACGTTAATTGTGTCACTTGGCAATGGAAAATTGCAATTTTGACAATGAATTGTTACAATTTACTAAATTTTAATACTGTAGATGGATTCAAATTGCTCAATTTTGGTCGTTTATACCTTGAAAAATTGTGGTGACTAACTTTTTTAGTCACTTGGTCACTTATCTCTCATTTTGTACTAATGGTTACCTGATGTTTCATTTCAAAAGGAGAATACCCTCTAAATTAGCAAGGGTTATCCCTAGAAAAAGGTCCCAATTAGACCTTAAGTTGTTTGAGATAGGGAACCCATTCAGATTCTGTCCTAATTACCTTTAATGGTTCGGGATTTGTTTTTGTTTTTTTGTGAGGATGAAATGAAAAATGTAGGGATGCTTTAAATCTAAGTGCAAAATACGGAAATTAAAACATATCCTAGCTAGGATCATAAACTAAAATGTGGGCAAAAAAATTGTAAATCGATGAAAGATTCAAGAACATATAGATCTTCAAGAGATTAACCCGGATTTACATATATCCTAAATAAAGTAAAGAAATATTAGTCCTACTTTCATTTCATTCAAGGAATTTAACTTAGGACAAGCAAGTAAACTTAGAAGTGCGAAAATAAAAAAATTACTTATCTATACAATAGAAAGGTCATAACAAAAGTAAGCACTCTTATATAAATCTCCGATATACAATAAACAAAATAAATAGTTCATCCATTCACACACACACACACACACGAGATCAGACCATCTCCCAAAACCTTTCCCTCAAAGTATTCTCCTTATAAGAGTCTCACAAAAGAGTTTACAATCCCTTCTAACAACAAAAATCCCCTCTTTCTTCTCCTACATTACGTTTATAGAAATATTTTTGGTAACTAAATTGGCAATTACTCTTAAGACTCTTCAAAAAAAAAACAATTCCTTTTCTTGACCATTCGACTCCTCTTTGTACTTTTCTTGACTATTCGACTCTCTTTATATTTCATAGAAAGTTACATGAAGTATTTTCACAATACATTTTATGAATGGTCAAGGAGAAGGTAGGTCCCTTTTGACATGTATGCATCCCATATATTAAAGTAACTATAAATTTCTTTGAGCCTTTGGGATTTGAGGGTCTCAAAAGTAATTTCATGGTCAATTACATCATTTGAAATAGATATTAAAATATTTGAAGGATAACATTGTATGATTTTATAAGATTCATATCCTTCGTGGTATTTTAATGCATGCTCCATCAATCTTTCCACGGTGGCATTTAATGTTGTTGCAATTACAAGCTGCTTTTCCTGATTGATCATCATCATTTTTGTATTCCTCTATTTTGATGGCTTTGCATCATCCCACACCTAGAAGGAAGGAAAATTACAGTGCTCCATGACCTTTTCTACAATTTGAAAATGTGAGAATCCTATGGTACTGATAGCATGTAAGAATTCAATAAGCCAAGAATCTTGAGACAGAGAAGTCTTCACTAAAAGATTGCTCAAAGATTTGCATAATTTAGAAGAAAAAATTTAAACAAAAATATGTGAGACTGAACACAATTAATGTCAATTCCATGATTATATTATTGAACAATAAGAGTACAATAAAAATACATCTAAGGAGAGAAACTAGAATGCCTTAAAGGCAAGTTGAAAATATCACAAAAGGCAGGCTTACTAAAAGCTAAAAAAAAAAAACCCAAGGTAGCAAAGGAACCTTCCAAATCTATCAAGAGGCTCACAAATTAGCTAAATATGGTATGGAATCTAGTGATTGATTAAAATGGAATGTTATGATGTATTTTGGAGAGAAGAAAAGCAAGGAGGGCGAGTTGGCCAAGTAAAGACAGTTTCCTGGCCAAACTAGCTTTACTTTATCCACTAGAAAGTAGAAACAGCAGGATAAAGCTGTCTAAAGCAGGAAAGCACACTTCTAACCCGGGAATAGCAAGAAATCAGATAGAATCAGGAAATATCTTATCCATAATCTACCCAAGTGCACCCTAGTGACTCATGATGGCATGTGGTGGCACTAGAAGTCAAAATTAGGCCAACTACCTAGTCTAAACCTAGGAAATTAATCAAAAATTATTAATGTATGTTATCCTAAGTATAAAGTGGGTTTTTAATATTCCAACACCCCCCCTTAAGCCTGGCTGAGAGTGAGTAAATTATGTGTAGGTCCCAAGAAACAAGGCTTATGGTCACCCCATTACAATTATTATGCCCATGTAACTGAGGAAACAGGGAAAACCTCATGGGAATAAAACCCTCCCTCAAAAATGGACATGTGAACACCAAAATTTGTTGTTGCTGCTCCAAACTCAAGTATGTTTGAACTTGATCAGATTTCTAGTGGTATCTTCCTCTTGGGAAGAAGAGAAATCTGCTCAACTAGCTCAGGTACATAGGCAGTTGCATAATGAACAATGTATCCATGTAGGGTGTCTCAAAAATATTGATGTAAGAGAAGAAGTGTATGCTCATCAAAATTGAAGATAAAACTGATATCAAGTCCAAATGAGGCTTGTGATGCTAGAGCAATCAACTTCAAACAATTAGAAGTAAAATAAGCTCCAAGCAAATCTGAATTGTCTTGAAACTTTGAACTAGAAAAGGTTGTAGAAGTCTAAGAGTGATGAACAGAGGTTCCAAAATATATTTGGACATGAAATATTTTCTAGAATAAGATCCAAAATAGGTGCTATCAGGTCCAAAAGTTAGGAACAAGAGTTCACAGAGTGCCAAGTCAATGGCAGTGTCTCCATCTTCAATAGAACAATGAGGGAGTGTGCTAGTCTCCTTAGAGGAATAAGCAAAAGGATTCATATCAGAAATAGAGAGTGCATGTGAAAAAATATCATAGCATGATACATTCTTCAAAACATCCAAATAATCATCATAGTATGCACCATATTCATGAGAAGTGAGCAAAGGATCAACAGAAATTAGTAATGTATCCTCAAAATCAGCATTGGAATATTGATAGGATATCATTGGGTGAATAGAATCTTCTTCAACATGTGCAGGTCGAATGTTGTCTTCATGTGAATCAGCTTCATGAGAATGAGAGAAATCATATCTGATTTAAAATTCAAGAGCAACAGAAGAAAGATGATCAATTCGAACTGGATTAGTTGTTGAATTTTATGCCATTTCTTCTTCTTCTTTCACAACTCCAACAGAGAAACTTGAGGTAGAGACATTAGTGACTTCAATGAGCAAATTTGAGGAGGTATATATGATGTATTTTCTCTCCATATGGCTAATATCTTCCTCATATATCAGATTTCCAAATTCTATATCCAATCTGGTCCAGAGATCACTTGGGTATTCAGCTTCATCAATGAGGTAGCGCATTCTAGGAGGAATTTCCAAACACATTGCTCCAAAAGCTCTATCATAGTCATTTTACCAAATTTGCTTCTCTTCATAGGATGTAGGTTATTTCACAGCTCTAATTTACACATCAAATATCTCATGGCTCTCGATATATGCAACCATCTTCAATTTCCACTTAGAATAGTTGAATGGTGACAAAGGAGGAATTGAATTTGTACCGGCAAAACAAACTTTGAAACTTATATTGGAAGACTCATCTTAATCTAAGATATGAGCTCTCTGAGATCTAATACCATGTGAGAATCCTATGGTACTGGTACCATGTAAGAATTCAATAAGATAGGAATATTGAAACAAAGAAGTCCTCACTAAAATATTGCTCAAATATTTGCATAATCGAGAAGGAAAAACTTAAGCAGAAATATGCGAGATTGAACACAATTAATGTTAATTCCATGATTATATTTGTTAGTAGTGTTTTTGCACTCCAACATGCAAAAATGGGCGATCTACCAGCTTGAGGAAGCCTAGGTAGAGAGCATGCGAGAGGAGGTTTCTTGTAGCTCTGTGTGTGAGAGGTGTGCAATAAATAGCAGTAAAACTAGCACTTAATCATGCAAATGGAAATATATCCTAAGGTAGTATAGCTTATGAGCCGTGAATGCTAATACTAACATGTGAAAACTCAGTCGTAAAAATAAACTGTAAACAGTACTATTTCATTTAATCAATATCTGCCACAGTAATAACCAAATCACACACGTAAAATTATTTCCATTCATATCAATAAACCATGTTTATAAAAAGAATCATTTTTATTATTTGTAAGACATGAAGTTACATGGGCAGAGTTACCTCTCTGAGCATATGGGCCCTTGCGTCTAAGAAGCTAGCAATCCTCTATTGATGGTTTCGTCCTCCGAATGGCCATCGAACTCAACCAATTGCAATATATCAACCCGGATGGTAGCAGGGAGCCAAGGGTGCTCAACTAGCCAAAGGGATTTGCAAAGTGGGATATTGGTGGTGGAGGTCTGTGCTAATGGAATAATGGTGGATGGTAAAAATGGTACCAAGGTGAGAGCGATTCGAATGGTAGGTTATCAAATGAATTCTTGTACATGGTGAGAAAAATATAACATATATAATGTGGTTTAGGGTTTTGGAACCCTAAAACCACTAATGGTTTTTCTTTTTTGAATATTACCGCCGGTAAACTTTGAATTGAGGCAGGAGTTTGTATTTGTTGGGACAACCACCTATTTTGGTGGACACCTCATTTTTAGGGGAGATTCCCTATTTTGGTGGAGGTTTTCCAAAGGGGGTTTAGAACTTGGGCTAAATGGGTTTTTTGGATTTTTATGCATAAATGGGTTTATTCTTTGGGAATAAGGGTATGTAACATGTCATTTGGTGTGTGGTCAATTTTCTTGCGTTAACGGATTGCCCCTTGATGTGTGAGGTTAGGAGCTAATCGTATGACCGATATCATAGGACCTTCTTTTATCATGGGAGGATGTGGTGTTCTGGTGGAGGACAAAACTTTGCTAAGGAGGAGGACTGCACTTTATTCACGGAACGTCAAGGGCCTTAATATGTAAATACAATACTCATAATGGATGAGGTACATATAAACTAAAATATACATGGACAAGGCAGACATTCCCATGCTCGTATTAATGTCTCAAGATATACAAAGAGAGAGGCCCTTAGGAGGCTTGAACAATAAATGAAGAACTGTTGTGTACATCATAATGTTCCAGAGGGGACACAAATCTGGGACATATTCATGATCCAACCATGACTGATCTGAAGAGATTGAACTAGAAACAATGGAATCCATCCTGAATGCGGTACCATAATAACTGATGCACTGCTGGATCTGAAGGGGTCCAACAACTATATAGACTCAACGACTGAGAGTTGAAATCTCAAAGGTACACTGACTACATTTGAACTGAATACTCTAGGAAGCATATAGCTAGAGGGATTCCAAACACTGTCGCCAACGCAGCCCATATATTGTCGGGAACATACAACTGGGGGGTTCCAAATAGACTCATCAATGTGTTAGATTCAGGGGACATTCGAGGTATTCAACCAATAATTGAAGGGACCAATACCCTGTATGAATCTTAACGGTGCGATGAGGGAGTTAGATTCAAGCACATGAGAAACAATCAACTGACGAGGCACTAAGGGCTCCTCTTGGACTATCCGTAGGAACTCACCATTGATGGGGGTGAGGCCAATATATAGGGACCTCTGGGTCTATCCTCTTGAATAGATGTGTTGGCGTCGACAGAGGGAGACCTGCAACTACTAAGTAAATGAGCATTCCTTGATAGGAGTGCGAGGTATATGACCAAAGTGCAGTAGTATTGGGCCTGAGACTGGGACACTATGGAGGGAAATGAAGTTCGTGGAGTGATGGGACCCAAACTTCCTTTGTTCAAGGTATGACAGTAGGGTTTACCTAGAATCATATGAAACCGATCTTGAGGGACGAGTACCATAGCTTAGGGGATCAGGAACTGTGACTGCAATGAGGGAGACTCTGGTGGGGAAGGGGGAACTGATTAATTATATCAAGATACTCCAGGGATGACTCATCATAGAATAGTCTGAACAAAGGAGACCATACTTCGATATGCTTCCATAACATGGGGTTGTACGTGATCTGTCGTGGCGCCAAAAGGCACCATTTGGGTCTTCTTCATGGTTTATTGATATTGAAGAAGGGGTAGAAGTGTGTTGAATATAGTACGTTGTGTGGATTTTATACGAGCCCATGATGATAAGTGCTCGTGGGTGCTTTCAATTTTAAGGAGTCTGAAAGTGATAATAAGACTCTGAAGTGGTGAGGAGATACCATCGTGTAGATTTATATGAGCTCAAGACAGTGAATGATCGTGGTCGCTTTCAATTTTAGAGAATATAAAAGAAATAAGAAGACTCTGAGGGGGTTCTTTTTGTAGGTTAGTCCCCAAATCCCAAAAAATCATAAAAGTGTACAATGGAGAACTCTTCTAGCTAGAGAGACTAGATTATTCATTTTTTGTAATTAGTCCATCCAGTCCAGAAAAGGGGTAAAATTATACTGAATAGACTCCCTTTCGGATACTTTGACGAGCATGAAAGGAAGCAATATTGCTCGGCAATATTTTCATTCTTTAAGGAGTCAAAAAAGGGCTTAACAGAAACTCCATGATGGGATCCCAGGGAAGGGATAATGAGCGACGATATGAGGAACTCCATGCGGATTCAACTCAACATGTCAAACTACAGGGGCTCCCAATCCTAAGAGGGGATTGAACAGTGTGGGTGCCAAATGCAAGGGGTTCTAAGAAAGGTCACCCATGTGGATGGGGGCTCTACTGCCGAGGAGGGGAAAATGAAAGGGTGGTTGGGTGGGGCCACCTACTCGGGAAGGGAGGGGGTTCCTATAGGATCAAGGGAGAATATCGAGGCAATGCATCAACTTGTCAGAGGGAAAAGATGTCATATATTCTAGTTAAGAGATTATACCTACAGGGACCAGTTATCTCAGACTAAAAAAAGTGGATTTCAATGCGACTTGAACCTGTACATGTGGAAACAATACCAAAGCATAAAATGTGCATATGGAAATCAAACCAAATATACATATGATGTGTGACCTCGGAAATGGTCAAGATCACACATGTTAAAAAGTGAGAAAGGTTAAGGTCCTTCCCCCATGCTATGGGCATGGGGTTTGTGATTGTGGATCACATATGTGTTGGTTCGAGCGAAGGTATCATTGAAATGTTGATATAGATGTGACGGGGCAAGGTCAAAAGGATTGAGCATGCCCCGTATCCCAAGGTCGAGGTAATCGATTATGCCCCCTATCCTAGAGGTGTTAATGTGGTGTGGATGCTCTCTCGGAGAGGGATCAATAGGGCATCGACCAAATGCTGGACGGTGGGTGTACAGTGAGGCTATTGGCCATTGTGGAAAATCAAATTGATGAGATGATGATGGGGGATTCCCCTTTTGGGGTGGATTCCCCCAGTATCTCTAACGAGAATGACGATGATGATGAGTAGGAAATTTTTTGGGCTTGCCCCCATGCTGTGGACATGTGATTTCCTCGTTGATTTGAAAGGTTGAACAAATAGGTTGGGGGGATCAGTTGAAGGTGAGGACGTGAGTATGGTGTCGATGGTTGAAATAGTATAAATGGTTTTTACCTCAGTCGATGAGGATTATGGGGGGTGTATCTCCTCAATAACAATAATCGAGGACTCTAAGGATGGTTCTCGCAACTCATGGAGCACCAATCGATACTTTGGTAAGTCGAGGCAGTGGTGGGAATAATGGCCATAGATACCACAAACTATGCAGGATTGATTGGTACGCGGTGATTTGTTGCGTGCTTGCATGGGGGTTGACAGTTAAACAACTGGAATGTTCTCATTATCATCTAATGAGTCCATATGGGTGCGAAGGATGGGAAAGTGCAGGAATTTGTGGGTAGCATGGCCTAAGGTATCGCATAAAGCACATTTCATAGGTGTGCGTGCTTGAAGAGGGGGTTCACAACTTTGTTCATGGTTTTTGGGGTGTCGATTTTGGTGGCTTTTCCCCCAACCATTTTGGGAGGCTGGGGAGCGGGGTTGTAGGAGATTGTTGTCGACATGCCAGGAGGAGGGTGATTGGCGGTGTTGATTGATTGAATGGTTGAAGAACGACTTGGGGGGTTGGTGCAGTATTAGGTGCAGGTAGGTACCAAACAGGGATCCCTAATGTCAATCCCAGAAGGTTCGGCATTTCCATGACCGGCACACTTACGAATCCTGATGGGGGAAACAAGAAAGGGATTGTGTGGATTGGGGTAGCTCCCACATGACTAGATACTAACGACAGTTGAGTTTGGGGTTGACATTGGGGTTGCAACGGAGGTACCAATTGAGCTACATGAGCTGTTTGGCCTGATGAAATAGTGCACAAATCTGATATCTCAACAACCAGAGGGGGTGGTGGTAAAGAAACAAAGGTGGAAATCATCGAGGCCTCAGAGTAAATCCATGGCCCTACGGTTGAAATAAAAGAAGTAGGCACGCCAAGGATAGGTTTTTCAACCATGGGGAGGACATTGTTTCGTGTAGCGGGAGTGTTAGAGTCATAGTAAGTGAGTTGGTCGAGTTTGACGACCCGTCCCTCATGGGGGAACATCATAAGCTGGAACACGAATGAGGTGATGACCTTCATCACATACATGTAGCTGCATCCTAAAAGAAGGTTGTAGTCGAGCTGAGAATTTATGACTTCGATGTCAATCAATACAATTTTGTCGGCTAGTTGGACAGGAACATTGGAAAACAGGAATTGCAGTTGGGTTGCACGGCCATCGTAAGCTCAAAGGGTCATCGTTGATGCTTGCAAAGGAGGGGTTCCTAGTTTTTCCACACAAATGTGGACATGATTCATGTAGAGACACCCTCATCGACTATGAATCGATGTATAACCCTGTTTCGGATCGTCACTGAGATCTAAAATGAAATGGATGAAGGCATGCAGGGGTCGGATTGGTTCAATCGCATCTAAGTTGAATGCCATCAGTCATGAGTCGAAAGGTTCAATCGCACCTAACGCGAATAGAAATGCTTTTCATTGTCCTGGGCAGTTCTTTAGGACTTCCGAGGCTGACATGGTAGTGGGGGACTAGGCCAAGTCATCCACGATGTTGTAATTAGGGGTGGCACGAGCGTTGGGGTTATTAGTAATGTGACGCATAGGGAATTTGGGGGCTTTAGGGGATCCTTCATTTGGCGATGGTGGAAGGCATAATGACTAGTCAACAGGAGTTGATGTCATCTCCTTATTAGTAGGTATGGTTTCCGTAGTCGAACCATATTGGTTACGACGGGTCTGGAGATTGACATCGGTCAATGACATCATTAGGAGGTGGTGAACTCCTAACTTAAAGACCTGACTTGTGGATGCACCGTAGGTGGTGGGTGTTTGTGTGGTGAGGACCCCTTGCATGGGTAGGGGGTTTTGCAAGTTCATAGGTTGCGTTGTGATGATCCCTTGCGTGGGTAAGGGGTTCTACAACACCATAGGAGGATTTTTTGTTTGGGGTGGTTGAATTTGTGCCTGAGGGGTAGTGGTAGTGTTGTGGTGGTTAGATCGTCCCAAAGCTGGCAGGTGTTCGCTAAGTGGGGACAACGGTGAGTGTAGTGTCCATAAACATTACAAAGGGAACAATGGTGGTTGGTTGGAAACTGTGGGTTCTTACCCTATCGAGGAGATTTATTGGGTTCTTGATTTGTGGGGTTGGGGTCATTATTAACCGAGGGGTTAGGAGGAGGTCGGCCCCTCCCCTGGCATTTATTATTTCTGTGATTTCTTCAATGTCTTCTGTCTTGTTGGCCTTGCTGGTGATTGGGGGAAAGTTGGTTTGGTTGTTGGTTCTGCTGAGCATAAATGTAATGTCCCTTGTTAGGAATTTTATTAAAATGGCAATTTTTCACTTTCTTCCCTAGTTAGACCTTTGACTAGTTTTGAGCTCTAGGTCCCCAAATTCCTCCAATTGCTCCCAAATATTCTGAGAAGGTATATGGATGATGTTATAACATAAATATGTGTTTCAAGGACAATTTTGGACCTTTAAAATACTTCTACAAATCCTCTGTCAATTCTGGTCAATGTAGGGAACTTTACAAGTAATTTCCCTTTGACTAGTATTGGTCTCTAGGTCTCAAATTGACTCCAAATGCCTTCAAATATTCAAGGAAGGTGTATGAATGATATTAGGTATTGAATATGATGTTCAGGGATGATATATGGCCACCAAAATACCTCTTCAAACTCTCTTAATATTCTGGACCAAATATGCAATTTTACTAGTAATTTGGGGTTCAAATCCCCCTGGGGTAAGTACTGAAAATGGATTCCCAAATGCCTCCAAAACCACTCAAATTTATGAAAATAGGTAGGTAATGTATTAATTATGTTATTAGGGTATCATGTGCACCATTAATTGATTATTATATCTGTTACAACCCTCTCCCATTCAGCTGCAAAAATCACCCATTCGACCCTTGGGGAAATGACATTATTTCTTCTCCCAATGCAATTAAACTAAGTAAAAATACTTCAAATGCTCAAGTACAGTACATGAAACTTGTAAAATACATCCATGTAAGTATATTAATCAAAAATGTATCATAGAATCATGCATTCATTCGAAATCATCAGCATTACATTGGTTCTCAACAAGGTAGTGGGGAAATGGCATTGTTCTTTCATTAAAAATGAGATTTACACATTTCTACTTGGAATTTCGACGTGAAACTTTCTATAGATGAATAAAAAAGTATTTAATTCATATTAAAAAATAAATGGGTCATTAGAATCTCCCCCAAAGAGTACAATATCTCACCAAAAACGCCCTCCCTCAAGGATCAAGAATATGCCATCAAAACTGGAAATGGTTGAAGGAGTGAGCTGCAGTAGAAGAAACCACGAGGTTCCATGTAGCTTACACCTGAAAATAAAGATTCCATTAAATCTCTAAATCAAATGTCTGAATGGCCTTTCCAATTACCAACTTGGATGGGAATCTTTCACCCTCAAAATTGGCTAAGGCAAGAAACTAGTCATCCACTAGCTCTCCCTCTTCACAAATGCAATTGCAAATTCTACAAATGATCAAAAGCTAGTTTCCTTCTTTGTTATTGAAATTTATAAACTTCTAATTTCCTCCATGGGTCGAATTCCTTCCAAGACACTCATGCCAACTCAAGTTCGGAAGAGATTCCAAAGAACGCCACTTGTACAACAATTCCTAGTCTCCCACTTCCACCAAATCACATGTGGAAGCATCTTAGCTTCCCTAACACCCTTGAGCACCCTCTTGGATTCTATGTTTAGCCCTGACATGTCATATATGTCATATGTCATCCTTCAGGTCTGATTTGTGTCATAGGTGTCATAGCATCTTCATCATTGTTGTCATGGAGCTAGGGAATCTAGCCCAAGTGTCTCAGTAGCTCCAAATTGCCTCTTCCTCTTCCATGGGAGTTACTCTTCCTCTATATTTAGACCTCATTGACTCATTCCAAGTATTATTTACCTTATAAATCATCCCAAGAACATTAGGCTTCCCATGGATTCGAAATTGCAAGAAGAGGATACCATGTGGCACATAAATTCTAGCTTGTGCGGGTCCCACTTCCTCCATGTGTCTTCATGATCAAATGCCACCTTGATTTTCACTTGTATATATTTATTTATCTCCTTTATTAAATATTTATGCCATCCTAATGTTCCAACATCATTTATTATCCCCATTATTCCAAATCCCAAAGCTTCCACCCCAAACCTAAGAAACTAGTAATTTTCCTCCTTGGCAATTATTTGACCCTTAACATCAATTTGACAAACTCTAATGAATATGGCCATTGTGACCCAATGCCAAATTTGGGACATGACAATAAACCTCTTGTTGAGATGCAGGGGGGATATAAGGTTTGGTGAGTGCGGGTGGTGCCTGTAGTGGATAATAGGTAGGGGGAGCTTGAGGTTGGGGGGGAGCGGGAGCGGGTGGTGGATGGTAGTAAGCTGGTGGGACTGCAGGAGGGGGGTATGCTTGTTGGTTATGACCATAGCTAGGAGCCACATATGTGGGCCCATGTGTTTGATTATTGTGCACCGATGGCACATATGAAGGTGTTGCTCCAGAATGAGTTGTTGTACATGAAAATTTGGGACCGCGGCTCATAGCGGGTTGCACGGGTGTTGGAGGCATATGCACGGGTAGCCGATAATTGGATGTGATGTGGCCGATGATGTCATCTACAGCATGGGATTCCCCCGACGTGTCCTACTGAGAAGTATCACCGCGTGGGGCATCGAGTAATATGGTGTATAGGTAGCTTGATTGGGCGTAGATGAGGTCGAACTATTGGACTTAAGGATAGCCTCTTCTTCAGTTTGAGGTCACTCAGATGCCACATCCTTGGTGATGGCTAGTATGAGGGACTTCGAAAACCAATATAAGAGGATGTGGTCTTCTAATTTAATCTTACACAAGTTGCTACATTTACGCCATTCATGGATGTGGTCTGTGATATGGGTGGTCATATTTTGTCTGCAAGATAGGAGGATCTAAACACCAGCATTGTAACGAGCTGGTAGCTGGAAGAACTGCAGGAAATTCAAAGCAAGGGACATAAATGTGAAATGGGTCCCATGGGTTTGTTCAATGTACCATTTGTATGCAATGATAGTGAAGGTTCATTGTAATAGGTGTTGTCGGATAGACTCCTCCACTATGGAGTTAGAGGAACACCATAAGTGGAAGGACATGATATGGTTCTAGTGGTATTCCCCCCATTTCCCTCGAACTTGGGTATGTCTGAATGGATATTGGCAGGCATGGGAGGCCATGTAATGTCCCTTTTTAAGAATTTTATTAAAATTGCAAATTTTTCACTTTTTCCCCTAATTCTACCTTTGACTAGTTTTGATGTCAAGGTCTCCAATTTGCTCCAAATGCTCCCAAATCTTCTGAGAAGGTATATGAATGATATTAGGACTTGAATATGATGTTAAGGGATTATATAGGACCACCAAAAGAATTTTTCAAACCCCTTTAAGATTCTGGACAAAGTATGGAATTTAACTAGCAATTTGAGGTTCAAATCCCCCCAGGGTAAGTGCTGAAAATGGCTCTCCAAATGCCTCCAAACCCATTTGAAATTCAGAAAATAGGTAGGGTATGTTTAAGGGACATTAATAAGGTCTCATTTGCACCATTAATCAGTTATTAATTATGTTATATCCTTCTCCCAAACAGCAGCAAAATCACTAGTTCGACCTTGGGGGAAATGGAATCAAATCTTCCCCAAATGCAATGAAACTTCACAAACTGACTTCAAATGCTTAGATACTGAATATGAAACTCTGAGAATACATAATTAAAAATCCATACATCAATAAACCATAATTATTTTACTTATTCATTCGAATCCATCAACATTACATTGGTTCACAACAAGATAGTGGGGAAATGGCACTGTTTGTTCATTAAACATTAGATTTACATCATTCCAACTGTATTTTCGACCTGATAAATTTATGAATATGAATAAAAAATTATATGAATCTTATTACAACATAAATGGGGCATGAGAATCTCCCCCAAAGAGTACAATAGCTCACCAAAAGTGCCCTCCCTCAAGGAGCAAGAATATGCAATGAAAATTGGAAATGGTTGAGTGAGTGAGCTGCACTAGAAGAAACCACGAGCTTCCCTGTAGCTTACACTTGCAAATAAATACTCCATTAAATCTCCATGAAAGACCTAAATGTCCTCTCCACACACCAACTTGGATGGTAATATTTCACCCTCGAAATTGGCTAAGGCAAGAAACTAGTGATCCACTAGCTCTCTCTCTCTTCACATATGCAATTTCTCAAAATGATCAAAATCTACCTTCATTATTTGTTCTTGACATTTACAAAGTTTCCAAGCTCTATATGGGTCGAATTCCTTCCAAGAGATTCATTCCAACTCAAGTTGGGAAGAGATTCCAAAGAATGCCACGTGTACAACAATTCCTAGTCTCCCACTTCCACCAAATCACATGTGGAAGCATCTTAGCTGCCCTAACTCCCTTGAGCGCCCTCTTGGAGGCTATTTTTAGCCCTGACATATCATATATGTCAGATGTCAGCCTTCAGGTCTGATTTGTGTCATAGGTGTCATAGCATCTTCATCATTGATGTCATAGAGCTAGGGAATCTAACCCAAGTGTCCACAAACTTCTAGTTTGACTCTTCCTCTTCCATGGCGGTTACCATTCCATCCAAATTCAACCTATGATGCTAAATTCCATTTTTATGATCCTACCAAATCATCCAAGAATTTTTTCCTTCTCATGGATTCGAAATGGCAAGAGAGAGATGCCATGTGGCATTGAAAAATCAAGCTAGTGTGGGTCCCACATCCACCATATGTCTTCAAAACCAATTGCTACCTAGAATTTCTCTTGTATATATTTATTTATCTCCTATATTAAATATTCATGCTATTCTAATGTCCACACATAATTTATTATCCTTCTTATTTCAAATCCTAATGCTTCCACCCACAACCTAGGAAACTAGTAATTTTCCTCCTTGGCAATTATTTGAACCTTAACATCAATTTGACAAAATATCATGAATATGGCCAAGGGGCTTAGGCCATTGTGACCCAATGCAAAATTTGGGACATGACAAATCCTCTCTTCCCAATATTGCTTGTCCTCAAGCAATTTCAAACATGGGTGTTGAAGAACCTGCTTTCTGTATAATTCTTTGAAGTTGCCACTGAGTTTCCCAACTTTGAGTCTTCGAGATTCCATGAAGATTTTAGAGAAGAACCACAATGCTTGATGTTGCACTACTCTGATTAAAATCACTTCATTAAGTGGTGAATCCATCCCCCATACTACTTGTTTCCCCAAAAAATTGAAACCAATGAGACTAAGAATTATCCCAGGGTCCCATTGCTTGTATTGCACTCCAACAATTAGAAGTGCTCTCCAACTCATAGTTCCTGGATCCCATTTTCTTGTATGCATTCTTCCAAACATCATGAGTACAAAATATATATCATCAAAGTACATAACAACATAATGAAAATGTACATCAATAAGATGCTTCATCAAAGAATCATGAAAGTGCTTATACCTCCAAGCAAGTAGACCACCATTTTCCAAGTACATACAAGCATCAAGTAACCAATCAAATCTGCTCCAATGACATAGGTGAGGATCCCATGTCCTATAATGCTGCTCCAAAAGGATATTACATGCATCAAAATATTCAGCCATGTATTCTTTCATCCAAGAAGTGAATGAACAATCTCCACTAAAATCTGAACCAAATAATGAGCAAAAACAACAAGGAGACTTCAAATGACTCAAAGAAGTCTCACCCATACATCCATGAATGTGAGAATCATAAATATATAACAAATTATGTGGCTACCAACAAAAATTTTCTCCAATCATAAATCTATTCACACAAGTGTTGGATGAAGTTCCTCCAACATCAAATGAACCAAGTGTTGAGCAAGAAAAACCATGAGTCTTCAAGTGACTCAAATGCATATCATAGGTGCATCATGTAGATGTGCATCATCATAAAGTAACAAAGGATGTTGCTGCAAATGTGAATAAGAATGTGCTCCAACCATGTCATCATAAAAAGTAAATCTAGGAGTTCCATACTCCTCATGTGGCACCATCAAAAAGAACCCTTTCACCCATACTTCATTGAGACTAATGCTAGAAAACATGGAATTGTAGGATGTAGGAGAATGAACTAACACACCCAAATGATCAAAAAGTGAAGAATTTTCATCATGGGAAGGATCCATATGGGTAGTATCATGCAACTCCTTCGAATGTGTGAAACCTTTTTCATAGATTGGTTCCAATGTAGAGGAATCATGCTCTTCTTTAAAAATTGCATAACCTTCATCAAGAGACAATTCAAGTTCCTCTTCCACCACATCAAGTGTTTGGATCTCTTCAAGTTCATATTCAAACACATCAAGCACATTCAAATTTCCACAGTTCTCATGATCCACCATGTCATGAGAATCGTCCAAACCGCAATCTACCATTTCACAATCTGAAACATAGCAGGAAAAACAAGTATCTTGCAACTTTTCAAGAAGTTGGTCATTTTGAATTGTGAGCTTATGATTATCCTCATTATTCTTCAAGTATGCATCATGTAACAATTCATTAATCTCAAACAAATGGTTTCTATCAAAAATCAAAGACATAAAATTATCTTTGATGTGGCACATTGCTCTTTGAATCTTCTCCATGTCTTCAAGGAAGGATGTTTCCTCCAATGAAGTAGCTCTCCAACAAGAATTTGACACCAATGCTTGAGTGTCATGGAGAATCCTAAGAGACTCTTGGATCTTCTTTTCATTCATATTTAAGGACCCTTCAAGAAAATGAGGCTCTTGCAAATGAACCTCCTCATCTTTTTCCTTCTTACTTGGACCAACTTCATGAATCTCAAGTGGTGATGGGAAGTTGATCTTGTTTCTTCTTCAATTTCTACAAGGTCTTCATTTTCATGCTTAAGGGAATTTTGGCTTGCATCAATACTGTCAAAAGTGATCTCTATGTCACCAACATAGATGTGTGAGCACCCATCAGTAGGTACTCCTTCATAGTTCAAGCATCCGTCAGTAGATGCTCCTTGATTCATGTCCAAGGTAGAGTGTGTCTCGAAATGATATTCAATATCTTCAATAGGATCTTCTTCAAGTTCATGGGATGTATCTTCATCTTTCTCCTTCAAGCAATTTGATGTACTTTTCCCCTTGGTTTCCTTAATATCAATACATTTGGAATATTTTTTGAAGAGTACCCAAGAAGTCTCTTCGAGATGGAAATACTTGCATTCCCTGAAGCTTCATATTTTCATTGCTTTTTTCACTCACACACATATGATTTTCTCTCCAAGGTCTTTTACAAGAAGGGCATAAACTTTTCTTCACTAACTCTACATCTTCATTTTTGGGCCTATTTGAAAACACCCAATCAACAAAGTCTTCAAAAGGAGGGGGCTTATATGCACTTTTCTTATACAAATCAAGATATGCCTGATATTGTTGGGGCAAGGTCTTATATGTGGCTCTCCATCTTTGTAACTCATTCATAGAATTATCCTTTGGTGGTGTGACATACTAATATTTATCATACATAAGTTCATAATAATAATCTTCATTCCTCCTGAAATTGTAAGAAGTGTTGCATGATGGCACCTCTTCCTCATACCATTCACATTTCCCTTCATATTGTTCACAATCATCTGCATATTCATCATAAGAATTGTACTCATAGATTTCATCATAATAGTAAGACATGGCTGCAAATTATTCTTAAATGTATGATATTAACTCACAGGTGCAAGTACCATGCCCTGATACCACTATAATGTCCCTTTTTAAGAATTTTATTAAAATTGCAAATTTTTCACTTTTTTCCCTAATTGGACCTTTGACTAGTTTTGATGTCTAGGTCTCCAATTTGCTCCAAATGCTCCCAAATCTTATGAGAAGGTATATGATTGATATTAGGACTTGAATATGATGTTCAGGGATTATATAGGACCACCAAAATACTTCTGAAAACCCCTTTAATAATCTGGACAAAGTATGGAATTTAACTAGCAATTTGAGGTTCAAATCCCCCCAAGGTAAGTGCTGAAAATGGCTCTCCAAATGCCTCCAAACCCATTCGAAATTAAGAAAATAGGTAGGGTGTGTATAAGGGAAATTAATAAGGTCTAATGTGCACCATTAATCAGTTATTAAGTCTTTTCTAACCTTCTCCCAAACAACAGCAAAAACAGTAGTTCGACCTTGGGGGAAATGGCATCAAATCTTCCCCAAATGCAATGAAACTTCACAAAATGACTTCAAATGCTTAGATATTGAATATGAAACTCTGATAATACATCATTAACATTCCATACATCAATAAACCATCAGTATTTTACTTATTCATTCGAATCCATCAACATTACATTGGTTCACAATAAGGTAGTGGGGAAATGGCACGGTTTGTTCATTAAACATTAGATTTACATCATTCCAATTGTATTTTCGACCTGATACATTTTTTAAGATGAATAAAATAGTATATTAATCTTATTACAACATAAATGGGGCATGAGAAGCTCCCCCAAAGAGTACAATAGCTCACCAAAAGTGCCCTCCCTCAAGGAGCAAGAATATGCAATGAAAATTGGAAATGGTTGAGTGAGTGAGTTTTCCTGTAGCTTAAACCTGAAAATAAAGACTCCATTAAATCTCCATGAAATACTTGAATTGCCTCTCCACACACCAACTTGGATGGGAATCTTTCACCCTCGAAATTGGCTAAGGCAAGAAACTAATCATCCACTAGCTCTCTCTCTTCACATATGCAATTTCTCAAAATGATCAAAAGATGCCTTCATTCTTTGTTCTTGAAATTTATAAAGTTTCCAAGCTCTCTATGGGTCGAATTCCTTCCAAGATGTGCATTCCAACTCAAGTTGGGAAGAGATTCCAAAGAATGCCACTTGTACAACAATTCCTAGTCTCCCACTTCCACCAAATCACATGTGGAAGCATCTTAGCTGCCCTAACTCCCTTGAGCGCCCTCTTGGAGGATATTTTTGTCCCTGCCATGTCATTAATTTCATATGTCAGCCTTCAGGTCTGATTTTTGTCATAGGTCTCATAGCATCTTCATCATTGTTGTCATAGAGCTAGGGAATCTAGCCCAAGTGTCCACAAACTTCTAGTTTGACTCTTCCTCTTCTATGGAGGTTACCATTTCATCCAAATTCAACCTATGATGTTAAATGCCATGTGTATGAGCCTACCAACTCATCCAATAATTTTTTCCTTCTCATGGATTCTAAATGGCAAGACAGAGATGCCATGTGGCATTGAAAAATCAAGCTAGTGTGGGTCCCACATCCTCCATATGTCTTCAAAACCTATTGCCACCTAGAATTTCTCTTGTATATATTTATTTATCTCCTTTATTAAATATTTATGCTATTCTAATGTCCACACATCATTTATTATCCTTCTTATTTCAAATCCTAATGCTTCCATCCACAACCTAGGAAACTAGTAATTTTCCTCCTTGGCAATTATTTGACCCTTAACATCAATTTGACAAACTCTCATGAATATGGCCAAGGGGCTTAGGCCATTGTGACCCAATGCAAAATTTGGAACATGGAAGGCCATGTATGATCATGTAGAATGGGATCGTTGGTCAAAATAGCCAAGTCAGGGAGGTTGATACTGGCCATGAATGGAAAACTTGCAGGAGGATGTGACATGGATGGGTCGACCTGTGTGCAAGCCATGGAAATGAGCGTGGTGCCACCTCCACCGAATATGGGTATAGGGGGTTTAGTAACAATGTTAATTGAGGAGCTACCATGTGGGGGCGAGAGATATGAAAGGAAGAGGTAGTTCCCCCAAGGGTAGTACCAGTGACCATAGGGGATGTGGTTCTCGAGACGAGACCGCTACCTATGGGTATGGATGTCATGACTGGGTGTACGGTGGTGCCAGAGGTAGGTCACGTGGAAGTGGGGATAGAAGGTTTGGTGGATCCCATGGCTAGGATATATGTTGAACTGGCGATGGGGCCACTATCGTTTCCACCGCCAACGATCCCTCCGAAAAACTAGTTGGGTTTTATGTTGGCCATGGGGTTAGAGGTGTTGCAGGTATGTGTGACTCTAATTCAGAATCATATGTGAAATAAGGGGCATCAGGATGAAGAACCGGCGACGAAGATGTGCCTCTCAAGGGAGCATGACGAGTGGGGTCTAATGGACCATGTTGTGGGGACTTCCCCATAGTATTCTGGAGTATCTCAGGGGATCAATGATGACTGGTGTTGTGAGTGTAGAGGGGGTTGAATAAAATTCTCAAAAATCCAACTGTCGTCGTGTGTGCAGAAGGAGATCTCTCAATAAAGTGGCACTCGGGCCAACAACAAACTCTAAAAACTCTACTCCCATCGCATGTCACTGCAGGTGAATAGAAAGGAGCGGACATAAATCCAACAACTAGCACTACCTAAAGATGGAAAAGTCTCACTAACCTAAGGGGGTTCAGATCATGCAAATGCCTAACTAAAAGATATGGAAACTCATGCAAATCGTATCCCCTATAGGGTGATGAAATCCGTAGTCAGAGAATATGAAATGGAGAATCGAATAGGTAAGGGATACCCCTCTATCGAGAGGGATCCCAAGTAAAATATCCCTATGAGAATGGAAACTAAGCTACCCCTTTCATGGCACGTCCATAAAGGAAATTCATTGTTTCATCCCTTTGGTCGCTACACCCCTGGTATGTAGGCATGGTAATGCAGCGAGGACTATGAGCAGGTGTCCTTCATAACTACGTGGAGAGCAGTAGTCCACCTATCCTTCCAAAACCAATCTCACAACTTTCCCTCCTAAGGGAGAGGCCTTTCCGACAAATCGGCTATTAACCGTGCCAAAAAGTACTAGGGGATTTTGGTTCCCTAAGAGACAGTTGTTAAGTTTCATATGTAAAATGGAAAAGAGGGGTTATTTGGATGCCTACCCCCAGTGCCCTACCTAGCTATAAGATTGTTTTTTGGTCCCCAAGTGGGATTAGATGTTTTTTCAGTTAAAAAAATTTGATATCACTTTGATCTTTAGGGTGTGAGTGGGTGCCCAATAGTGTGTATGACTATGCTATATGAGCAAGAAATAAACAGTACTAATAACTTGAAATAAATTGTATTGATTTTTTTTTACTTCAAACTGAAATATACTGATAGGAATCAAGACTGATCATGCAGAAATCAATAAGCAGAGATAGTAAAAAGTGTGTTGGAATCAGTCAAGTCTGCAACTAAACAACCAATCCAAATCATGAAAGGGAGCAAACAGAGGGGTTAGATGGTTTAAATTCAATCTCAAGGCGCTTTTGTCTTAGGGATAGAGGCGTTCTAGGGCACACACTATGCAGAAATTGGAGTAGACCCAAAACAGAGTGTTACAATTTTGGAGCACACCTTTCGAGGTAAAAGGAGCGCTCTGGAGCACTCTTAACTAGGAAAAGGGAGATCCCTAGGGCGCACTTAACTGGCAGACAGCTACCACTCAAAAACTGGGTTTGAAAAAATTGAAAAATGGCTCAAAAAAATGGTTGAACGGGGTTTGAGGGTTGGAATAGGCTGGTTTTGCAGGCCAGGGGTCAACAAGGGGAATAACAAAGCTCAAAACCACTCTAACTAGGAGATCTAACAAGCAAAAATTATGCAGTAAGAACACACTCAAATAGACATAAAAAATCAACCGAGGATCTATAGGGATCGACCCAATACGGTTTCCAGTTCTGTTGGTGGTGATTTTGCACTCCAAAATGAAAAAAGGGGTGATATACCGGCTTGAGGAATCCAAGGTAAGGAGCATGCGAGAGGAGGTTTCTAGCAACTCTTTGTGTGAGAGGTGCTCAGTAAATAGCAGTAAAAACTAGTAAAACTAGCACTTAATCATGCAAATGGAAATATATCCTAAGGTAGTATGGCTTATGAGTGAATGCTAATACGAACATGTGAAAACTCAATCTTAAAAATAAACGGTAAACAATAACTATTTCATTTAATCAATATCTACCACAGTAATGACCAAATCACACACATAAAATTCTTTCCATTCATATCAATAAACCATGTTTATAAAAGAATCATTTTTATTATTTATAATAAATGAAGTTACAGGTATAGAGTTACCTCTCTGGGAATATGGGCCCTTGTGGCTGAGAAGCTAGAAATCCTTCGTTGATGGTTTCGTCCTCCGAATGGCCGCCAAACTCAACCAGATACAATATATCAACTCGAATCGTAGCAAGGAACCAAAGGATGCTCAACCAGCCAAAGAGATTTGCAGAGTGGGATATTGGTGGTGGAGGTCTGTGAAAATGGAATAATGGTGGATGGTATAAATGGTACCAAGGTGAGAGATATTTGAATGGTAGGTTATCAAATGAATTCTTGTACATGGTGGGAAAAACATAACATATATAATGTGGTTTAGGGTTTTGGAACCCTAAAAGCACTTAGGTTTTACTTTTTTTAATCTTACCGATGGTAAATTTTGAATCGAGGCGGGAGTTTGTATTTATCGTGACAACCCCCCAATTTTGGTGGACACCTCCTTTTTAGAGGAGATTCCCTATTTTGGTGGAGGTTGTCCAAAGGGGGTTTAGAACTTAGGCTAAATGGGTTTTTTGGGTTTTTATGTATAAATGGGTTTATTCTTTGGTAATAAGGGTCCATAACATGTCATTTGTTGTGTGGTCAATTTTCTTGTGTTAACAATATTATTGAACAATAAGAGTACAATAAATAATACATCTCATGAGAGAAAATAGAATGCCTTAAAGGCAAGTTGAGAAGTTCACAAAAGGAAGGCTTACAAAAAGCTAAAAAAACCCAAGGTAGCAAAAGCACCTTCCAAATCTAACAAGAGGATCATGAATTATCTCAATATGGTATGGAAGCTAGTGAGTGATGAAAATTGAATGTGATGATGACTTTTGGAGAGAATAAAATCAAGGAGGGCGAGTTGGCCAAGTAAAGACAGTTTCCTAGTCAAACTAGCTTTACCTTATCCACTAGGAAGCAGAAAAAAGTAGGATAAAGCTATCTAAAGCAGGCAAGCGCACTTCTAAGCCAGGAATAGAAAGAAATCAGATAGAATTGAGAAATATCTTATCCACAATCTACCCAAGTGCACCCTAGTTACTCATGATGGCATGTAGTGGCACTAGAAGTCAAAATTAGGCCAACTACCTAGTCTAAACCTAGGAAATTAATAAAAAATGATTAATGTATTTTATCCTAAATCTAAAGTGGGTTTTTAATATTCCAATAGAAAAGTATACTTGCACTTTTTCAATTTTTCTACTATGTCCTTTTCAAGACTTGCACCTACTTTCCTAGCATTAGCCATGGCTATGTAATTCTTCTTAGCTTCTTCAACATTTATCCTAGCAAATTTGTAGGTGCATCTTTCACTTGTTGCTATCATTTGATAATTTTATCAAGACTAGTTTGAGTTGCTTTTGAATCAATTTCCTAATCCCTTATCTTCTCCATTATGTCTTTCAAAAAAATCACTGTGCCTTGGAGTGCATGCACATATTCTTGTAACTAAAGTTGAGTGTTAACCAAATAGCTTGTAGAGTCAGTGCACAAGTTTCAAATTCCGCTAAGCTCCCTTTCTCCATGAGAAATTCTTCATTTTCATCTTGTAGAATCTCATTCTTCTTTAAAATGTCATTGTTTAATCTTTCAAGGCATTGATTTCCCTTTTGTAGTTGTTCATATTCTCAACCATGTTACTGATATTGAATTATGTGGATAGAGAATTGGCCCCATTTGCAGAGGCCAGCCTCCATAGATTTTGGGTCTTGATCCACATAAGTAAAGACTGGTACTTCAGTTTTATCTCCATTGTGGGTTTTCTAGGGTGTTTAGATAGTTTAATCCTTTTGTGCACTCTTTTCAATATCTTCTTATTCTTACTATCAAATACATATGACATCAATGACACCACCAAGTATTCTTTGATGGAGTGAATCATCTAAATCCAATTTCTAAGAGTGGAAAGTGTCCTCCAGTAATCTAAGCAGGTGGAGAAGGCCCAGGAGTGGGAGTATTGGCTCAAGATCATGGTGTAGGCATGAGTATTTCAATTTCATTATGAGGACTCTCTCTGTACAATTGTTTTTCCTCATCTTTCTTTAATTGATCCTCCCTTGTAACTTTGTCTACTTTTTCTTGTCTTGTTCATTTTTCATCTTCCTTCTTTTGTATTGATTTTATGATGCTTCATCCCATCTCAACCTTGTTAGTAGCTTCCTCTTATTCTCTCAATAAATCCCCTTGTTTTTATTAATATTCGTTTTCCTTTGTTGATGTTGTATCTTCTTTCCCTTTTCCAAATATGTGTGAAAATTCTTCAAGGGAACATATTCTTCTATAAAATTATTCTTCCTTAAAGAACTCATGAGTATAAGGATAGCCAAACTAGCATGAGTCATAGTGTTTTTTTACTACCTTAAGTGGATCATTCCTTCAAAAAATATTAGTAATAAAACAAAAATCACTAAGACCTTGCCCCACTCGGAAATCATCTTTAGCGTAGTCTATACTGTAATTACCAGTAATTAAAGGCAGTGGGGGCCATAGATACCTTTTGCTCACTGCTAGTGTCAATTCGATCTCATAGATATAATTTTGGGAGGTGATTTCCTTTAACACTACTTTATCTATGACATACCTAGGAATAACATGTGGAGGTTGAGAGAAACCATAAATTCTCATATACAAAAAATATTTAGTAAGGTTGCAATCGCCTATATCTATAAGAGCTTCCAATGTTGAATCAAACATATAGTTGGTTAATTGTTGGTGAATAAGAATGTAGAAAGGCATTATGAATTCTTCATAGATTACCTAATAACTAATTATATATTTATGCTCCAACAACAACTTCAAATAAACATGAATGGGTTGTAAAATTAGTCATAGAAAATCTATTGAACAAGAATATCAATCACAAAGATGTAAATCAATTTGGAGTAAAAAATTGTGCAAGAGAGATGCATCAGTGCTCTATAATCCAGAATGATAGAATTACAATACAAAACTGTCACAATGAGTGAGCAATTCGAATTATCCAACAAGTTCATTCGAATATACTACATGGCATAGCTTGGCTCCAACTAAGAGTCCTCATCATCAATCAGAAGTGGTCATCAATGCACAAGTCATTGTCAAACAGGTGTCAAACCGAGTCTAACTGAGTCTAACTGGGTCTAACTGAGTGTAATAAGTGTAACTAATGGTAAGTGGCACTAATGTAGGGATGGAGGCTCAGTGGAGGGCACATGAGGAGTTAACTACACTCAGAATAGGTATTCATGTTTCATCGGAGGTCAATCGGAGTGATAACAGAGTGAGGAGTCAGTCGAGCCTCAAATCAAGGAAAGACTAGTGGCTAAGTGAATTAAACTGGACTGGTAGGTGAGAAAGGCGCCCTTCTATAGTGGAAGGTGAGAAGTGGGTGCATGACAAGCTAGGAGGGCTAAATCTGAGTGGAAAGTAGCTCCCGAGTGTTGGGAGACTAGGGACTGGGTGTTGGAGGTACCATGTTGATGACTGGGCAGCATGTGGATGCATGCAATGCATGCAAAATGCAAAATGCATGCAAAGTACATAAGTGAATGATGAGATATCCTAACACCCCCCCTCAAGCTATACTATGATGTAAAAAATAAAATGTAGGGCCCTGGTTACTGAGACCAAAGGTCACCCCAATATAATAATCCAAAAAATGTTGAAAATGAGCTAAGTGAGGAAAGAGGGAAAACCCAGTGGGAAGAAAGCCCCCCCCTCAAGATAAACATAAAAATGGATATAATCTATCTCCACCATGATGTAACTCACCCCCAACAATGAACGGAGGTAAGAGAACTTCTTCTCAGTGAAGCTCTTGGTGAAGATGTCTGCAATTTGCTCATCGGTAGGGCAATATTGCAAAATGATGGTGCGATCATGCACCAACTCTTGGATGTAGTGCATATGAATCTCAATGTGTTTGGTCCTCTACCACTGAACTGGATCAGTGGAGATATTAATAGCACTTTGATTGTCACAAAATAGGACAGTCGAAGTAGTGCTACCAAAATCAAACTCGGAAAGAATACCCTGCAACCAAACTGCTTGAATTTGGGCATTGACTGCCCCTCGATACTCTGCCTCTGCTGAAGAAAGTGCAATGGTTTCCTGTTTTTTGCTTGACCAGCAAATAGGCCCATGTCTAATCATGAAAACATATCTGGAAGTGGACTTCTGATCTATGCTATCACCTGCCCAATCTGAATCAGTGAAACCAATGAAATCTAGCTCAAAATCTATAGCATAATGTATGCCAAAATGTTTCATACCTTGCACATACTGCAAGATCCACTTGGATGCCCGCCAATGAAGCTCATGGGGCTGCTGCATATACCTTGATACAGCACTCACGGCATAAGATATATCAGTCCTTGAGTGTGTCAAGTAGAGTAGTGAACCAATCAACTGTCGATACATAGTGCAATCTGCAAGCGGTGTAGTATTTCCCTCTTCAAGACTGATTCCTGAGAGGAATGGAAACGGAGAATCCTTACATTCTGCCATATTAAACTTTAATAGCAGGTATTTAGCATATTTTTCTGAGATAATTTTATCCCATCAAAAGTTTGAGCTATCTCCAATCCCAAAAATTGCTTAAGCAAGCCCAAATCGCTCATATCAAAAGTTAGATTTAAAGTAGTTTTCAGCTTGTTAATTGTAAGGAGAGTGCTACCAGTAATGAGAATATCATCAACAATCAAAAAATTACCTTTAACTTGCTGTAGGTACACATTAGGATCATATTTTCATCTTTTGAAATTCTGAGAAAGAAGGAAGGAGTGCATCTTTGCGTACCAGGCTCTTGGGGCATGTTTCAATCCATACAAAGATTTCTTCAATCTGCAAACTAATGATGGATCTGATATGTATCCTTCTGGTTGTTTCATATATACCTCTTCATCAAGGTCTCCATGTAGAAAAGCACTCTTCACATCTATGTGGTGCACTTCCCAGTGCTTGGATGCGGAAATGGCCAAAACTAGGCAGATGGAATCCATCTTTGCAACCGGTGCAAAGGTCTCAGTGTAGTCCACACCTTGGACTTGGAAGAAACCTTTTTCCACCAGCCTAGCTTTTTATTTTCTGATATAACCATCAACAACAACCTTCATGTGGTAGATCCACTTGCATTGAACTAATTTTCTTCCAGGTGGAAGAGAAATTAGCTCCCATGTATTGTTCTTTTGAAGAGAACTGTACTCTTCATCCATGGCGGTTTGCCATCGTGGATCTCAGTGGGCATGATAGTATGATTTGGGATCTGAACCAATCATCAAATAACATTTCTTAGATAATAATGGATCAGAATATGAAATAGACATACCTACTCTTTGAAAGTCTGCTCTTGTTCCCCTTGAATCAGCAGGATTTCCAATGTTTAGAGCAGCAGATTGTAGAGTGTTTTGAGCCCACTTTGGTAACTAAGGAGGATCATTATGGTCTGATTCCGAACCTGATATGTCATGGCCATCAAATTCTGATAAAATATCATATATATCAGATCCAATTCTTTCTTCATATTCTCTCGAATCTTCATCTTGTGGAGGCTGCAGATCGGCAGTGTTTTCCTTGACTAGTTTCAGATCTGGCAACGGTTCTTCAAACTTCACACTTTGCTCTATGAATATCTTTTTGGATCTGATATTCATGAGTTTATATGCTTTTGATTCTTCCCCATATCCTATTATGATACATTCAATACTTTGTGGATCCAAATCTTTCCTCTTGTCAGAAGGAATTCTAGCCCATGCATTGGAGCCAAAAACCCTCAAATTGGACACATCCGGTTTGCGACCAAAGAATGCTTCGAAAGGATTTTTACCTTTCATGGATGAATGTGGAACTCAGTTCTGAATGTATGCAGCAACATTAATTGCTTCATCCCAAATATTTGCGGCCAAACCTTTTGACTGAAGCATGCAAGTAGCCATCTCTTTCAGTGACGATTCTTCCTTTCTGCTACACCGTTCTGTTGGGGTGTGTAGGGAACTGTATGTTGGATCTGAATTCCGCTTTTGGAACAAAGTTGTAGAAACTCAGTCTTGATATATTCTCTACCATTATTAGATCTAAGATCTTTTATCTTTCTCTCAGTGGTGGTCTCAACAGAAGCCTTAAAATCCTTGAATTTTCCAAGCACTTCTAACTTGTTTTTGAGAAAAAATACCCAAGTAAAGCGGGAGAAGTCGTCGATGAATGTCAAAACATACCTTGAACCATTCATGGACATATTTGGAAGTGGACCACTGATATCAGAATTTATGATATCCAAAATAGTAGAAGCTCTGCTAGCTTTTCCGCGGTTGAACTTGTGCTCAGGGTGCTTCCAACAATGCAACCGGGGCAAATTCCCTTCGAGGAACGGAGTTGCGGAAGACCATCAACCATGGATTTCTGTTGTAACAACAGAAAATACTTGTAATTAAGGTGTCCAAACCTTTCATGCCAAATCCTACTAACCTCGTTGCCATGAGTGAGGAGAGCAGTGGGATTTTCAAGCGGCACAAAGTGAGAAAACTCATAGTATTTTGTAGTGTGGTTTGCCTTTTCGACCACAATAAGTCTTCCACTTTTGATATCAGAAATTTCAACATTGTTAGGGCTGAATGTAACTTGCTTCGGTTCACCGGTGTGTTTCATTTTATACACAAAAAGTAGATTTGAAGCCAAGGAAGGCACATAGAGAACATTCTGGAAGCTTTCATGCTCTACATGGATGGTACCTTTTCCCTTCGAAGAAATTTTGAGTCATCTCCCAAATGGATGGGGATGGATCTATTTGGATCAAATGAAGAAAAATAGTCAATATTTGCAGCCATATGATTCGAGGCACCGGAATCTATCAGTAGAGTGGTGGGTTTCGAAACAGTTGCCATGAGTGCTTGACCTCTTTCATGAACATCATTTCTATCCTTCTTTCGTGCACCGTCGGAAAGACAGGGCCATTTGATCTATTGTTTTCTTCATGCATGAACTTTCAGGATGAAAGCCACGGTTGCAATATGAACACTTAGATTTTACTTTACCCTCTTTACCCTTCTACTTGTTCCTTGAACTAGATGATGCATCTGATTGCTTGCCTTTCTCTCTTTGCTTGTTTGGTTCGAATTTGGGCTTCTCTTTCTTTTGCTTTCCTTTGCCATTCAAATTCTTGGATCCTTGAACAAATAGGGATGAATATTTGGAGTTTATGGACCCCATTTGAATCAACTTGTCATGCTCTTTGGTAACATATTCAATGAAGGCATTCAAGGTAGGCATCTTCCAATTCGAGGTAGTTAGCCGATCGGAATTGAAAGTAGAGACAAATACCAAGTAATCTTTCCCAAGCTTTATGAGAATGGAGAGGATCAATTGCTTATCCTCTTTTACAACACCACTATTCTTCAACTGCAATTCCAAGTGCTTGAATCTTGTGAAAAACTCATTGATGGTCTCAAAATTCTCAAGACTAAGAGCAATCAATTCATTTTCTAATTGAAAGGCTCTAAGCTCGTCCTACTTGCCAAAAAGTTTGTCAAGTTTCTCCCATATTTTTTTTGGAGACTTCAATCCACTGAGATGGAAGTGAAGATCCTTGGAGATGGAGAGGCAAAGATGACCATAAGCTTCATCAAGCTTATTGAAGTATTTTGACTTTTCAATGAGAGTGTTTGGATCCAATTCAAGGCCCATGGTGACTCTATAGAACCCTCTTGAGTGCAATATTATCTCTATGTCATCTTTCCAATCAAAATAATTGAAATGAGTTAGCATAGGCTTTGAAGAAGTGGAATCCATCATTGAAAATGCGTGCAATTGATGAAGGAGAACCCGCAAATCACAAGGTAGTGAATGCACTTGATGTAGAAGATTATCCTGCAAATCACAATCAAAACAAGAACAGTAAGGTCGAACAATCCACCCTTTTAGAGTTGCATCACACCTAGGATTGGAGACCAAGCAAGCTTGAATGGATCCAATGTATCAAATCTAAGAATTATTTGGAAAACTCAAGCTTCTGGAGTGGATTGGAGTGTATTTTTTGCTTTGCATGCACATGAGCGAATGCACATGAGATAATTCGTGCCAAAACTTCTGCAATTTTGAGCAAATTCACTCAAATCATCATGTAGAACACCTGTAGAAGAGAGATCTTGTCCCTGCAATGGCTCTGATACCATGTAAAATTAGTCACAGCAGATCTGTTGAACAAGAATATCAATCACAAAGATGTAAAACAATTTGGAGTAAAAAGCAGTGCAAGAGAGATGCATCAGTGCTCCATAATCCAAAATGATAGAATTACAATACAATACTGTCACAATGAGTGAGCAATTCGAATTATCCAAGGAGGTCATTCGAATATGCTGGATGGAATAGCTTGGCTCCAACTAGGAGTCCTCATCATCAATCAGTGGTGGTCATCAATGCACAAGTCACTGTCAAATAGGTGTCAAACTGAGTCTAACTGAGTCTAACTGGGTCTAACTAAGTGTAATAAGTGTAATTGATGGTAGGTGGCACTAATGTAGGGATGGAGGCTCAGTGGAGGGTGCATGAGGAGTTAACTGCACTCAGAATAGGTAGTCATGTCTCATCGGAGGTCAATCAGAGTGATAACGATAGTGAGGAGTTAGTCTAGCCTCAAATCAAGGAAAGACTAGTGGCTAACTGAAGTAAGCTAGATTGGTAGGTGAGAAAGGTGCCCTTCTGCAGTGGAAGGTGAGAAGTGGGCACATGACAGGATAGGAGGGCTAAATCTGATTTGAAAGTAGCTCCCGAGTGCTAGGAGACTAGGGACTGGGTGCTGGAGGCACCATACTGATGACTGGGAAACATGAAGATGCATGCATGCATGCAAAGTACATAAGTGAATGATGAGATATCCTAACATGGTTGGTTCAAATGGATTCCATTTCCACTTCATGCTTAAGAATGAGTTTGAGCCAAGTATAAATCCAATAGATAAGATGGCATATAGAAATTTGAGGGTTTCCTCGGTGGTGGATTTCATTACTTACAACAACTTGGATTATTTTAGCTGATAGAATAACTCCCCATTTGAAAGTATACCCATGCATGATAACAATATGCAACACGGGTACCCGGGATTCGTAAAACAAAGAGGCATATTCTTCACCATATAATATTGCTAATAACATTGTTGGCATCCAATAAGGTAGCCTCGGACACTTGGTAGGGTATGGACCAACCTCTCCCTTGGATTTGAAACCCTTTGCCCCATCCATCATCTTCTTATGCAAGCATATATGTCGAGTTTCACTTGCACAAGGCACTCTTCTATCAAATGCACTCTAGGAGATGGGAACTTGTAGTAAACTTCCAGGATAGTAGCTTGAAAAGATTCTATCACCTCAAATTCATCCATGTTTGTGATTGAGAGGTCTTTGATATCCACCCTCGGTAGGATCCAAGATATTAATTTTTCACATGGGAAGATGGCAGGTGTAGCTTCTACTCTATGGAGTTTGGATTTTTTGTTATTGCAATATACTCCCTGATCATCTTTGTCCTCAATACGAATATTGGGATAGTTCTTGTTCTTAAAGATCTATTATATATCACCCCATTTATATATAGGTTCGGCCTTAGTGTCTCTATTGGGTTATCCATAATGTGTACTAACAATATTCTCTTCTTCAAATGAATACAACTCCTACATTGTTTTTCCCTTTGACCTAGTTCGGTTATAAGCCATTTTTTCATCCTACATATCAAAGTTGTCATAATCAAAAGTTATTAGCACTATTAGGAATCAAAGCAAAATCATTCTATATATTCCAGGAAGTGAAAAAAGATTTCAAACATTTCACCCAAATGGATTTTAGACTTCTAGTGCTCTACCAAAGGAACCTATAGACACGGGCGGGTTTCAAATAGATTTCATTATACCCTTCAATTTACTTATCTATGATGTGAATAACAGGCTTATATTGAAGTGTTCTTATTAGGTCATGCATAAACCATTCAAGGGATTTGGGGGTGGAATGATGAATATCATTATACGATGAGTTGAAGTGATGTTGTTAAATGTACGAGGGTTGATCTTGAGAAACATAATTGTGGTTGAGAGAGAGAATGGGCCAAAGTTAAACAATTGGTTCGATTAGAAAAGGCATGTTGTGGATGGGAAAGGAGTTTCTTAAGTTGACTCAAGTTTCATTCCAAGGGAGTGCGGTTTAGGTTTTTTTTTTACTTTGAAACCCTAGGTTTTGATTTTTTTTTAATAGTGAGCTATAAATAAGGTTCCCAACATTACGAAGATGAGGGATACGTAAAATTCTTGTTGGGATAAATAAAAATATTTCATCATTTAAATTTATTCCAATATTGCATGCAATTTTTACCACCAATGAAACAAATCACCCAATCAAGTGAGAAAAGTGGCAGGACATACTTGACAAGTGGATAAATGGCATAATTGAGGAAGAATTGTTAACCATAGTTGATGCTCCTGGTGGAAGCTAACTAGTGAGGATGAATCTATTGGAATTATCCCTATCACCGTGGAGGTAAAGTGATGTAAATGGTCATACTCTTTGTCTACTTTCTTTTTGAAGTGACAGATTTTACCATCCACTTCCCCCCCCCCCCTCTTTTTTGTCTTTTGCTTATTTCTCATCGGGTGAGAGATATCTTTCAACTGATGATATTTCATGAGGGAAATTCCATTTTAAGTGTGAAGTATCACACCCATAATGTGATTTTTCCTACAAATCACTCGGCCACAAAATGTCCTTTTGACATGAAACAACGCGACAAAAAAAAATTACGAGTGAAACGTTGGGAAACAATGTCTTTTCATGACCAAAACATTAGTCATAAATCTCTTTTTGTATTGGATAAAACTCACTATGGCTTGGGAATACCACAACAGACAGATGACTACCAGAAATCAACTCAATCCTCAAAACAATGCTATTATAAATGACAATGTTAAAACAATGGAGAAATGTAACCAACCTCGATCCAACGTTTGATGTAGATCCCCATTGGAGCTTTCAATCCGTGCACATCCAAGCACTTGTAATCTGCAAATTAGTATTGACAACCAATATCTAACAAGTACATGTGATATATATAAATGACATTAACATTATCAATAACAATGGTCCATAATATCATAAGCAAATGCAACCCAATGTATAATAAATGACATTCACACCATTAATGGATGAGAATATGAGTATTTCTATTAATGAACAAGAAGAAGTACAAAGTGATATGACCTCTTTCCGGCAACCAATCTGAACCAAGATCTAGATCAATCCACTTGTGCCTCCACCACTTCAATCCTCCATGAATGGCAAACTCAAACTAGAAAGAAGTTTGGAAGGTGAACATAAATGGTTCACAACTACAAGTATCAATAAGTGCAGATTAAAGATAGGGACAAAATCCACTAGAGTGCCTTTACTCTTCTCTTCTTCCTCTCGTCCATAAGCCATATGTACTCAATATATAGTCCTCTCAAAGGTAGGTGAAAGGACTCATCGAGATGTTACTTGGGCAGATGGAGAGCCAAAGGTCACCCAATGACTGCTTTTTGGGAGTAAAAAGTAATAAAATAATGGTTTTTACCATTTTACTTGATACCCGTGGGCTATAGGGATGCAACTCGCAGGTATGCATGCTATAGTGATGCAACATGTGGGTAGGAACAAAAATAGGATAAACTAGTATCACTGAAGGATGAAAATGGATCTGAGTCACTGAAATGGATCCTACAGGTCAAAGAATGTTGATGCTCACAGGGTGGAATATTTATGTGTAACAAATGCCCCCTAATGTGTGAGGTCAGAAACTGAAATGTGCTACGATGGATGAAATACATTATAAAACTCAGAAGTGGAGTGATGGAGACACAAGTGGAAAGAACGGTTCACTCGTCATAATAATAGGATCTCTGAATACATGTCGGTATAGTACAACAATCTGATACAATGGCCATGAATAGGCAGTATATAAGTAGATACATGTCATAAGTGATCATAGCCATGATCCCTCTACGGTAAGATATGGTCTTCTGCTGAAAAGAAGACAACTGGTGCAAACTGGAGGTACAAACTGCTGAAATCTAAGAGGTGATATCTCATATGTAAATTCAAAGTCATATGTAGCATACTGAATGCCACAATCGCCTGGGGTCTTCTACACAAGTCTTCAACGGTGCAAGTCCCATCAAGTGAATAAAGGAGTTGGGGTCGAACCTTATGATACATTGTCTTATTACCGGTCATTGATGTATACCGTTAACAGACGCAAGATGACCCATCGATAATGAAAATGGGCATCAAGGCACAGAGCACAATCATCAGAGTGTGAATAAATGGGTTGAAGTCGAACACTAGGATGGATCCATCGATCAGGGGACATTGATGTATTCCCAAAACTGTCGATGGCGAGAGAACCTGCCACTAATGACTGCAAGCCTCAAGGTACTCAACCGAACTCTAAGCCTCAAGTCCTGGAATAAAGGAGTTGAGGTCGACGGAATGAGACTCACTGGAAGGAGGGCATTAAGGCATCCCCCATCAACCAGCACGAGGTACCAGCAATTCTGAAATATTTGGAAGATCTCAGGTGAAACGGACTGACTCAATAAGGATGGCCGACATGCAATAGTCAAGATATCTGAGGAGTGGCCGACACTGGTTTCAGGACTTCCTTTGAACAAGAGCATGAGCAGATGGATAGACTCAGGTAGCATAGACTTGACATAAACTGTGCAATGCAGGAGGCATTACAAAGGGCTCCATAATGACTAGAAGCTTAACTAATCGGTGGAGAAAACTGAGAAACAAGTACAGCTCCTAAGGCCCAACTATAGTCCCGACTCATAATGTATGGAGTGGAATGAATGCTCTATTCAAAGGTGACACAACAGCTGCCAACAAGAAATAGTGACCATAGTCTCGTTCGGCTTTTTGGAATATTTGATTTTTTTGTCTTTTTCATATTTGGGAAAAGCTTGAAAAAGAATAAAATTGCTTATAGTACAACAAGTGAGGGAACGAGTGTCAAATAGCTAGCAGACTAGTCCCAAGCAGTGGAACATACCTATTCTCAATGCAAGGAAGTGCGTGCAGGATGTGGACACTCGGGGGTGTGTTTCCTCAGGGTCAAAGGGTCATCAAATTGTGAAGGGAAAATATATAAGCTCTACAAGGCTTGACAGGGAAAGTGCTCAGGCACCAAGCTAACAATTAAGTAAGCGGGAGCTGGCACAAGGCTCAAGTGGCAAGCAGGATGATGCAATGCAATCACAACATGATATAAGTGAAGGGATTCCTTAAGGGAGATGGCCAACATAAGACAAAGTAGAGTATGAGTCTTCATCGCAACATCATGGCATGACTACAAAGGACTCCCAATCCTGAGGACAGACAACGGCATGGGCACCGAAAGCATAATGGGGTTCTAACTAGGGTACCCATGTTCGGGAAATCCCTACCGCCACATGACGACACTTCTATAACAGTGTGAAGGTTCTGTGTCAGTCATGAAGCGGGGTCGCACCTAGGGTTTATGAAAAGTGGTCAAAGGTCAAATGCATAATGCATGTGGAAATGGCATCTAACCTATATGCCAGGTGTGAAACGTACCTTCTGTAGGTGTGAAATGGATCAGAACAACTCTCATCAAGGAAATCTATTGAAAAAACATTACTCCATGACACAATATTAGTTCATAACGGCCCAAAATGGACAAAACTATAGAAAAGTGGGTCTAGAAAATTATAAATGGTAATAAAATTTAATAATTTTCAATTCATTTGCACTATTCACCATTTTGGAGTTGAGTGGTAAGTTTGCACCTGAAACTTCAAGCACCGATCATGGGAGCTACGAGCAACCATTCAGTGAACTGTCCGAAGCAGGTTAGTGGTTACTACCATACCTTTCATTTAAGTGATTTTATTTTAATTTTCGTCGGTGGGATATTTTGTTTGGCCAAGTCCTAAATGGCTTCAGCGCTACCCGCAGGCTGTAAGTATGCGGGTCGCGGGTAGGGCATCAAACACGCAGTCAACAAACTTACTACCCGCATCTACCCGCACCTGTCTACAATATAGCCCACGGGTACGGCCGTGAAGAAGTTTTTAAGCATGAAAATGACTAAAAATCTCTTTCTTTGCACTCCAGGATGGTTCTAGAGTGGAGGGAGAGAGAGCATGACCAGGTAGATGAGGCCGTGCGCAACGATTTTCAAGCACAACAAACATTGCAAGCATGTGGGTTATATAAATACTAGAGTCTCGGGGGCTTAAGGGCCCAAAACCTACTACTCCGTCATCTAATCAACTACTGGGATGTGGATGCTCAACACTTCATCCTCAATGAGAAAACACTAACACTAGATGTAGAGGATATCTATTTCATTACAGGTTTGTCCCGTAGAGGGGAAGTGGCTAGTCTTCGGTCACGGACCGTGGGTGGTGGGATTACTGTGCAAGACTACATAGAGCAGTATTGTCCCACCAACACACGACCAGTGGGAAGTCAAGTATTGGTAAATCTCATAGTGGAATTGAGCACAAAGATCATAGTGGCAACTCTGGTGCGGATCACGGGATCCAAATCACTACATCAGGCATCCAGACCGGTGATGTTCTACGCATCACAATGCTTGCAGCCTACTATATTCGACTAGTGTACTACTCTGCTAGTGTCTATGAAGACACAACTGATGGAATGCAAAGAGGGGAAGGCCAAAAACTTTGGGTATGGTAGCATCCTCTACAGTTTCTTCTTTGAGAGGATTCTGGGACTCAGCCCAAGGGTGGATGTCCCTCCTCGCAGTCTTCGAAATCCAACCTTGACCCGGTGGGATGAGATACTGACATGACAGGGTGGTGGTCGTCTGGCGTCACCATATACTGAGGAGTTCTTCCACTGGTGGAACTGGAAGGTGATTTCTATTGAGGACTACCGCTATGCGGGGATAGACTTCAGACAGGACCGTGACATGCCTCTCCCACCAGGTGCAGCTTTCAGAGACATCAATGAGTACTCTTTTGGTTTTGTGTTTTTAAATTTTTATGGCTTTTTTTATTATAGTTGAAATGCAAAAAAAAAATCTTTTTGGTGGTAATGTCATGTGCTAATGGGTGACTGTTTGCTCACAGACAAAGGCCCAGTGAGACCCAAGGGCTTCCCGAGACATGGTCATCAGGGTAGAGATGAGGTGGCAGTAGATGCTGCAGCAGGGCGCACACTACAGACGTTGCGGCGCAACATATCACGGATGGTTTCCCAAGTACCACTGATAGAGGTAGCCCGACTACTTGAGGCTATGCAGCGCCAGGTAGTGGGTGTTCTTGGTGAGTGGGTGCGGCTACTGCAGCGGATGGCCAATGCAGTACAGTACTACTATGAGACTCATCTCGTCGAGTCGGTAGCTAGACCTCCTCGAAGGGAGTAGATATCCCAGGGTCTCATCATTTTTGTATCGATATGTATTTTTTTAGGGCTACGGGCTCTAGTCTTGTATGACACTACCATTTTTGGACATATTTATATATATATACAACTTTGGTTCTCGGTTCTACTATATGTCTGTATGGTACAAATGTATGAATGTATTTGTATTTATGTGCTTCATGATGACTGTGAAAAATGCCAATCTAATACATAGTTAGCATATGCATAAGATATATAATCATGACTTCTCGGAATGTGAATATATGTAATGGAAACAAAATGTCTCTCCAAGAGTCGTACCTTGAGGAAAATCCATAGTAATGTAGGGTCTCGCACACGGTACTGCCCATTCAGCTGAGACACAACTAGTTGTGAATCCAGGCGGACTTCTAAAGACTGGATGTCATGTGAAATGGCATCCCGAAGTAGCTCAACAACGGCACTATACTCAGCCACATTGTTAGATGTAGGACCGAGACAAGCACCTCCCGAGGACACAACTAGATGGTCAAGTGAAAAGATAACCCAGGCAGTAGAAGCAAGTTGCTGCGTATGTCGGCTAGCACCATCCGTGAAACCTAAGAACGTAGGACATCCCGCTGACATCTGTCAATCAAACAGAGGCTAATCAGCAGACTCGACAACCAAAAATGAAACCTAGACTATGTACAGAAAAACTATACAATAGTGTGCAAAAGTATCAGCCCGAACCAAAGGTTCAAGCATAATACCACTTGAGGTAGAGCCCATTTCTAGGCTCCTTCAAGACAACTCCCTCGTAATCTTCTAACTCATAAGCTCCTTTTTCAAGGACATGCCTCACAATGTAAGGACCGTTCCACATGGGATTCAACTCGCCTGCCCCCAGGGGTTCTTTAGCTTGGTCATATAAGAGTACCAAGTCACCTTCAGCATATTGCCAGGGACGGATAGACCTATCATATTGAACCTTGACATGGCGCTTGTTAACATCAATGGCCACAGCAGCATCTCGACAATGTTCGTCAAGTTGCTCGAGGTGTACTAAACGTTGCTCAATCTCTGTCGTATCAAGGAGGAGCTCTATGTCTAGCTTGAGCTAAGGAATCTCGCATTCAATCGGTAAAAGTGACTCCACACCATGAACTAACTGGAACGGTGAGAACCCAGTGGCAGTCTTAACTGCGGTTTGATATGCCCACAAAGCATAATATAACATGATATGCCAATTGGTCTTGCTTTGTTGGATGGTATGTTGGAGAATGGTCTTCAAAGACTTATTGACTGTTGATGTATATGTAACTTCGGAATGTATTTCATCTGTGTATTTTATATATATTTATTGTACCCTTATAAGAGATGTGTCATTCCTCTATAAGGAAGTGTCGTCATGTAGATTGACAAGTGTCGCAAGTGTGTGTACTTGCCGATGGGTTATTAGACCACCATGTGTGGGGTCGGCCCTAAAATATATAATATAATGTGGATGTACCTAGCTAGACAAGTCAGCCACACAAGGTCACTGGGCAAATAGGTTAGTATAAATAGAGATCAGGTGATCTCTATTTAGATCATTTTGGAAAAGTACATCTCTCTCACTCAGAAAGTGGAGCACTAGTGAGAAGGAGGATCATCTGCTACTAGGAGACTATCTCAGTGTATTTTGGTTGTACTTTGGTTGAGCCATTGCTCTCTCTATCTCTAAGTTGTGGGGTTTTTTTCACCTTAGGGTTTTCTCCATGGAAAATCTATGTCTCTTGTCTCTTATGCTTTTGATTCTTGTGATGCTTGTCATACTTATTGTGATTGTCATGCATTGATATACTGTATATCTTATTCTCTCAGTAAAGATCCTAGAGTATTGTGAATTAATGCTCAAAATTTAACATGGAATCAGAGCTAACCTAAGAAGAAGACATTTTGCAGTGACGAAAACTTGAGTTTCTTTTTTATTGGGTTTCTCTCCACAGATTTTGGAAAATCAGTATAGTAGATTGACTCTACTCATCAAGGCGCATCTATCTGTCCAATCAGAATTCAATTCTGATCTTTTTCAGATTTGGCCCTAAAAATTAGGGTTTCCACAAAAATGGGAACTGCTGAAATCTGAAGACATAGTTGGAAGCTCCTTGCAAAAATTGAATTTTCAAGCTTTGGATTGAGATTTTTGGCTGGGTAGATCTCCGAGAAACTCAAACCCTAATTCAGGGCTCTCCCTAGTGAACCCGGGAGGACAAAAAGACAAATCTGAAGGGTAAAGCTTTGCTGATCTCAAATTCTGAATGCGATGATAACTTCCGAGCTTGGAAGTATAGGATTGGGTTAATCCTGGAAGAGAATGAGTTGGACTCATATATAAAAGAAGACATCCCTATCCCAGAGGATGAAGAGGCTAAAGTATTGCATAAGAAGAACTTGGTCAAGGCAAAGAGAATCATTGTCGATTCTATCAAAGACCATCTCATACCCCATGTGTCTTCTCTAAAGACAACCAAATAAATGTTTGACTCTTTGACCAAGCTATTTGAAGGGAAGAACATAAATCGGAAGATGACCCTGCGAAACCAATTGAAAAGGGTAAAGTTTCAGAATGGAGAAACCATTCAATCTTATTTTTCAAGAGTCTCCTAGATCAAGGAACAACTAGAAGTAGTGGATGAAATGGTATAGAATGGTGAAGTTGTCATGACCACTCTTAATGGCTTACCTATGTCATGGGACTCCTTCATTCAAGGAATCTGTGCAAGAAAGAAGTTGATTTCCTTCAGTAGACTACGGGAAGAATGCTCACAAGAAGAAGCAAGGCTTGTGTCACGAGAAGAAAAGATGGATAATGAAGATCAAGCTCTCATAGCTCACACCAAGAAAGGGAAGTCCAAGAGAGAGCCATCTCACTCCAAGAAATCTTCACATCACTTCAAAGAAAGAAGAATATGCTTCACCTGTAATGAGAAAGGACATATTGCCATAAATTGTCCCAAGAACAAGAAGGACAACAACAACTCCAACAAGAAGAAGAAGGGCAGCAAAAGAAGGTTTCATGCTCATGCTACCGAGGATGATGAACCACCCAAGAAGAAGGCTAGGGCAGAAAGTGATGATAACTCATCAAGTGAAGAAAAGTATGTTCTGATCTCTGCTCTCACAGGTACCATCTCCCATGGTTGTAATGATTGGTTGATTGATAGTGGGGCTTCCAAACACATGACTGGGTTTAAGGAATCTTTTGTGAATCTATCTGAACATGAATCACCCCATAAGGTGAAACTTGGGGATGATTATCAATACCCAATCAAAGGAAGTGGTGAAGCCTCCTACAACCTAGATTCTGGAAAATCTTTGAAGATGAAAGAAGTTCTTTATGTACCTGGGCTCAATAAGAACTTACTCTCCATCTCTACATTGGATGCAAAAGGCATGAGGGTCACATTTGTGGATGGCCAAGTCCTAATGTGGCCAAAGGGAAAGAACATAAATGATGTAGTAGTGATTGGAGAGCAAGAGGGAGGTTTGTATAAATTGAAGGGACAACCTAAACATGCCATGGTACATGAATCCATGGAGCCAAGTGAACTTTGGCATAGAAGACTTGCTCATATGCACTATAGAGCACATCCAATTGCAAGCAAGGTTGTAGAAAGTCTTCCTGAAATCAAGACCAAACATGAAGGTGTTTGCAAAGGATGTGCAAAAGGTAAGAACATTAAGAAGGCTTTCCCAAGCAGTGAAAGCAAGGCAAAAGACATCCTGGAAATCATCCACTCAGATGTATGTGGCCCTATGTCATCCAGCTCTCTAAGTGGGTATGTTTACTATGTCTCATTTATTGATGACTTCTCCAGGAAGACTTGGGTATACTTCTTGAAGAACAAAGATGAGGTGTTTGATCAGTTTAAGGAATTCAAAACCTTGATGGAGAATCAAGCCGATAAGAAGATCAAAACATTCAGATCCGACAGTGGTGGAGAATTCACCTCAGGTGACTTCAAGAAGCTTTGCAGTGATTCAGGGATTAAGAGGGAGTTGACTGCTCCTTACAATCCACAACAGAATGGAGTTGCAGAAAGGAAGAACAGAACAATCATGGAAGCAGCAAGAGCAATGCTCCATGACCAGGATCTACCTATGCATCTATGGGCAGAAGTAGCTAGAACAACTGTATATGTGCAGAACAGAACACCCCACAAGATATTGGACAACAAGACACTAGAAGAGGTCTTTTCTGGTAAGAAACCTGCAGTCAGCCATCTCAGAATATTTGGTTGTCCAGTATTCACTCATGTCCCAAAGGAAAAGAGGATAAAACTAGATCCTTCAGGAAAGAAGGGTATCTTTGTGGGTTACAGTGAAAGCTTGAAGGAAGGCTTACATAATATACTTTCCAGGGTTCAAGAAGATTTATGTCAGCAGGGATGTGACATTGGATGAGAACTCAGCATTCATCAAATCAAGGAATGCACCGATCGAAGTTTATGAAGAACCTAAGGAAACTATATTTCAAGACACTACCATGACTGAAGCAGTTCCAGAAGTTGTTCGTGAGTTTGAAGATCCGCAAGAACCTGTAGATCCTCCCCGTGAGGATAACTCTCATAAGTGGAAACCTGCATGGGCTAGAGAGCTCATTCAAGACGCAGAAAGATTTGGCATTCCAGAAGAGGAACACAAAGCAAAGAAGAGAACCAGATCACATACCAGTTATGTTGCTTTACTCTGTGACATTATGAACAAAGAGCCTTCCAATTATGAAGAATCAACGGAAAAGAAAGAATGGAAGGATGCCATGGTTGAGGAATATCAATCAATAATGAAGAATGATGTTTGGGATGTTGTCCCAAGACCTAAAGAGAAGTCTGTTGTGACTTCCAAATGGATTTACAAAATCAAGCATGCTGCAGATGGCAGTGTGGAGAAATACAAGGCAAGATTCGTAGCTCGTGGCTTCTCTCAGAAAGAGGGAATAGATTATGAAGAAACTTTTGCACCTGTAGCCAGGTATACTTCCATCAGAACAGTACTTGCCTTGGCTGCAGCGATGAAATGGAAAATACACCAGATGGATGTCAAGACTGCTTTATTGAATGGTGTAGTTGAAGAGGAAGTATATGTGGAGCAGCCACTCGGTTTCGAAATACATGATAGGGAGTCATATGTGTGCAGATTAAAGAAAGCCTTGTATGGCTTGAAACAAGCTCCCAGAACCTGGTATGGTAGGATGGACAGTTTTCTATCTAGTTTGGGCTTTACCAAGAGTAAAGCAGATTCCAACCTTTACTACAAGGTTGAAGAAGGGAATCTTGTGGTTCTACTCCTGTATGTGGATGACTTATTTGTAACAGGAGATGACAGATTGATTGCAGATACTAAGAGGAAGCTTGTTGCTGAGTTCGATATGAAATATTTGGGAATGATGCATTATTTCCTAGGTATGGAGGTGTGGCAGAGTGCAGGTGGGATCTTCCTTGGTCAAGGGAAGTACACAGTAGATATCCTGAAGAGATTCGGAATGATGGATTGCAAGGCCATGGCCACACCTATGGCATCGAATCTGAAGCTTCTATGCGATGATTCATCTGAGCCGGTTGATGTCTCTATGTATCGTCAAATGATTGGGTCCTTGATGTACTTGACGAACACGAGACCAGACATTTTCTTTGCTGTGAACACATTGAGCCAGTTCCTGACGGATCCGAGGAGTGTTCACCTGGTTGCTGTAAAGCATGTTCTGAGGTACCTGAAGGGTACAGTGGATTATGGGCTCAAGTATGAAGAAAATCAAAAGTTTAACCTGCAGGGTTATGTTGATTCAGATTGGGCTGGCAGTGCTGTAGAAAGGAAGAGCACATCCGGGTGCTGCTTCAGTATGGGATCAAGTGTGATCTCTTGGTTTAGCAGGAAGCAGTCCTGCGTAGCACTAAGTACAACTGAGGCAGAGTATGTTGCAGCCTGTTTAGCTAGTTGTGAGGCAGTATGGCTACGGAAGCTACTGTCTGAGTTATTTGATCTCCCGTTGGATGCTACTGGTATCTTCTGTGATAACCAGAGTTGTGTGAAGCTATCCGAGAATCCAGTGTTTCATGATAGGTCGAAACACATAGAGATCAAATATCACTATATCAGGGATATGGTGCAGAGAGGAGCTGTGAACATCCTATATGTTGCGACGGACGAGCAAATTGCAGATGTGCTAACGAAGCCACTAGCCAGGGTGAAGTTCGAGTTCTTCAGGGAGAGGCTTGGTTTTCTTCAGATCGAGGACACTTCGAGGAAGAAGTGATGGACACATTTGCTGAAGCCATTCCAAGCATGTTGGAAGTAGGATCCTTCACATGGCTGTGGATGTAAGTGCTGGATGATGAGCATCAGGATGATGTTCTAGTTTCTGCTTTGTATGATCAGTTGGATCATTTATATGTATGTACGCATCATGTTGGATGCTAGATATTATCAGTTGGATCATTTATATGTATGTACGCATCATGTTGGATGCTGGATATGATCAGTTGGATCATTTATATGTATGTACGCATCATGTTGGATGCTGGATATGATCGGTTGGATCATTTGTATGTATTTTGTATATGCATCATGTTGGATGCTTGGACCATGTATCTGTATATGTATCAGGTGGATACATTGTATGATCAGGTAGATCATGTATCTATGTGTCAGATGGATACACTGTGTATGATGATATGCCTCAGGTAGATACTTGGTGTGCATCAGATGGATGCATTGCATGATCATGGTGATCGTGGATGACGAGCTTCTCCAGATGACATGCAGCAGGATGTTGCAGTGATGATGATCAAGATGATCATGTGTACATCAGGATGATGTATGATGAGTATCAGATGATACTTTGTGGCCGTGGATCAGGTTGTGCAAATGAGCATGTCTGGAAGATCCTATAAGTCGGAGTTGCATACCCATAACAACTTGGGATGCTCTTTCGAGACATTGCTCTGGGAGGATATGTAATTTGTGCCCTGGGAGATCTTCAGGTCAGAGTTGTGTACCCGTAACATCCTGAGATGCTCTTTCGAGGTTTTTTCCTATGGCATGTAATTTGCTCCTGGGAGATCTGGACAGGATGAAAAAGGCCTCAGATGCTTCAGCCAGGTTTTGCCATGACCACATGTAATTTTCTCCTGGGAGATCTGGACAGGATGAAAAAGGCCTCAGATGCTTCATCCAGGTTTTGTGGTGGACCACATGTAATGTGCTCCTGGGAGATCCGACAGGTAGAGCTGTGTGCTCGTAACAGCCTGGGATGCTTCAGCTAGGTTTTGTGGTGAGATCACATGTAATGTGCTCCTGGGAGATCCGACAGGTAGAGCTGTGTGCTCGTAACAGCCTGGGATGCTTCAGCTAGGTTTTGTGATGGGTCACATGTAATGTGCTCCTAGGAGATCCTATAGGTAGAGCTGTGTGCTCGTAATAGCCTGGGATGCTGCAGCCAGGTTTTGTGACGCACGTAATTAGTCCTGAGAATTCCACAGTATGGCCAGTGATGATGAAGACCTGCAGGTGGTGGACCTACATCCAGTATGAAAAAGGACTGGCTCTGTAGAACTTCCTATGATGAGTAGATTCAGAGATTGGTTGAGATAGCAGCAGCAGTGACGATGATGATGACGATGATCCCGAGAAGAAGACTTGTCTAGCAGATTTGTGTCGAGAAATACCTTCCTAGTTAAGAGGGAGTGTTGATGTATATGTAACTTCGGAATGTATTTCATCTATGTATTTTATATATATTTATTGTACCCTTATAAGAGATGTGTCATTCCTTTATAAGGAGGTGCCGTCATGTGGATTGACAAGTGTCGCAAGTGTGTGTACTTGCTGATGGGTTATTAGACCACCATGTGTGGGGTCGGCCCTGAAATATATATTATAATGTGGATGTACCTAGGTAGACAAGTCGGTCCCATAAGGTCACTGGGAAAACAGGTTAGTATAAATAGAGATCAGGTGATCTCTATTTAGATCATTTCGAAAAAGTACATCTCTCTCACTCAAAAAGTGGCGCACTAGTGAGAAGGAGGATCATCTGCTACTAGGAGACTATCTCAGTGTATTTTGGTTGTACTTTGGTTGAGCCATTGCTCTCTCTATCTCTGAGGAAGTTGTGGGGTTTTTTTCACCTTAGGGTTTTCCCCACGGAAATTTTGTGTCTCTTGTCTCTTATGCTTTTGATTCTTGTGATGCTTGTCATACTTATTGTGATTATGATGCATTGATATACTGTATATGTTATTCTCTTAGTAAAGATCCTAGAGTATTGTGAATTAATGCTCAAAATTTAACATTGACTCCTTCAACTTGACCATTCGCTTGAGGATAGTAGGAAGATGAGTGTTCCTGATGAAACCCAAGCTTGAGAGACAAATCCTCCATCATCTTATTTTGAAAGTGACTGCCATAGTCAGTGACAATCTCTTTCGAGATACCGAATTGAGTGATAATCTGGTTGAACACGAAATGGGCTACAGTAGCACCATCGGCTTTAACGGTAGGCATGGCCTCAGCCCATTTGGAAAAATAATCCACGGCCACAATAATATGATGATGCCCCCAGCCGAAGCTGGTTTGCAATCCATGAAATCTGCCCCCCACTTAGTGAAGGGACCGATAGTGACGACCGGATGGAGGGGCACTGGATGCGAGTGTATGTTCCGAGAAAACACCTGGCAAGGGTGACATATCTTCACAGTGTTAATACAATCTTTAAAGATAGTAGGCCAAAAATAACCCGCCCGAATAATACGCTGGGCTGTAGCAAGCCCGGATAAGTGACCGCCACATGCCCCTGCATGGAAATCATTAAGTACCCGTTCCACTTCTTTGTGAGTCAAGCAAGGACGGAGAATGGAATCCTTTCCTCGGCGATACAAAGTGTCACCGACGATAGTATAATCGTTAGCATGATTTCTCACACGCCGTCACTCATCTCGTGAATAATGCGGGGGAAACTTCAAAGTTTGGAGATATCGAATGACATCCCCATACCAAGGGTCCTCGATCGAGATAAGAAATAAATGTTCATCCACAAAGGAATCTTCATGAATTATATCCCCATCAAGCCGTGGAAGGTTCGACATAAGCTCAACGAACACCAATGATTTCATCGATTTTGTAGAAGCAAACTCGAGATCAAATTCCTGAAGGATCACAATCCATTTATTATACTTACCCCCGATAAGGTGTCATGATAGCATGAACTGAAACGGATTGATATGAGCTACAACAGTGGTTGTTCGAAGCAAAATGTAATGCCGTAACCGTTGGACTACGTGAACAGTCGCAAGTGCCATATTTTCTACGTGGGTGTATCTTAGTTCAGCGTCTACTAAGTTTCGACTAAGATAATAGATAACATGCTTGACAAGCACATCATCTACCTGAACCAAGACCATACCAATAGTCTCTTGAGATGCGGCCACATAAAGAATGAAATCACATGTAAATTCTAGCAGACTAATCAGAGGGGCTGATACCAAATCTTATTGGCATCAAAATACTGCTGGGCTCGCTCATCCCAGATAAAAGGTGTGTCTTTCTTCAATAGGCATGTGAAACCTTTAGTAATACTGGCATAGTTAACTATAAACCGACGTAGAAAAGTAACTCTCCCTTGGAGGCTCTGAAGTTGAAATAGATTACACGGAGGAGGCAACTGAAGTATTGCCTAAACTTTGAGAGGATCGACTCTAATACCCTCTTTCGAAACTATGAATCCTAGAAGGCGACCAGTCCTAATAGCGAAGATGCATTTGTTCGGATTCAATTGAATTTTGTAGTGGATACATCATTCGAGAATCATACAGAGGTGCTTGGGGTGGTCCACTCTCTTGCGAGAATGGCCAGTAATATCATCCAAGAAAACTTCCATAATCTTCTTAAGATCGTGAAAGGCATAGGTCATGGCTCACAGAAAAGTAGCTCCGGCATTCTTGAGGCCGAAGGGCATTTTTCGGTACGCAAAAGTTCCCCATGGACAAATAAATGTTGTTTTATGTTGGTCCACGTGTTTGATTTGAATCTGATTATAACCCGAGAATCCGTCCATGAATGAAAAAATCTCACTTCCCGCACAAGCATCCAATATTTAATAAATGAATGGCGTGGGGAAGTTGTCTTTCGGACATGCACGGTTCAAATCTCTGAAATCAATGCATACACTGATCGTTCCCTGCTTCTTATCCACAGGAATGGGGTTTGACACCCATTCTGTAAGAGGAATGGGGTAAATGAAACCAGCTTTGAGCAGTTTCTCCACCTCAGCCTTAATAGCAGCTTCCTTCCTAGGGTTCACAGCATGTAATCGTTGTCGAACCGGCTTAGCATCAGGATACGTTTTAATCTCATGTTCAATAATGTGGGGTTCTATTCCTGGCATCTCCTCATATGACCAAGCAAAAGATTCCCAAAGTTCGGTAAACACATCAGTGTAAATAGCAATCTCCTCAGGAGTGCAATCGGCACCGATGTAAACATTTCCAATCTTTCTGGGAGTGCGAGAGATGTTGATCGAAGTGGTTGGGGAAATATTATCCATATTCCCCTCCAAGAAAACATCATGCGACTGCAAAAAAGCCACAGGGTGACCAACCATCTCAACTAGAGTCATCCCAAACTCCTCCTGCTCAATGAGCTCAAGGTTGGGAAGGAAATAAGATCGATGGTGCATATCTTCCCAAGGCCTCTCACTACCACACATGGCTTCGAGGATAGCTTCATCCGATGGCAAAGTATCATCGAGGCAATCATGAGAGAAAGATGAGTTGGCTGCCCAAACTGGCAGCGTAATGGAATCTTCTTCAACTGTCTGGGGAGAAGAAAGATTCGGATCTGCAGTGGTTTGTTGGATGTGATCATAAGTGAGCTCTGCTACAGATAAAGGTATAGACATCCCGACATGCGCAATGTCTCCAGACATAGAATCCACGGATGGAAAAATCCATGGATCATCACAATAGGATGTCGGGAATGGCATACTATTCGAAGGAGGAAGCGCACTGTCGGAAATGGTTCCAATAAAATTCACAGCTGCAAAATGGTTAAAAGTTCCCATCAACGAGGGGTACATTCCAACACCTATGTTCCCAGTTGCCGACTGAGAATCAGAAACTTGCGGGACTACTGATCCCGTAGATGCTGTGGAAGGAGTGCCAACATAATCCAGCTAATCGATCATCACAATCTTGCCTTCATGGGGAAAGAAAATAACTCAAAATACAGTAGACACGACAGCCTTCATAGCGTGCATCCAGTTCCGACCCAGTAAAAGGTTGTAGTCGATGGGCACATCAACCACTTCAACTTCAATAGGCACGGATTTACCTCCCAAGGAGACAACAAGGGAAGGGATAATTCCATGCAGCGTAAAAGATCTACTGTCGAATGCAGTGAGTGTAGTTCTAGAAGTGAGTAAGGAAGGAGAGCCAAGAGCTTTCCAACAAGTTAGCGACATTACTGACGCAGAGGCACCTTCATCAACCATAGTATGTTTGATGAAGCTCTTAAGGCAAACCACCTAGATTTGAAAAGCCACGTGGTAAGGCAAGTGAGGCTGGACATCAGTAGTATCGAACTTGATAACACTAGGACTTCCCCCATCCTGAACTCCTAACGCACTCAAAATGGCATGCTTCTAAGAAGGACAAGCTTGCAAAACTTCAAGAGCCGACATGGCACACGGAGTTTGGCCCAAATCTTATACGATGGAGTAGTTCTGGGCAGCTCGAGCATTAGGAATATGCGTGGAGCACTTGAGAACACCTTTCGGTATCCGCAGCATAATAGAAGGCTTCTCGATATGCAAGGAATTATCAGGAGGAGGGGGAGGCTCATTCCCCAAATTCAATTGTGGTGCACCATAATCACATTGACGAGTAGCAACACAAACCTCCGACTAAACCATATTCACGCATCCATAACCACTAGTATTGGAAGAAGGCATTGTCGTTTCATTAGTACCATAACCAGTGGTGGGAGCATACAAAGCCATGTTTTGGTGATGAGGTAGGGGATCCTTCAACACAGCTGGGATCTGTGCCAAATGCTTCGATGCTTCTTCAATACGAGGACATAAGTGAGTAAGATGATCCTCTCCACAAAGCTTGCAAGGGAATTTCACCTTACGCCTAGGTTTACGATCCTCGTCAGCATTACCGCCTTCCCGAGGAGGGTTGGCATTCCCTTTATGAGGAGTATTACGATTTCTATTATTGTTACTTCTATTGTTTCCACCCCTACGATTATTTCTCCCCTTTTTCTTACCACCAAGTTGCTGGTTACCCGACGGTTTCGTTGATTGCACATTGTGTACATCAGATGATGGAGTGGAAGTGGACAAGGTGTGAACCTGTCCGGGTGCAGACTGGTTAAGCGACAAATTTTGCATTTGATTAGCTACCAAGTCTACAGGGAGAGTGCATGCGGACCCCACGATGCCATTGGCATGTGGTCCAAGAATTGACATGGGCTCATGTCTTGTTCTTGGTGCGTCAGGAATAATGTCATACAAAATGCCAGACTGAGAATAAAGAAGATCTAATTGGTGGACTTTCAAGATAGCTTGTTCCTCAGTCACAATGCCGAACATCGAAACATCCTTAGCAATGTATGGAAGTAAATACTTAAGGAACCATTCCAACAGGAACTATGGAGGAATGTTGGCTTTCACTAATCTCTTCCGCCGATGCCACTCTTGAACGTGGTCAGAAATATGTGTGGCCTTATTTTGACGGAAGGTGGACAGTAACTCAATACCAGTATCATAATGAACCGGCAACTGTAAATGGTCTAAGAAAACCAAAGCAATCTCGTTGAAACCCTTATAGGTGTTTCTGGGCAACTCCACATACCACTTCACGGCTTCCCCCGTGAGGGTGCGTTGAAATAGTCGTAATCGGATGGAATCATGATTCAAAGAGTTGGAGGAGCACTAAAGGTGAAATGTCGTGACATGATCTCCCGGGTCCTCACCACCTTTCCCCTCAAACTTTGGAATGTCCGAAGGGATATTGGTAGGGACCGGGGGCCAAGTAGGTTCGTGACACACCGGATCATTCGTGAGCTTCGAAATATCTTGGAGATTCAAGCGTGCAAGGAACGGGAGCTGAGGCTGGAAAGCTTGATTATAAGCTCCCATAAAAGGTTGATTGAATGGAATTGTGTTATACGATGGACCAAAAGCTTGACCATGAGGATTAAACTGTTGATACTGGGGACCTGACGGACCATAAGCTTTCCCATGGCCATTAGATGGATAACCTCCCCCTGCCTAACCCATTTGAGAGTAAGCAGGTATATGTGCATTATGAGCGCCATATTGGGGTGGTGGGTGGTACTGGTGGCCAGCACCGACTGTGTTGTAGTAAGGGTTTCCACCATGGTTATGGGGCATGTATGTACTATTCATAGTGGGAACCGTGTTGTATTGACCATAATGGTATGGTATGTTCCCACCCCCAATATTAGGATTAGCTTGAGCAGTCGTGTGATGACCATAAACATGATAAGTATTCCCAGGTCCAATATGGGCGTGACCAATAGCAGGGTTGGTGGTGTGATGTCCATGTGGATATGAAATATTCCCACCCCCTACATTACTATTACTAGCCGTGGTAGTGGACGCAAAAGCATGCGGTATGTGTCCATCCCCATGGTTGGGAGGAACGGTATCATGTGCGAAAGTGGTCCTAGGTTGACGAGTAGCGACATGTGTATTAGGTGGTGGATGGCGAGTTGTGTTTCGGACAGCGTTTCGACTAGGTTGGGTATTCCTAGGAGGTGGTCACGTTCCAACATTAGCATGGTTAGGAATTTGACCAGTCCCCATACTATGTGAGTAGGTGGATAACGTAGTGCCCCCAGCTAGGGTAATTCCCCTAGTGGGTATAGTATGGCTAACACTTTGACTAGTGCCAGCATGAGTACCAACCATAGTGGAAGGTTCGATAGTATTGTGACTAGGCATACCAAAAGAGAGTGTAGTGAGGTTGACCATAGGGTCGAAATCATCATGAGTCTCAGGCCTCCTATATCTAGAATCGTGTGGAAACAAAGGAATGAAAGGCTCGTCCTGTTCTTCCTCCTCGGGTAAGTCGGGAATCCCGTCAAGATAATTATCCAGATTTGAAGGATCAAACGGATCCCGGTCAAGTGGATTAGGCCAAATAGAACTAGGTTGAGTCACAGGTGGGTCACCTCCCCAATCCTCACGAGGAGTATGGGGATCGAAAGTATGTTCAACTCTACCCGAAGGAGTAGAAAGGTCTTGCCCGATATTGGGATGTGTAGCCATATAATCCTCAACATAAGTCGTGTAAGAATCTGAAGACTCAAAGGGAGCCCTCCGACATCCTCTAGTAATGCGTTGTGTAACCAAAGCTGGCTTTAAACCAGCCAAACGATGGGACTAGCAGAGAGTAGGGCTCCGTGCCACGTTCTCTCCGGAGAGAGACACAGCGTCTCCTAAAGGAAAACTATCGATAAAAAAAATAGTAAATCAAAATCACACACCTAGAGAATCTACAGCTAAGAGCAGACAAACAGAGTGGCTAAATGAGCTCCCGACACTAGAGCTAGTATGTCTCGCCTAGGAGAGGCTTGAGACTCCCAAACTATAGCCAGAGGTAACAGAATCAGTTATAGAGACACCCAGGCTTCACTATGTCGACAGGGTCAAGTCCACTACATGAACACAACTGTGCTATCCAATCCCTATCTAAATCAGGACACAAACAGCATAACCACTACAAGTACCCTGTGCGGTACCTAGGCAAGGCAACTATGTCTACCGCAATATAACCAATGCTCAGGGGACAGTCGCAGGTGGGACCCGTCGTATGGGCAGGGTAGCTAAGCCCGAAGCATAAGAGGACGAACCTCCGATACCCCCAGATACGAACAAATCCTGTATATATCTCCCACGTTCAGCCGGTATCAGAGGGATATCTCCTCAACCAACCTCCTGTGACCTCATGCTTAACTCTAGTTTGAGTAGAGCTTTCCTGAGAACACCGATCTATACCATGGATTCCTCCACTCCCTGGTCAGACACCTAATGTTTCGTTCAGTAGTCTTGGATTGTTAACTCACAATGATCTATTCCAAGACTCTAAACATATGCTAGTTGGTGTACCCTATAAATAAAATAAGTTTAATCAATTTTATGATTAAACGTTAATTTTAGTGGTTGTGATTACTCAAGGGATATGGTCGTGAAACTAGTGGTGTGTAGACTCAATAGTATGCACCATCGTCCAATCCTAGACTCATCTATCCAATAAAACAATGTCACTACTATGCAAAGTCAATCAACAATTCTGAAATAAATATGCAAACTTTTATCTTTTCAATGCACAAGCAGAACCTAAAATGAAGGCAACAAGCACTCAATGCAAAATGCAGTACATGGAAATAAAATATTTTTATATTTTCTCTTATAAACAGAAAGGAAAATGCAAAAAACTAAATGAATACTTTTGTATTTTTTCAATATATATGGAATGAAAAAATGCAACCAAAATCCTACTATTCAGTCAGTGAAGTGCCGAGAAGATCACTAAGACAACCCAGCAGATCCTAAACAGCAAGACTCAGCCAAAAGGAAGAGCTCAAAAGGAAGAAACCAAGAGGTTAAAACCAAAGATTGGTAAAAAACCAAGAAGGCTCAACCAAGAGAAACGAAGAGATCTGGTCACAACCAAGGCATGAAACAGTTAAGAAAGAGGCCAACAAAGACTCAGGAACCAACCAAACTCACCCAGCAACAACCAATAGCCATAAACCAACAAAAGTTGGAGTTACACGCTACTGTCGAAGGAATACCTGCGAGTACCCGCGAGCAGTAGTGTAAACAGAGGTGGGTATATGCAGGCAGAACTAAGCTAGCCCGCGGGTGAGGAAAAGAAAATGGTCAAATAAAGAGTCCAGAGGCTTAGAAAAAGCAGGTTTTCTACAGTGTATCTTAACGGCCAATCAGTGACACAGAGCTTCGATAAACAGAAACTCTAAATATGGACTAATGCTCAAAAATTTTCCCAAACATGGATGTTTTCCCCAGTAGAGTTGCCATTTCTGTATTGGAGAAAACTCACTATGGCTTGGGAATACCACAACAGACATGACTACCAGAAATCAACTCAATCCTCAAAACAATGCTATTATAAATGACAATGTTAAAACAATGGAGAAATGTAACCAACCTCGATCCAACGTTTGATGTAGATCCTCGTTGGAGCTTTCAATCCGTGCACATCCAAGCACTTGTAATCTGCAAATTAGTATTGACAACCAATATCTAACAAGTACATGTGATATATATAAATGACATTAACATTATCAATAACAATGGTCCATAATATCATAAGCAAATACAACCCAATGTATAATAAATGACATTCACACCAGTAATGGACGACAATATGAGTATTTCTATTAATGAACAAGAAGAAGTACAAAGTGATACGACCTCTTGTCAGCAACCAATCTGAACCAAGATCTAGATCAATCCACTTGTGCCTCCACCACTTCAATCCTCCATGAATGGCAAACTCAAACTAGAAAGGAGTTTGGAAGGTGAACATAAATGGTTCACAACTACAAGGATCAATAAGTGCAGACTCAAGATAGGGAAAAAATCCACTAGAGCGCCTTTACTCTTCTCTTCTTCCTCCCATCCATAATCCATATGTACTCAATATATAGTACTCTCAAAGGTAGGTGCAATGACTCATCGAGACGTTACTTGGGAAGATGGAGAGCCAAAGGTCACCCAATGACCGCTTTTTGGGAGTAAAAAGTAATAAAATAGTGGTTTTTACCATTTTACTTGATACCCGCGGGCTATAGGGATGCAACTCACGGGTACGCATGCTATAGTGATGCAACATGCGGGTAGGAACAAAAATAGGATAAACTAGTATCACTGAAGGATAAAAATGGATCTGAGTCACTAAAATGGATCCTACAGGCCAAAGAATGCTGATGCTCACAGGGTGGAAGATTTCTGTGTAACACTTTTGGTGGCTGAAATGATGGGTGTGAAATGTATTTTGGTGGCTAAAATCATGGGTAGAAGATTGCTTTTCATGAGTAAACAACGGGTGGAAAATGAATTTTCATGAGCGAAGTCCACGACAAGAAAGTGACAAAAGTGTTGTTAAAATATTTTAAGACCAATGCTCCCTTGACTTAGCATGGGGCGATGTTGCATGGTAGTTGTCTTTTCATGCGACCTATTGCAATCATAAATCTTTTGGCATGTGACATGTCACATAAAAATCATCTTTTGCATGTGACATGTCGCACAAGAATCGTCTTTTGCATGCAACGTGTCGCATGGAAAACATCTTTTGGGTGCAATATGTCGCATGAAAAAGAACATTTGGGTGCGATCTATCGCATAAAAAATGTCTTTTGGGTGCCATATATCGCACAAAGAAACATCTTTTGGATGCAATACGTTGCATAGTAAAATCAATTCTAGGTGTGAAAACAAAAGAAATTCTAAGTCCATTTGATTCATTACAAGACTTTGAAAAGCTTTGCAAGGGCATTAAAGAATTCAAATTCATTCAAAGTGAAATCAATGTGAAAAAACAAGCATGAGAAAGTAACTTGGAAAAAGTCTTAAGTGTAAAACCAAAGAAGTCTTGGTTTAAGGATATCAAGGTAGGGGGCCTCTTCGACTATTAATAGTCTTATATCCATATTTGAAAATTTAGTTGAAAAGGGGGAAAGGTGTTGCCTACTCAACAAAACACAAACAAACAGTTGGAGATCCCTAGTTTGAATTTCGTATTTTGTATTTGTTGAAACTATGCTATGTACATTTTTTGCTATTTTCCTTTTTTTCTTTTTCTTTTCCACAAGTTGTAGTAGACTTCCATGATTTCTAATATAGAGACAATGTTTTACAAACTCATGCCTAGTTCTTATATGTTGGTTATTGGGGAAAATTTGCAGAATTAATATCTAGTATTTGCCTAGATTGTTCTCCTTAGCATTTGTATCTTCATGACTGCCTATTTGATTTCGTATTTTGTATTTGTTGAAACTATGCTATGTACATTTTTTGTTGTTTTCCTTTTTTTCTTTTTCTTTTCCACAAGTTGTAGTAGACTTCCATGATTTCTAATATAGAGACAAGGTTTTACAAACTCATGCCTAGTTCTTATATGTTGGCTATTGGGGGAAATTTGCAGAATTAATATCTAGTATTTGCCTAGATTGTTCTCCTTAGCATTTGTATCTTCATAACTGCCTATTTGATTTCATCTCTTATATTCTTTGTGTCATGCCATCAACCTCAATGCTTATCCAAAGCTTGTGCTTTTTTTATGATGATATGCATGAGAGGTAGATACAAGTTCATTAATTTGTTCTAACTTGGGAAACTACATAATATCCTAAGCTAATGAATCATATGCTTATCTTCAATAAAATCTCTTTGAAGAATAAAAATCCTTTAAAAAGAAATTGACTCCACTGAGAAGGTTGAGAATCGCATCAGCTTCTTTTAGCTAATTATAATTAATATAAATAAATTTGGTTTTTTCTAAATAAATACTTATTTTCCACCAAACATTACTTAACATTGTAATTTTTTTCCTTTTGTTTAGCATTAGTCCAAATTACTGGAAAAAGAAAGGACAAAAGTCTCTTGTTGTAGGTAAGGACTAATAACAAAACTTAGTGACATGTTGTAATAATCTAGTGTAAGTGTCATTCTCAATGATTGTTGTTGAAAAACTTACCTTCACCTACGAAGCATAAGTAAATTGATGGAATACAATGGTTGTACATTAATTTTTTTTCTTTCCAATACACAATGTGTAAGTTAATGTTGAGTGTTGTGGAAAAAATTGCACAAGTGCACTCTTCCACTTGGTAAGGGGCTAATCCTTGTAGGTTGCTGCAAGGCCTCAGTCCTTGGGGCTCCTTTTGGTTTGGTTTGGTATTCCTCCAATTTATCCTACAAGAGATTGTTAGTGTAGTTCACATCCAAACATGAAAATATTGATGAAAATAAAATAAAAGAGGTGGGGGGAGGATGCAAACTGAAACTCTCGGAATATACTATTTTGACGTCGACGAGAGTTGAAGTACATGATGAGATGAGAGTCTTATCCTGAGAACTGAGATCATATTTGTAACCGACTAGTGGATAGACAAACCTGACACAAGACTGGTTGATAAGCGTGGGGATCATAAATTACTTTGATCGATGTAATCATGGGGAGTGGGACGACAACTTTTCTTTCGGAATGACACATATTGAAACAGACGGAAACAAACTGCAGATGAAAGGGCTTTGATGGAGATGCAAAACAATGGGTGATGGTAACTAGCAAAACAAAAAATGTTGAACATATGGAGACTGAAATACATCAATCAAAGGAGATCATGGGTTGCTACCAAAATAATATGGTGTTCCCACCATGTGAAGAGATGTGGGAATTGTTTGTACATAAAGAATATTGGTGGGGTCCCCATATTTTTGGGTGTGTCGGGGGACCAATTTGATGATGGCCGAAGTCCCCAAAGTTTTGAGTGGATCGGGGGACACTTTCCAATAATGAAGTGAGGGTTAACTTGCAAATGCAAAGACAGGTGCCCCATGAAACAATGTTATGTAGTGTAGCCCTATGGAATAACTGGGTATACTTGGTTATTTATGAGGGTGGGGGCCCCATAGGTGTCTTTGTTTAGGTGATGATACGAGGGGGCTTGAAAATTGTAAAGTTCTCATGGTGGTATGAGGGGGATTTATGAATCGTTCTCGTAACATGTGTCGAAGAATCTAATGAGTGTCTATTGGGTGGAGTGAATGCCCAAATGAAAAAATGATACTCTGAGGGAGGGTCTTTTCAAGTTCAGTTAGATTCCTCAGATTTGTGGGGGGTCGACATCATGGGTGTCAATTGATGAAAGGGATGGAAATGGTGTGCACACCCATGAGGGAACACGTTATTCATGGTAATGATGTTGATGGCACATCAAGGCCATGAATGAGGGCCCTATGGTTATCAATGAAAATATTGGGAGATGCATTATAAACAGAGGGTAAACAATGTCTATATGCCAGTTTCAGAATGATACCTATAGGCGAATCCCATCATCATTGCGCAGAAATGGAGTATTGTTCTTATTCTTATAATGAAAAAACAAGAGGCTTCACTTTGTCCTGATTGAGATCCTGCACATACGGAGCACATACCCAAGTGTAGTAAAGGAAATGACTAAGGTATTGACATTGCAGTAAATATATAACCAAAACAAGGCATACCTGTGGGTTATCGAAGTTTTAAGGATAGAACTGTTTGAGGTATAACCCATTGACCGAGTTGTTGAGGGTGATATCTTCATGGTCATTTAAGATAAAGGATTCTTTTGGGAGACAATGCTTAACAACATAAGGGCCTGTCCATTTGGAGACAACTTTACCAGGCCCTAGTTTACCACCTTTCTTGGTGTTGAACAAAAGAACAAAGTCACCTTCACTAAAGGAGTGGGGTCAGACCTGTCGATCGTACTGTGCCTTGGAGCGAATTTTCATGGCTTCATTTTGTTGGAGAGAGTCATGTCGTTCTTCATCGAGGTGTTCCAAGTTGAATAGGTGTTGCTCCAAGGAAAGGGTATCAGGTAGAAACTCGATGGTGGATTGAAGGGTAGAGATGTCGAACTCGATTGGGAGGACAACTTCTTCACCATGAACAAGGTGGAATGGGGTAAAACCTGTGGTAGTCTTGACCAAAGTGCGTTAATCCCAAAGGGAAGGAAAGAGCATGTGGTTCTAGTTATTTTTATTTTTGCCCACTGTGTGTTATCCTTTTTTTCTGCTCCTTGGTTTGCATTTAGATACGATCCACGGGTCTATTGAGCTATTGAATCTCTATTGCCGACGCCTCATGATGATATGCTAACTGGATTTTGTTTATCCTAAATCCCCTCCTGACATCTGCAAGATTGCAACTTGTGCACAGGTCCATGTTACTACTACTATTTTACATCTGGAGCATAGATTTGAGGACTTTGTTAATAGCTTCGACCTGGACATTTTCCTGTGGGTAGTAAGCGGTTGAGAATTTGTGTTTACGGCCTAATAGCCATGACAATGCTTCAAACGTTTCATCATGGAAGTGTCTTCCGTTGTTGGAGACTATTTGTTTGGGGGATGCCAAAGCAGGAGATGACATGGTTGAAGAAGAACCGTGTTGCGGTCACTGCTTTACAATCGAATGTGGGCATTGCTTTGTCCCATTTGGTAAAGTAGTCTACAACAACAACTATATGGTGATGACCTCGGGCTGAAGCGAGGCGGATTTTCATGAAGTCAATTTCCCCTTTGAAAAATGGGTCAGTGGTAATGACTGGATGGCTTGGTGTCGAGGGAGACCCTGTTTTCCAAGAAAAGACTTGACAATTTGCACATTGTTTGACGACGTAGACACAATCCTTAAACATAGAGGGCCAAAAATACCCATCTCATAATATTTTTTGGGAAGTGACTAGTCTAGAGAGGTGGTCGCCACATGCACCACTATGGAAATCACTAAGAACTTGTTTGGCCTCTTCATGTGTTAGAAATCGTCGTAAGATAGTATCGATGCTGCAACGATATAGGACATCTCTGATGAGGAGGTATCTTGGTGCTTGGTGATGTATTTTACGGCGATCATTGTGAGATAAGTGGGGAGCGAACTTTTGGGTGCAGATATAAAGGAGGATATCATTGTACTAAGGGTCATCGACATTGAGGAGAAATAGGTTCTCATCGGGTAACTGTTCATGGAAAGACTCACTTATGGGGGGGGATGGCAGATCTGTAATGAGTTCGTCGAATGCCATGGATTTTTTCCTTTTGGGGATGACAAATTTCAGGTCGAATTCTTGTAAGATAACGATCCAATGTGCAAATTTAATATTGATAATCCTAAGGGTAAGTATGTATTGCATGGGGTTCAAATCAGCGACCACGGTTGTTTTTCGAAGCAAAATATAGTGGTGGAGATTTTGTACAGAGAGGATGACTGCAAGCACGAGATTCTCATCATGAGTGTAGGTCCGATGAGGGTTTTTCTGACATAGTATATGACATGTTCTTGGTGGTCCTCAGCTGGTTGGACTAGTACACTGGCCACAGCAAAAGCTGACGCAGAGATATATAAGATGAAATATTTGTCAAAGTCCAAAAGGGAGATGAGGGGGGCTGACGACAATGCTTGTTTAAGGGAATTGAAGGTGGTTTGGGCATAGTCATTGACTCATCCCACTAGAATGGGATATATTTTATAAGAAACCATAAAAATCCATGGTCCTGAGTGGCATAGTCGGGGACAAAACGGCGAAGGAAGTTGGCTTTATCCTGAACACTCTAAAATTGGCGTCGTATTTACAGGGGTGGTAATTCCAATATGGCTTGGACCTTTGATGGGTCGACGGTGATACCTTTTTTGGAGACATTGAAACCCAAGAGGAGGTTGGCGATGACGCAAAACACACACTTAAGAGGGTTTAAGCATATATTGTATTTGTGACATCGTGTGAAGATGGTACAAAGGTCTTGAAGGTGATTACCTCATTTTTTGGATTTAGCGGTGAGGTCATCTAAAAAGGTGAGGATGATATGAGATAAGTCGTTAAATATGTATGCCATTTCTCGCTAAAAAGTGGCTCCGACGTTCTTCAGGCTGAAAGGCATGACTTTGTAAGCAAAGGTGCCCCATGGTGTGGTAAATGCAGTCTTGTACTCATCTTGGGGTTGGATACTTATCTGATTATATCTAGAAAATCCAACCATAAAGGATAACATTTCACTACCGTCACACGAGTCAGCGATTTGTTCAATGAACAATGTTGGAAAATTGTCCTTAGGGCATGCTAGATTGAGGTCACGTAAATTTGTGCACACACGAATGGTTCCCTACTTTTTGTTAACCAGGACGGGGTTAGACACCCATGATGTGTAACAAATGGGAAAAATAAATCCGGCTTGTAAGAGTTTCTCTATCTCATCTTTGATTGTGGGGTCCTTTGAAGGGTGCATCGGGCGTTGTTTTTGTCAGACGGGGATGGTGTTGGGCCAAGTGTCAATATGATTTTCAACAATGGTTGGTTCAAGATCCGACATTTCTTTGTAGGACCATGAAAATATGTCACATAACTATTTGAATAGAGCGGTAAGTCAGTAATTTCTTGTGGTGAGAAAGAATCCCCAATGGAGATGTTTTCGACAACTCCTGGTGTAACGGATATATCAACTTGAATGGTGGAGGATATATTTGCGACATTTCCATATTCGAACGCATCTGAGGCAGGTATAGTATTTTTGAACCAATCGATGTGACTAGGAGGTAGGAATACTTTTGATTCAATCGTATATTGTTGTTCCACAAGTAGTGTGTGGCATTTCTTCCTACTAGTCAGTGAGGACCTGTGGTGGAAAGTGTCCCATGGAGGTTCAGTGGTGTTCATGGCCTCGATTATTTCCTAGTCTGTGGTGAATATGTATTATTCGAGCATGTCTTCATCTAAAGAAGAGAGGTCTTCACTCTTAGTGGGGAGAGGGACTGGATTGAGGTGCAGGATGTCAGGGTACTCAGGGATGGTTGTGGTGGGTGCTAGGATTTCATCTTGAAGGAAGGTTAAGGGTTCTAGCACCTCACAGGAGATTGGTGATGGGGGATCAATATCTATCGCGGTATCTGATGAGTGTGACATGTTGTTGTCCGTGTTATGCTCTGTTGGTTCAGTATCATCTTCGGTTACTGTAGGGAGGTTAGTTTCACATAGGGTGAGTTTATCAACTAATCGGATTTGGGTTGTCTACAAAGTGTGAAATGCAGCAATAAGAGGGCATTGGAATGAGTGGTGAAACATTAAGTTGCATGAGTGACACGGTCGAGTGGCGTACGTATGATTTAAAACAATGGTCGGGCTTTGTGGACGTCGCGACGACTATTGGTCAGGTATGGAATCAGCCCATCGTGGGGAGGGACTAGTCGAGATCACTATAGTACCTATGATGATAGGAGCCTCTTCTGGAGATGAGGGAGGTGAGGTATATTCCAAGGGATCGGTAAGGCGAATAGTTTCCAAGGCCTCTCCATAGCGAGGGAGGTTAGGGAAATTATGTGTATAGTGTCCATACTGAGAAAAAATGGAACATGTGTAATTTGTACAAAATGTTTTGGACTTAGATGTGGGAGAGGGAGGGGTGCCCCCTTTCACCATTGGTGGGGCATCGGTAATTTTCATGGGAATGTTAAGCAGATTCCATAGCTCCGATAGAGTGGGCCATAGATTGGTTGTGTGGCCTTGCTGCTCGCAACAAGAACATGGCAGTGTGACCCTTTTAGTGGGAGTCTAGGGCTTTCAACTCCTGATGGTTGATGCCCCCTGCTTTAGGCTTCACAATTTCTACCAAATTAGATGTCAGGTTTGGTAATAGGGGACCTTTTAACTTGGGTTGTTTAGTGCCCCCATTGACGATCTTAGCGACAACCAATTGTGGGGTAGTTGCGGATGTCATAGGTTGGGCTGTCGTAACTGGTCATGTTACTAGACTTGTAGCCATACTAGCTAACACATGGACAAACTCGTAATGGGCGACTGGCTTGGAATCCATTTCTGGGAAGGGTGGTGTTAGGTATCACACGGGTATTCCCAAATTTATCTCGGGTAGAGTTAACTGAGCCATAACCAGTGTCCCTTGTACACCCATTGGAGGATACAATAATGGGATTTGAAAAATCAGTGGTACCGATGGACTCGATGTTTTTTCAATGCCATGACTCAGTAGTGGCATTGATGATGGTGTTGAGGTGGATGTGACTCCATTTTCAGTGGTGAAAATTGTGCACATTATGCCATCAGTAGATGTAGGGATCTTTGGTGGTGGTCCCGAATATGCTCCTAACAAATTGGATTCCTTGTACATACCGGGGGAAATGTCAACATATGGTCGGTCATCACCTAGTATAGCTGGTAGGACGGTGTCAGGATTGCTTGTGGTATTAGGGTCATAATAGTTAAGTTGGTCGAGGGTAACTATTTTCCCATTTAAGGGAAACATCATGATACAAAATATTGAGGATGATACCGCCTTCATGGCATACATGTAACTAGCCCCCAAGAGGATGTTGTAGTCAAACTCAACATCGATTACTTTGATATTGATCATAACCAACTTTCCCCCCAGCTCTATGGGGGCATTTTGGTACAATCCTCTTGGTTGGTATGGTATCCCATAATACGCATGAAGAGAGGTAGATGAGAGGACCATCTCGGGGGATCCTAATCGTTTCCATACTTTTATGGACATAACACAAGTGGATGCACCCTCATCGATGATACAATGATGGATCGTGATGTTTTTAACCATGACTGGAACTTGAAATGAGACTGATGATGGTAGTCGCGGATCACCTTTGTCGATATCAAAGGTCATGAGGTGTGACTCAGATGGATCGACCGTACCTAGTGCATTGAGTAATGCCTTCCTTTGTGTTTGGTAGGACTGTAGAACTTCTAATGTCGACATATCCGCAAGGAAATCAGCCAAGTCATCCACAATACTGTAATTGTGGGTGGATTTCATGTGAGGGTTATTAGGGGTATGACGAAGCGAAACTTTTGGAATCCGTGGTATTTTTTCGGTATTCAAGACTGGTATTTGTAAAGGTCCCCCCAAGGGGATAGATACTTCTTCCACTTGGGGGGTGGAAGGTTCGTCTTAACCCTTGGCTCGCGTCTGAAGGTTTATATCCAACATATAGATATTTTAGAAAAAGCCATCGCCCGATCGATGAGGATCTTGTTCGTGTGTAGCTGCCCCTTGATTGGTGATGGGTTGATGTAACACGGTTGTTTGTGGTTGGGTAGGATTTGTTTCCTGAGGGGAGTTTGTCACCATCTCCTTTTTAGCTTCCACTAACTATTGGAAGTCGTGGAGAAGAGGACAATTATGTGTGTGATAACCATAATCGCCATAGATGGAGCAACAATAATTGGTTCTCAAGGGTGGATTATTCCCTTGCTTGGGGGGATTATTAGTCCCCGCATTTGGATCACCTGTATTCTGGTTTTTTGGGGAGGGGGATTTCCCCCTTGTCCTGGCCGCTGATTCAGAATGTTCTTACCTTTCTTCTTCCCCTGAATTTGTGGATTCTAGGGGTTTGTGGTGTTCAATTGCTCAAATTGTTGAGCTTGCTTAACATAAGTAGGTTGAACTAGGTTAACCCCCATGTGGGGGGAAGGTTGTTGATTGGTGGGGCATGGGAAAGCATAATGTGGTAGAACTTTCTTCCTACGGATAAGAATAGGTTCTATTAGATCAAACTAGGATTAAATATGCGTAATCTAAGACAGTATACAACAAATTCTACCTTAAATCTCTAAATCTAATCAATGCATACAATCTTAAATAAATTTGGAGGGGAAGAGTTTGTATGACTCACCTTTAAACCGGATGTTTGTTTAGCTTCCAGCTCTTGTCTTGAACTCCACAAGCAGAACCTGTTTGGATTGAACAAGCAACAAATGAAACCAATATCCAAATATCCCTTATACAAGGTTAGATCTAAATCAAATCAGATACATTTCATGTTCATGACTGAAACACAATACAAAAAATGGAGAAATAATACAAGTTATTATTAAATGGAAACTTAATGAAACTTACAAGCTGATTCCTTGATGTCCAAGCAACCTCTAGCTCCAAATCTTCCTCCCTTTTTCTATCTCTGCAAACCTTCTAGGATCATAAGTTTCATACCCCAAGTTGTCCTCCCTTTGGTTCATGGATGGCCTCCTCTTTATAGCATTTACGAATCCAACCATATGGAGAGGAAGGTGGATCTAGGTGAGAGTTTATTGGATCATCCAGGATAAACAAGGACGATAGGTTAGGATCGAATCAGAGTTTGCAATCCCAAGGAAATATCCCAGAAGGTAAGATCCAAAATACATGCCAATGGTTGTTATTGAGATTTTCGTGCCCCAACAACTGAGCATAGTGCGAAATTATGGATATTTTCGCACCCCTACAGGTTCATGTCTTTTTATACTAGTAGGGCACGAAAATAATGCCAAGAAGTAGTTGAGAGAGGTGGCAAGTGTATCAATGGGCTGGCATTCAGATGAATGTGGTTGGATTTTCCTCCTAAGTCTCTATATGAGGCTAAGGAGGGGACCAACAAGGTCTGACACTCTTTAGGAGGAAATTCCGTCAGGTCGTATGACACGAGGATGCGACACTAAAGTTCAAAGTGCAATTCTAGCGTATAACAGATGCCCCCTAAAGTGTGAGGTCAGAAGGAACTGATGGCCGAAACACTTTACTAATAAATTATCTAGAGATGGCATCAAGGGAGTCGGATCAGAGCTGTAAGAACACAGAATATCAAACACCACCGAGGAGGGCATACCCATGCTCGGAACAACTGACTCAAAGCATGGATTCTGACCAATACACTGCAGATCCATGAGAGAACTGAGATAATATAGACTATGGATGAATCATGGCTACTATGAACAATCCTAGATCCATGAGTTGACACTAACATAGCCACTACCAATACAATAGTGGATCTGTGTGACAGTACATCACTGAGGTCATCAACACGATGTATCTATAGAGACCTACTCAATAACCACCATCGCAGCCCAAATGTAAGGGTAATATCAAGAATGTTTGGGGTCTTCTGCCCGATCTCAAATTGATACGAATATAACCATTTGATTACAATGTGTTGAAGTCGAACATGGTAGAAACCGCTTGATTATCAGTCGATGATGTGAACCGTTAACAAGCGCGAGGGAAATCACCAAGGATGGCAATGATCCCCAAGCTATCTCTAGTACAATCCATCGAATGTGAATAGATTCATTGACGTCGAACATTCCTGGAATCATTCAATCAGAGGTCAATGAGAAAAACCTATTGTCGAATATGACGAAATCTGTCATTGAGGCATGCAGGTACCAAGGTACTAAAGTTGGTTTCTAACTATAATTCCTAGATAGAGAGTTGATGTCGACAGGAACAGACTCATCGAAGGTGGACCATAATGAATTCCACATCATCAACATGAAACTGATATAAGAGAGAGGTGTGGAACAATGGATCAAAAGAGCACATACTGACATAAGACTGGCAGGTTGGAAAACTGGAGAAAGAGTGGATTCAAGGTAACAGTAACCCTTTGAACATGTAACGACATAAGATAGGACTTGGCAGCTGGGATTAACTATCAAAAATAACCACGGGGCTGGTAGACTCAAATTGAAGAAGACAACACAAGACTATAGTTACAACTCATCGGAGAGGCTGACTACCCAAAGAAGACAAGGTATAAATGTATGCCATGTTCAAAAGTGATGACTCACAAGCTGCCAAAAAAGGTAAACTCGACTTATTTCCCCATTTTCCCCCATCATAAATGACGAGTACCTCTTTGTAGTTTAACGAGTTTGAAGAGGATAACAAATGCTCGGTATATCTCATCTTACGGATGAGTCCAATCTCACATGTTTTATGAACCTGAGAAAGGCAAGGTTCATCCCAATGTGGGCCCTTCTATGTTAAATTTTAACGAGTCCAAAGAAGGGAAACTCAACAGTTTTTCATGTTTAGAGAGTTTGAAATAACTTAAAGAAGACTCCAGGATTGAATTTTTCGTTAATAAGTAAGTCCCTAGACCCAAAAAAGTATAAGATGATATCTGGAAGAACTCTCCCAGTCAAAGGTTGACTGAGGTATACCTTTCTCGTAAATAGTCTAGACGGCCCGAAAAAGGGGTAACCTACCACCGAATAGATGTCCTTTCAAATACTTTTGCAAGTGTGAAAGAGACAAGTGCACTTGGCGATCTTTTCATAATGAGTGAGTCTGAAAAGATCTTAAAGGGAGCTCCTAGGGTCTTTTTCGTGAATTAATTGTCTTAGTCCGAAAAAGGAATAAAATAATACCAAGACGATACTTTCCTCATCGTTTTATGAGCACAAGTAAAGCTGACTAAGCTCGACAACATTTTACTTAGGTTTGACAAGCATGACTCAGGTGTGAAAAGCGCTAGGAATCTTTTTCAGGTTTTAAATGCAGAGCACGAAAAAGATAAAGTAAGCTCAAGTGAAGGTCAAAAATATCACAATACCAATGTGAACAACACATGAGAATCTGTCGAGGTTGGTCAAAAAATCCTGGGAACAAGGCATTAGTAATCAAAATATGTGAAGAATTGACTCTAAAAGGCTCTTAAATAAAATAATAAGAAAAAATAACCACTTAATTTGTATAAAAGAGGGTAAAATAGAGGAAATTACCCATTTTGGCTTGGTTATTTTTATCCATAGGAGATTTTTTACCTTGTGGAGGGAAAATATTCAACCGAAGATATCAGGAGATTCAGGGCACCATTTCGAGCGTGGTTAGGACCAGGTATATCCTCTCAAGATCCTCTTCCATTTCATCCTCTTTTTTTGATGTTTCATGCCATGTTTTCTAATTGGGGGGAAGGCCCTAGGACATAAATTTTTGCCCCTGATATTTTCACACCCTCTCTATGCCGAGAGGCACGAAAATGGAGACTCCCTAGTGGATTCACCATTTTTTATGGTAGAAATTTCTTCCTACGGATAAGAAGAGGTTCCCTTAGATCAAACTAGGATTAAATATGCCTAATATAAGACAGTATACAACAAATGCTACCTTAAATCTCTAAATCTAATCAATGCATGCAATCTTGAATGAATTTGGAGGGGAAGAGTTTGTATGACTCACCTTTAAACTGGACATTCGTTTAGCTTCCAACTCATGTCTTGAACTCCACAAGCAGAACCTGTTTGGATTGAACAAGCGACAAACAAAACCAATATCCAAATATCTCGTATACAAGGTTAGATCTAAATCAAATCAGATAAATTTCATGTTCATGACTGAAACACAATAAGACAAGTTATTATTAAATGGAAACTTAATGAAACTTACAACCTGATTCCTTGATGTCGAAGCAACCTCCAGCTCCAAAGATTCCTCCCTTTTGATATCTTTGCAAACCTTCTGAGATCATAAGTTTGATACCCCAAGTTGTCCTCCCTTTGGCTCATGTATGGCCTCCTCCTTATAGCATTAGGAAGCCAACCATATGGAGAGGAAGGTGGATCTAGGTGAGAGTTTAGTGGATCAGCCAGGCTAAACAAGGAAGATAGGTTAGGATAGAATCAGAGGTTGCAATCCCAAGGAAATATCCCGGAAGGTAAGATAAAAAATCCATGCCAATGGTTGTTATTGATATTTTCATGCCCCAACAACTGAGTATAGCATGAAATTCTAGAGATTTTCGTGCCCCTGCAAGTATGCAAGATGCGACAATAAGGAATTTTCGCGTCTTGCTATACTAGTAGGGCACGAAAATAATGCCAAGAAGTAGTTGAGTGAGGTGGAAAGTGGCTCAATGAGCTAGCATTCGGCTGAATGTGATTGGATTTTCCTCCTAAGTCTCCATATGAGGCTAAGGAGGGGAACAACAAGGTCCGACACTCTTTAGGATGAAATGTCGTTAGGTCGTATGACACGAGGATGCAACACTAAAGTTCAAAGTGAAATTCCAGCGTATAATAGATAATATGGATTGTATCCCGGCAGTAGGATAAATGTCATTTGCGTTCCATAAGAGGTGGATGTAGGAGCGACTTACACCATTGGCAGTGTAGGAATCGTCATTGTTTGGCTAACGTTTGGGTACGTAGGATTGTATGGTCCATACTGTAATTGACCAACTGATGGTGTTGGTACCTGCATAGGGGGTACTGACATAGGTGGCATGAGTGGGTAATACAGAACCATGTTGAATGGTACCGATGTGGTGGGAGGAACCTTTCCTAAATGGGAAATGGACCCAATAATCCCATCCATCAAATGTGATGATCCCGAACGTTTACAATCTAATGACCGATGCCATGAGGCATCAAGAAGGATTGTGTAAAGATATCCAGACTATGCATATATGAGGTCAAAATGTTGTTCTTTCATAATAGCTTCCTCCTCGCTTTGTGGCATGGAGGTGGAAACATCTTTAGCTATGGCGGGTTGGAGAGATTTGATAAACCAATCCAACAAAAAGGGAGGTTGCATTTCAATCTTGCATAGTGTGTGGTGTCTACACCACTCGTGGATGTGGTCTGCGATGTGAATGGAAGTATTTTGACGAAAATCAAATTGAATTTTGAGGCCTAGGTCATGTTGGATTGGCAGTTGAAAGTACATAATAAATGCAGTGTCCAATGTCACAAATGTGTAATGGGTGCCACTTTCTAGGTTTACATACCATTTTATTGTTCTACTGAGGGTACGCTGGAATAGGCGAAGCCTCACGAGGTCATCCACTATGTTATTAGATGAACACCATAAGTGGAAAAACATAACATGGTTGGTGGGATCGTCTCCTTTTTTCCTTCGAATTTGGGAATATCGGAAGGAATCTTGTCTAGCATAGTCGGCCATGTCACATCAAGAGCAATGGGATCATTTGTCAGTTTGGCCAAATCAGGTAGATTTAAACTAGACATAAATGGTAAGGTAGGGATGACAGGTCTTTCCATTCTATTTGGGATTTGATTTCCAAGAGAGGGAGACCCAAGTGGTGTTGTAATAAACGGATGACCTCCTATGAGCAAGGATGGGTCAAAGGGATCTGAGGGATCTGAGGGATCTCCTTGGGGAGAAGCCAGCAGGGTACTCTTCCAATGGGGGAGGAAGTGGTATAATTAATAGATTCTCCAAGGGGTAAAAATGTACCTAGAAAGGCGTGGACTCGACCATGTGAACCTATCAATGCTGCCTAAGAACGAACCCAGCTTGAAGTCCCTCCGCGTGTAATATGGGGGGAGGTGTGATGACACCCCTCAAGAGAAGGGATAGACCTTGCAGTCTACGACACTGTCTTAGGATGTTGTTTTGTTCCTCAATGGTGATGGATTTGTGTCAACTGAAAGTGATAGTGGAATAAACACAATTGAACAAATGCAAAAATATGCCAACCACAACAGATGCAAAATAGTGTGATAAGTGAGTGATATGTGCAATATTGGTTTTAGTGCATGAGTTCCCACATGTAGGCTCTTTTTATTACGAGTGAGTGAAGTTGTAGTTAAAAAGAAAATAAATGTAAATACCTTAGAAGACCTAATGTCCTTCCTCTCAAAATGTAACTGGGCCTCCCAAAAGCACAATTGATGGTGATAATGGTATCCACGCACCAATCGACTAGTAGAGGTAACAAAGAGCTAGTTCTATCGACGATGGGGACAATGATCCAATCAAGGAGAATTCGAAACACCTTCCAATGGTAATAGCTAACTTCAGGAGTCAATTACACTCACAATTTCTCCTTGGTGATATCCTAAGTTGGGCCACTAAGTTACCTTGCATCAAGTGTGGATCAATGGTTTGGCCTACACGGTATAGTGTCGTCTCCCTACAACAAGCTGAGTGGCTTGTATGGGAGAGAAGGGCATAGATACCTTGGTTTTCACCTCCTTGGTCACAATGCACTTTGGATCCAGGTTTTCTTTTAACACTTTCTTATAGCAGGATTTTGTAAGTACCCTAAAGGACAACAATGCTATGTTTAAAAATATTCTTAATGAAACCAGATTGGTGAGCATTAATGGATGCCTAGCCCAATCAATCCTACCTAACTAAAATGTTCTTTTGTGACCTCCTCTAGAGGATTTTAGTTGGTTAAGACAATTACAATGTTCATTTTAAAGGGTTTGTATGTTTCACTTGTGGAGTGTAAGAGGGGTATTTCACAATCCCTACCTTTTTTATTCACCAAGCTCACATGAAGTGCAAGGTGAAGAGCATACTTGGATTGGAAAAAATTTTAGGCCTCTTATTGTGTGCTACTAGAGAAAACACATGTGATCAAAGCAAAAACAAACGATTTCCTTGGAAAATTACCTAAAAGAGTATATCAAGCAATATGTACTTTTAACTCTAAGAGATGCTCATGGCACTTTGCAAAATCAAACTATTCTAACTAAATAGACAAGTTTGCAATGGAGGTACTTCACACTTCTCACCCTTTTTTTGATTCACAAAGATCACATGAAGTGTGAGGTGAAGAGAATACTTTGAGCGACAAGTGTCTTTAGGTCCTTGCTTGTGTGCAAAAAGTGTTTTCTACACTATCAATACTACTAAAAACAACATGTCGATTGATGCATAAACAAGAAATGGTCTCGAATAATAGTGACAAAAGTGGGGCCCGTTGAAATCCTCAAACCCGGTTACCTAGGTAAGTTTCAAGAGAGATGTACTATTTACTTCCTAATATTGATCTAGGTGCACTAATTACTAAAAAAAATTAAGTAATTGGGTGAATTAGCCTAAATTTAAGTTCACTAGTAAGTAGCAATTGGGATGCCAAAATAAACTATGCAGATAAATGTTAAGATTTAATATGCTAAGACAGAAAATAGCAGCATTACATTCCATTTCACAATAATAGAATATACAAGATCACTGAAGAAACAACAAGCACAGCATAAACACAAGAGACACAAATTTATCCTGGGAAACCCTCATGGGGTAGAAAACCCAGCAAAGCTTCCTCAATATAGATGACCAGCAATATACAAAGATGCAAACCAAAGACATGATCTCCTCCTCCACCATAGCAGACCTCTCCTCCACAAGTGCGCTACTCTCAAGTGAGTGAGTGTGTGTCAAATGAGGAATACACTTCCTCTATTTATACACTACTCCGACTTGTCTTTTACACAAAAACACGTAGGCTCGTATTTAACCAATGGGTTAAATACCCCACTACAACTGACTGGGTTGACCCCTCTAGGGTGGTCTAATAATCCTTTGACCCACATAACACATATAGGGCCGACCCCACTAGGGAAGTCTAATAACCCGAGTTACCACATTCCGACGGAGGAATAAACATCTCTGGATATACAATAAGATCTTCACGGAGGAACGAAACATCTCCGAAATAATAAAGTACAAATATAATATTCTTTGAAGTTACAATATCTCAACACTTCCCCTTAACGAGAAGGATATTATAACAGCATCTGCACAAGCAAGGAGTCATCAACATCATACATGATACATCTATAAATCATTGGAATCTTTCTCAATCATCATCAGTAACTCGAGCAGTTACTGGAACATCTTCAATACTGGAACATCAACATCTTCAGTACTGAGTCTTTATCTTCTGTAGCACTTCGAACAGCTACAACAACATCAACATCTGGATCCTCACGATCATCAACATCGTCATCATACAATCATCAGCATCGAGATCATCTCGATCTACAGCATCTGGATCATCACGATCTACAGCATCTGGATCATATCGATCTACAGCATCTGGATCATCACAATCTACAGTATCAGCATCTGGATCATCTCGATCTACAGCATCTGAATCATCTCGATCTACAACATCTGGATCATCTCGATCTACAACATCTGGATCATCTCAATCTACAGCATCTGGATCATCACGATCTACAGCATCTGGATCATCACGATCTACAGCATCAGCATCTGGATCATCTCGATCTACAGCATCTGGATCATCTCGATCTACAACATCTGGATCATCTCGATCTACAACATCTAGATCATCTCGATCTACAACATCTCGATCATCTGCATTATTATCCACACTGATACATCTATCATCAAAACATGTATTCTCACTAATACATCTATCATCAAAAGTATGTATTCTCACTAATACATCTATCATCAAAAGCATGTATTCTCACTAATACATCTATCATCAAAAGCATGTATTCTCACTAATACATCTATCATCAAAACATAGCAGCATACCCTGCAACACACACGATCATATTACAAGATGATCAATCCCACTCTCTTTAGGACATAGGTCCATGGATGATACAATCCAGATCAAGTTCCAGGATGATCAGTACTTATCACTTTAAGACAAGTCTCATGTCTAGGGACGATGCAATCCCATCACGTACATTTTCAACCCAGTTCATGGACGATGCAGTCCTCACGTACATTTCTAACCCAGTTCATGGACGATGCAGTCCTCACGTACATTTTGAACCCAGTTCATGGACGATGCAGTCCTCACGTACATTTTGAACCCAGTTCATGGACGATGCAGTCCTCACGTACATTTTGAACCCAGTTCATGGACGATGCAGTCCTCACATACATTTTGAACCCAATTCATGGACGATGCAGTCCTCACGTACATTTTGAACCCAGTTCATGGACGATGCAATCCTCACTTACATTTTGAACCTAGTTCAGGGACGATGCAGTACTATCTTCAATTTTTCGGAGACATCAGTCTACGGCTCAATTCTGGGACCGAGGTCCTGGGAAGATGCAATCCCCTACCTGTTCATTCAGGACTTCATTCTCGGAGACATCATGTCTACGGCTCTCTTTAGGACTGAAGTCCAGGGATGATCCAATCCTCTCATGTCCACCAAGGACTTCATTTTCAAAGACATACATCTACGGCTCTCTTTAGAACAAGTGTTCAAGGATGATACAATCCCTCTTCTTTCTCGGAGACACTTGTCTACGGCTCACTTTAGAACTTGTGTTCAAGAATGATGCAATCCTCATATGTCCACCAAGGACTTCATTCTCGAAGACATACATCTACGGCTCTCTTGAGGATGATGCAATCCTATCATGTCCACCAAGGACTTCATTCTCGAAGACATACGTCTACGGCTCTCTTGAGGATGATGCAATCCTATCATGTCCACCAAGGACTTCATTCTAGAAGACATACGTCTACGACTCTCTTTAGAACATATGTTCAAGGATGATGCAATCCCCTTGTCACCTTAGACCCTGTCTAAGGACCATCCACCAACCTCTCTGTCGGCATCACTAATATAGGTATCCTCATCATTGACCTCATTGTCGATGCAGGCAATCTCATCATGAGTTATCACATCACTCCCCCTTTTGAGGAGGGTCCTTCTGAACTATATTAAGTTTGTCTCGGAAAACTTTACTTGAGGTAGAGGTTTGGTTAGTACATCGGATCGGTAGAATTTTGGTTAGTACATTGATAACTTGTTACAAATTTGAACTTTTGGTTCCTTTCTGCACCATATCTTGGAACACTAGATTCTCTGCCATCTTGATACAACTCTGTTTGTCACATAGGATCATAGTTGGGTCTATCTCTAAGTCAAACAATCCTGAAGCCATACTGCTTCATAACTTAGCAGAGCAAGCAGCCATATATTCTGCTTGTGCTAAGAGCCACACTAGATTGTTTCCTGCTCAACCACGAGATCATGGCTGATCCTAGACAATAACGTCCTCTCGATGTGCTCTTCCTGTCTGATACACTTCCTGCCCAATCAACATCTTTGTAGCCATCTGAATTCATGATCTCTAAGATAACATAGATCAAAGTCTATTGTATCCTTTAGGTACCGCATCACATGATTTGCAACTTATCAGGTGAACACATCTAGTTTCCACTAGATACTGACTCAAGGTGTTCACAGCAAAGCATATATCTGACCTAGTATTCGTTAGACACATCAATGACTCAATAATTTTTCTGTACAGAGTTATATACACTAACTCTGATGAGTCATCTGCTAACAACTTCAAGAGTGGCCATTCCAACACATCAAGTCCTTTTAATATTTCTCAGCATACTTTCCCTGTTTGAGAAAGATTCCTTCTAAGCCTTGCCATACTTCCAGACCTAGGAAGTAATGCATCAATCTGAGCTCTTTCATTTTCATTTATGCATTGAATGATCTTCGGCATATCTATCTGTGCCATCTCTCGTTAGATGGGTCTATTGATATGAGCCTCAATATCATTCGAACTCTGTGCCATCATTAAGCTCATCATTCTGTGACATCATTAAGCTCATCATTAAGCTCATCATTCTGTGCCATCATTAAGCTCATCATTAAGCTCATCATTAAGCTCATCATTCTGCATATCTATCTGTGCCATCATTAAGCTCATCAATTGATTATCGATCCTGGGTACCCATACAAAACTTGATTCACACTTCTTCTTTAATTACACCATTAAGAGAATGGTCTTATCTAGCCACTTGGAGCAAACATCTCATCATGATTCTCTTCCTCTTTCTAAGAGAATCTTCTAGCCACAAGCCTTCTATAGTGTGTTTGATTTGTAAATCTTTTGTTGAACATTCATTGCTTGTTCAGTGTTCATCATTCATCATGATCTTTCCTACAAATCAAATTTAAGTACATGATTAGTAATACTTCATAATCATCAAATCATATTGACATGATAACCTATTATGCATACAGATATCATTTACATAGTTATGCAACTATCTTGACCAATACTTTGGCACAACACTTTTCCATATCCTGTATGCATACAGTGGCTATCTAGATGCCTTCCATCTCTACCAGAACATACTATCGAGAGTGTGCACAGCTCTCAGCATGTCAGTAAAGAGGTTTCATTCTAGACAAGCAACAATGGAATGTTTGTCCAACTTACCAATCATATGCATATTAGTAGTATACTGTTCAATGCTCTATGAATGTTTACACTCAGCATGATATATTATAGGAATACAAATATGCATACAACCTATTACATACAATATCATTTACTATTTCAAATAACAACTCAAATACTTATCTTTTATGTTTGTGTGGTTGCCTCCCGCTTGATCTTCTATATGTCTTTTGAACTTCTATTCATTCTGTACCACTATGCATGCTCAAGTGTGCACTAGTGTCATCCTCATGATCTCATACACAAACATACATTCATTAGTATATTCTCAATATTATCAAAACATTCTAATTCTAAATAATCTTGAATATATATATAGTCATGATCATTAGTATTCAGAGTTTCAAGGAAGTCTTCTTTTACTCATGCATATTCTTGTTTGATCATGGTACTCTTCAGGTTAATTAAATCATCAAGATAAGAGACATAGTATGCATAAACCCTTGATTACTAACTTTATGAATAAGCATAACCAATCATACCAAGTATACTTATATAAGGGATCCTAACACAAGGTAAGATTCTAACTTGACATAGGTAAACATACCTGGATTAATATACCTGCTTAGTTATGTACAACATACCTAAACAATCTCTTCAATGATTTAGAGATCCTGAGCTAGAACCTGCATGTCTCATAGGTTAAGCATAATATAACAAAGTCATACATACCTCGTAAGTAGAAAAAATATTATGGATGAGTCTTTGTCTTCATGTTGTCATGGTCATGGAACTTGATTTGTCTTTTGTGATGTACCTGTATCTTGTTAGCAGACAACATCAACCTCACACAACACCATAATGCATTAGTACAATCATATAGCCCTAATCAATGAATGTCTTCGAACATTCACATGCATTCATATTGTTACTAGGGTGATAAGACAATTCTAACATTAATCAAGATTGTACTAATAAATAATATGAAGACAAACACATCATGAACTTAATCAAGAATCAGATTTCAAGACATACCTGAACCTCCTTAAGTCATACCTGTCGAGACTTCTTGTAGTCTTATTATGTAAGGCCTTAGCCTCAACTCCCCCTGAAACTTGATCTGGAGCTTGATTAGGGTTTGCTAGAGAAACCCTAAAAATTCAATCTTTGACTTTCACACTTCCGAATGAATGGAAGGATGTGTCTTGCTGAGCTGATCAAACTAGCATACTTCAATTTTGAAATCTCCAAAATTTGACCCCTCAAAATTTCCTTTGAAACTTCTGGATCTTTTGGACAGGATCCCGAACTAGGGTTTGATGAAGCCCACCCTTCTTCTCAATCAAAAGGTTTGATCCAAGGCTCTAAACTCTTATTTTTCTGAGGAGCTTCCGGCAGTGATTACAGACTTCAAAAATTCCAACTTTTGCTGAAGCCCTAATTTTCCATCTTTCTGATCAAAATCCTGAGCTAGGGTTTAATCAAGCCCAGTCTTCTACCCAACCAAAAAATTTGATATTTGTCTCTAAATTTCGATTTTCCTGAGTAGCATTCAGCCGTGGATTCCGATTCCAAAAATTCTAACTTTCTTCGAAACCCTAAATTTCGGAAGCCATGAATAAAGGTGCTCCAAAAATAATTCTGTTTTGACAGAAATATGTACCTAATTGTTTATGCTATAACTCTGAAATTTTAACTCCACAGGGTCTGAAAACTTTTTCTACAGTAGCCTGACCTGTCATCTTTCCATCCTGACAGGTCTGACCTCAATTGGATTTTCTGAGAGAGAGTTATGCCAAATGTCGCAACGTGACCTGTTTTGGGATAATACAGGAGAGCGAACTTGTACGACGTGCCACGTGCCACTGTTTGAACTTTGGCCTCTGAAAACTTTTTTTAAGATATCTCGCCCTGTTATCTTTCCATCCTGATAGGTCTGACCTCAATTGGAATCTCTGAGAGAGAGTTATGCCAAGTGTCGCAACGTGACCTGTTTATGGGATAAAACAGGAGATCGAACTTGTACGGCGTGCCACGTGTCACTGGTTCAGATTCGGCCTCTGAAAAAGTTTCCTAAGATAGTACAGTCTGTGTACTACCTGTCACTTTTTACGAAATTTCATTTGGAGCTTCCTAGCCCAAGTTATGACCTTTTTTCCTAGGTCACCTGATTTTGACTGAGATCTGGAAGAGGCAGAAACCCTAACTTGTACTAATCATAACATACAAAGTACAATGAATCGGACGGTGCCCTTTGGAAAAAAGATACCTGGAGATGTTATCTACGACCTGTAAAGGTTTCCGATCCTGAACCTTCGCCAAAATTGATTTATGGTGAAAGTTCCAGGATGACTGATTTTTGCTATATAAAACCCTAACCTTCAAATTGTCGTAAGTAAAGCAAGTGTCGTAAGTGCCATACATTGCCTTCCTTCAGGTTAGCTCTGATACCATGTTAAGATTTAATATGCTAAGACAGAAAATAGCAGCATTACATTCCATTTCACAATAATAGCATATACAGGATCACTGAAGAAACAACAAGCATAGCATAAACACAAGAGACACAGATTTATCTTGGGAAACCCTCATGGGGTAGAAAACCCAGTAAAGCTTCCTCAATATAGATGACCAGCAATATACAAAGATGAAAACCAAAGACATGATATCCTCCTCCACCATAGCAGACCTCTCCTCCACAAGTGCGCCTTTCTCAAGTGAGTGTGTGTGTGTCAAATGAGGAATACACTTCCTCTTTTTATACACTACTCCGACTTGTCTTTTACATAAGAACACGTAGGCTCGTATTTAACCAATGGGTTAAATACCCCACTACAACTGACTGGGCCGACCCCTCTAGGGTGGTATAATAACCCTTTGACCCACATAACACATACAGGGCCGACCCCCACTAGGGAAGTCTAATAACCCGAGTTACCACATTCCAACGGAGGAATAAACATCTCCGGATATACAATAAGATCTTCACGGAGGAATGAAACATCTCCAGAATAATAAAGTACAAATATAATATTCTTTGAAGTTACAATATCTCAACAATAAAAAGCAAATAATCAACAATAGTGCGGCTAAATCACACTCGGTCACGCGTACAACGTAGGTAAATACAAAATAGATGCATGGGTATCGCGGGTAATGCACTGACCTTCCGCGTGGTCGCAAAGAATGGCGTAGTGTGGGTTATGAAATGATAACCTACACGTATGCATGAATGTCAGAGTCGATTATGCACTATCAGCATGGCAGAGACGCCAGGAACCGCGCGACAGCAGGAAAAAATGTCCTACGGCCGTGATGGGGCCAAATTATGGAAGCAAGAGGTGGAATACCTAATCTCCTGCAAGTAAACAACAGCCAGAATTAGATACTTAGCATAAAACAACCTAGTTTAAAAAGAAATGAAAAAAAATAAGTATGGTCGCCATTAGAACTATTGTGGAAAAAGTTGCACAAGTGCATTCTTCCACTTGGTAAGGGAATAAGACTTGTAGGTTGTTGCAAGGCCTCGGTACTTGGATCCCCTTTTGGTTTGGTTTGGTATTCATCCAAGTGATCCTGCAAGAGATTGTTAGTGTAGTTCACATCCAAACATGAAAATATTGATGAAAATAAAATGCAATATATGGGGGGAGGATGAAAACTCTAACAACAACCAAATATATGCTAAACCACTCTTGGATTTCCCAATGGAATAGTTGTACAACACTTAAGAGGTGATGACTTCAAGGGAAGACAAAAATATCCCTTAGGGAGACCTTTCTTATCCAAACTAAATTCTAAGTAGATGGAAGAACAATGGAGAGAGACACTTTCCCCTTGATGGTAGGTGGCAAGCAATCTTGGGAATGCTCACAATGGTAGGAAATGGTGGGTTATGAGGAAGATCCCAACTCAAATATAGCAGCATAAACTTGCTCTAACTTATCTCTACAAAATGCATGTCAATGGCTTCCTTTTATAGGCCAAGAGGTGGCCAACAAACAACTACATCCAAATGTGAACTCTCCTCCTTCATGAATTGGTTCCAAGGTACACAAGAGGGGATGATTAATGCCACCAAGTGTGTGAGGAGCCAAATTGGGATCCTTGGGGAGGATTGAGTCTTCAATGTGCCACTGGGAGGAAGTGGTCCTGTCATTTTGACAGTAGCAGGACTATCAAAGGAAAATCCATGCAGGTGTAGCACGGGAATTGTTCAGATAACATGTACTATAGCGCAGGTAACCTATCACAATACCTGCGCTACCCTTTGTTTTGACTATTTATGGGAGATTATGGACTCATGTTGTGTTTTGGATCTGTTGAGGATTCCCGAGGTGAGATGCATTATTTCTATTGATGACGCCTTACTAGATGAATCGCATAAATGTCGCATGTGAGCGATTTTTAGGCGTTAACATTGAGGTTTGATCAAGCTCATTTATATTATACTTTTTCTCCAAGACTCTTGGTGAAATATAGACTCTAGTGGTTCCATCATCATTTAGTTCAGAGCTATAGTAATTTATCACAAGAAGGGTAGCGAAATTTTGTTGTCATGGCTCAAGTATGTCAATGAAAATTCATCATCGAGAGCCATGATGATGGATTTCCACTACCTTGTCAATGAGGAGGCAGTGGATCACCAATGGTGCATGCATATGAATTCCTAGATCTCCTGATCACTTGTACGAAGAATAATCCACAACTATTAAATGAAGAACAAAAACATGGAATTTGCATCAAACCATAAACCCTTAGACTAAGCTCGTGTCAAAATCGAATAGAACCATGAGCATATCACTTGCGACATTTGTGTTTACCTCTTGTAGTGAACTACTGAGTGTTAAAGTTATAGTATCATGAGACATTATCTAGGTCAATATTGTGTGTCAATATTGAGCCTCGTGTGTCAAGGTAGTGCTTTATAGGATCCTAAGTTGGAATTAGGAAACTTGGAGAAGAATCTTAAGTTCGACTCAAGAATTCATAAGCTTCATGTGTTGAGGCAAGTGCTCTGTATGTCAAAGTGATGATGTTGTATAGTCTTTCTAGTCAAGGCTAAGTTCTTGTGTGTCAAGATATATCCTCATGTGTCGAGGTGATGCTTTGCATGTCGAAGGATGTATGTTGTGTGATGTACTACTAACCATGGTTGAGATATTAAGTCTCCTCTAGGGACTAGCCACCCCTAGAGTGAATTACCTTAGCATATAATCACTTGGAATAATAATAGAATAATATGATCACATCATTGGGAAAATATCCTTAGTATATTTGATATGATAATTAATTAAGCTTGCACATGTGGACCATGCAGATAAGATGAGATCATATATGAGATCATTCAAATTGCACATAAAGTCTTAATTTAATTAAGAGATAATTCGAATTGTTAAACTACAGTGATATTAACAAAGAAGACTTCAGTCAATCAAAGGAGAACTTGAATTATTCACTATAGTGATGTTAACAAGAAATATTCCATTTAAGAGAGTTAACTAAGTGATAACAAAGAAGATCTAGTTAACTAAGTGTTCTTGCATGATGACACTTATGTTAAACTAAAAGACGACACTTGTGTTAAACTAACAGACGACACTTGAGTTGCGACACTTGCATGAAGACACTTAAGTTAGCCACCTAACTAAGTGGGAAAGCTTTCAATTAAGGGGTGAGTTCATCCTTAGGTCAGAATAGTGAGTTAAAGTTATTGCATGAGAAGTGGGGCGCACTTCTCCATGCAAGATTGATGTCTCCAAGGTTGGAGTGAATTCAAATGAATTAAATTTGTGCATGAGACCAATATTAGTGAATTGGTTGATTGAAGTATTATTATTCCGAGTCTCTCTTCTATATTTATCTCTCTTGCTCTGGAAATTGCACCAAGGGTGCTTGATGTAAACGAAATTCTATGTTATCTATCAATATACTAAGGAAGGTTTTGTTGGGATTTTCTCCCTCAAGTCATAGAGGGTTTCCTTGGGGTAAATTCATGTGTCGAATGTGATTACTTATGTGTATGATTGTTATTTGGTTTCAAGTACTATTGCATTTCTGAATTAAAGATTAAAAAAAGTAACATAGTATCAGAGAGCAGGGCGTTAAGGAGATAATTTGCAATACATAGATCCTGAGTGAGCACAGTAGTCAAATATTTATGGATTCAATCTGAGTAAGACCGGAAGACCGTCTTGAAGGAACTTCAAACTTCAATACTTGGAAGGATAGGATCTTGAATATCATGGAAGAGCATGATCCGGATGGATACATATCCAATTTTATTCAAGAGAATACCACTAATGTAGGGTGCACCAACTTCAAGAAGAATCAAGCCGAGGCAAAGAGGATTATTTATGATTTGGTGAAAGACAATTTGATGCACGTGATTACTCCATTGAAGATCACAAAGGAATGCTTTGACACTTTGACCAATCTTTATGAGAAGAAGGCACCCAGTCAATAGAGGGCATTGAAGAACAAGATTTGAAATTTGAATATGGAGAAGGACAAAGTTGTTGCTTCCTTCTTCACAAAGATCTATCAAGTAAGAGATCAACTCATGAGCATTGGTGTGATGGTCGATAATGATGATCTCATACAGATTGTTGTGGATGTCCTTCCATCTTCATGGGATACATTCTTAGCCGCAATAAATGGTCTATAAGTGAAACCAAAGTTTGAGAGACTGTGGCATGGTTTCCTATAAGAAGAAGGGAAAATCCATAGAAAATATGTTTCCTCCAAAGAAGAGAACCTTTCTCTTGTGGAACGGATGAAGAGAGTAAAGAAATATTTTTCTCATAAGAAGTTTTGTCATCAAAAGGAAAATGATCACAAGAACTTTGATAAGTCTAAAGTGTTGATGTATATGTAACTTCAGAATGTATTTCATATATGTTGTATGTACTCCTATAGAGATGGTATTATTCCTCTATACGGAAGTGTCGTCATTTATATTGTAAATGTCGTAACTTATACTTGATGGGTTATTAGACCACCTTGTTGGGGTCGGCCATGTATAAGTCATGTGGGTCAAAGGGTTATTAGACCACCCTATTGGGGGTCAGCCATGTGGGTCAAAGGGTTATTAGACCACCCTATTGGGGGTCGGCCCAGTCAGCATTATGTTATGTGGTTAAGTTCGAGCCTACATGATTTATGTAAAACGCAAGTCAAGTCAAGTATAAATAGAGTGCGGGAGGCACTCTATTTGTTCACTCACTTCTCACTCATGCACTCAAGGAGGAGTGGCGCACTTATGGAGGAGGAGGATCTGCTGCTAGGATATGTCTATCTCTTATGGTTGGGTTGTATCATTGCTCTATCTATCTCTGAGGAAGTTATTGGCGTTTTTCACCTTTATGGTTTTCCCCAAGTAAATCTTTGTGTCTCTTGTGTGCTTGCATTATTGTCTCCATGATTGATATGTTGTAGATATGCTGTACATGTTATTCTCTCAGTTAAGATCCTAGATCAATATTGAAGTAAATTATGAAAATTTAACATGGTATCAGAGCTAGTCTGAAAGAAGGCATGATATGGCATGTATGACACTTGTTGCACTTATGATGCTAGGGCTTGATATAGCAAAAACCGGTCATCGTAGCACTTTCGCTATAAATCCGATTTGGTGAAGTGTTCAAATCTAAAATCTTTACAGGTCAAAGATTAAATCCCCATGTACCTTGTATCCAAAGGAAAACCTCTAATTCATTGTACTTTGTGATTTATGATCTGTACAATATAGGGTTTCTGCCTCTTCCAGATCTGAGTCAAAATCAGGTGACCTTGGGAAAAAGGTCATAATTTTGGTTCTGCTGCTACGTCCATCCTTGTTTTGGTTTGAATCTGTGAGCTAGAGATTTGGAGTGGTAGTGGACAGAATTGGCTTGATAAACCTAGTGGGGGGGGATAACCTCTCAAGAAGATCAAGAGGGCTGGCTACTCTTCTATGCACACCTTTGACACTCTAGATTGGAAGGTATGGCCTGAGGGACTGTGCATTGGTGAAGGGAATACTTCCTTGAGTGGGGTGTGTAGGCATTGTGGGTGCCAAGCTAGATAGAGCTTGTAGAGGTATCCCTGGCTCTGTGCTTGAGCTCACTAGCTTAGCAATTCTTCCTTTCCATTTCCTAGCAGCCTGATAAACCCAATTGTAGATTGGCTTGGCTCATCTTGGTGTATGCTTGGCTATGTGTGAGTCTGTTGTTCCCTGGTTCCTTGTAGAAATCATGCCCAGCTCGGGGGTGGCAGTTGTATCAAGAGGTTGATAAGCACAACTAGCCTATGGTTGGGTGGAACATTGCAGATGCATAGCTGGTTGCTTGGGACTACCTTGTTAAGATAAGTATTCTCTTGTGTTAACTTTGCAATTATTTATTTTATGAATATCTTGAATGTATGATGGATGTGTAATTGAAATTACTTCCGTTGTGTTTTTCTTATAATTCTACATTTCCATATGAACTTTTATATTATGTGAATTCTTATCTAAAAGTTCATAGGGCTAGATGCCTAGTTTTAGCATCACGTCCTCTCTATCATGCTGGTATGATAGGAGGGGACATTACAATGGTGTGATCCAAACGACTTGAATGCACCGCCACACCATAACAATGGTAATCAGTGTGTTCAATATTTTAGAGTATCGGTTGTCCGATGCACTTAAATATATCAAACGCACCGATTAACAATTCCTTAAAAACAAACAAAAATTAAATTATACAGTGCACCTAGGGCATGTCACCACACCGGTGTTGATGCTTTGATCTGCCATAGGCACACCGTGAATATATTCTAATTCCACATTAAAAATTGTTGAATGACAATGCATTTGGTTTAAGTCAATGCATCGTTAACGTTGCGCTTACTTAAACTAAACCCACCGACAACTGAATTGTATAAATCAGAGTGCCAAATACATAATTTTATGGTGCTCCTTGGTCATGTCATTACACCAGTACCAGTGCTTTGATAGGCGCACCGCACTGTCAACATTTTAATATAAAATTTAATAAATTGCGGTGCGTTTCAATCATTCAAGTGCACCATGTATGGTGTGCATTTTTGGATGTAACACATCGACAAGTAAATTTCTAAACGCAATGAATTTTATTAGATTTAACAATTTTATAAAAATATATTCATGGTGCACCCATGTCCCATCAGGGCACCGATCGTCGGTTCCTTGACGTGACCTAGGCACACCGTCATTAGATTTTTATAAAATTGTTAAAAGTAATAAATGACAGTACATTTACATAATCAAACACACTGGTGCGCTAACATGGTTTAGGCTCACCGTGTACCACATTTTATAAAATGTTATGGTGCATCGGATCTTTGGCGCATTGTTTAAATAAATTTGAAATATATTAAAATATAGTACTGGTGCGGGCTTCTTATTTCAGCGCACCATTGGTAGTGCAGTTGGTTAACTTAAGCACCATAAGGTGCATATAGGTTATTTAGGTGCACCGATAATAAAAATTTATTTTTTTATAGAAAAAAATAGTATTGATGTTATTAAATAGGATTTTAATGGTATGAAATATGTGAAATAGAGACGTGAGTGACGACAAGCTAATTAGCAGTAGTGTGCACAGTTGGAACATAAAAACATGATTAAACAACGAGAGGCTAGGAGTTGAAGAGGGATTTGTACCCTCACCCCATTACTGCTCAGACTCAAGAGCTCTTGAGGACTGTTGGCCTCCTGAAGTTCTATCAAGAGGCTACATCCCTTAAGGGTAACTCTTCATTATTGTGTCAGTTCATCCGACATTGGGATCATCATAGGTAGGCATTTTGTATTGGTTTCGATCAGTGGTTCCAACCCATTGAGGAGGATATTTATTTCATCACTGGGCTATCTAGGAGAGGGGAGGATTTACCCCATTCCCTGATGTCTCATTTGGTGCTACAACAGAGAGTCAACTAGCTTATTCTCTGAGATATATCAGTGATGCAGTTGTCCATCCCTCTGATTTTCAGTTGAGCGGTGGGCAGCTCAGGATCTCTGCTTTTGGTCGAGAGGAATTTAGGTGCCTCTCTCTTTTGCTTACAATGCTAGTGCACTCCACTAGTGATGGGAAACACACTAGTTTCCCTCTACTGTATTATGTTGACTCTTTAGTGTAGAGACCTAGATGCATCAGGTGGTATGCCATTTTTTGTGACAGTTTTTTTATGCTTTGGATAGATGTCATGCAGTCATTGATGGGAGGTCCAACTTCCCTTTTGGTTCAGAGCTTTTTGTATATTTTTTGAGAGGTTTCCGGCCACTAGACCATCATTTGAGCGCCTACCTTCTAGGTCGACGGCTGAGGTGCATATGCACATATGGGGGCAGATGATGCCCAATAGAGAGCAGCTTGAGTTCCCAGCTAGGATCACCTCAGATGTGCTAGAGATGTTGGGCAGTGAGGAAGACCATGCACTAGACATGGTGCCATATTCATATTCCAGCTTGGACTGGAGAGGGTTCCCCAAGATCTTCACATTGGATGAGACACCTGATGAAAGAGGTAATATCTGTTAAATTTTGAGCATTAATTCACAATACTCTAGGATCTTTACTGAGAGAATAACATATACAGTATATCAATGCATGACAATCACAATAAGTATGACAAGCATCACAAGAATCAAAAGCATAAGAGACAAGAGACACAGAGTTTCCGTGGGGAAAACCCTAAGGTGAAAAACCCCACAACTTCCTCAAAGATAGAGAGAGCAATGGCTCAACCAAAGTACAACCAAAATACACTAAGATAGTCTCCTAGTAGCAGATGATCCTCCTCCTCACTAGTGCACCACTTTCTGAGTGAGAGAGATGTACTTTTCCGAATGATATAAATAGATATCACCTGATCTTTATTTATACTAACCGGTTTGCCCAGTGACCTTATGGGGTTGACTTGTCTAGCTAGGTACATCCACATTATAATATATATTTCAGGGCCGACCCCACACATGGTGGTCTAATAACCCATCGGCAAGTACACACACTTGCTACAGTTGTCAATACACATGACGACACTTCCTTATAGAGGAATGACACGTCTCTTATAAGGGTACAATAAATATATATAAAATACACAGATGAAATACATTTCGAAGTTACATATACATCAACACTCCCTCTTAACTAGGAAGGTATTTCTCGACATAGATCTACTAGACAAGTCTTCTTCTTGGGATCATCGTCATCATCATCGTCATTGCTGCTACTATCTCAACCAATCTCCGAATCTACTCGTCATAGGAAGTTCTACAGAGCCAATCCTTTTTCATACTGGATGTAGGCCCAACACCTGCAGGTCTTCATCATCACTGGCCATACTGTGGAATTCTCAGGACTTATTACGTGCGTCACAAAACCTGGCTGCAGCATCCCATGCTATTACGAGCACACAGCTCTACCTGTAGGATCTCCCAGGAGCACATTACATGTGACCCATCACAAAACCTGGCTGAAGCATCCCAGGCTGTTACGAGCACACAGCTCTACCTGTCGGATCTCCCAGGAGCACATTACATGTGATCTCACCACAAAACCTGGCTGAAGCATCCCAGGCTGTTGCGAGCACACAGATCTACCTATCGGATCTCCCAGGAGCACATTACATGTGGTCCACCACAAAACCTGGCTAAATCATTTGAGGCCTTTTTCATCCTGTCCATATCTCCCAGGATCAAATTACATGTGGTCATGGCAAAACCTAGTTGAAGCATCTGAGGCCTTTTTCATCCTGTCCAAATATCCCAGGAGAAAATTACATGCCATAGGACAAAACATCGCAAGAGCATCTCAGGATGTTACGAGTACACAACTCCAACCTGAAGATCTCCCAGGGCACAAATTACATGTCCTCCCAGAGCAATGTCTCGAAAGAGCATCCCAGGCTATTATGGGTATGCAACTCCGACCTATAGGATCTCCCAGACATGCTCATCTACACAACCTGATCCACGACCACAAAGTATCATCTGATACTCATCATACATCATCCTGATGTACACATGATCATCCTGATCATCATCACTGCAACATCCTGTTGCATGTCATCTGAAGAAGCTCGTCATCCACGATCACCCTGATCATGTAATGCATCCATCTGATGCACACCAAGTATCTACCTGATACATATCATCATACATAGTGTATCCATTTGATACATAGATACATGATCCACACAATGTATCCATCAACATACATGATCTACCTGATCATACAATATATCCACCTGATACATATACAGATACATGGTCCAAGCATCCAACATGATGCATATACAAAATACATACAAATGATCCAACCGATCATATCCAGCATCCAACATGATGTGTGCATACATATACATGATCCAACTGATCATATCCAGCATCCAACATGATGCATACATACATATACATATAAATGATCCAACTGATCATACAAAGCAGAAACTAGAACATCATCCTGATGCTCATCATCTAGCGCTTACATCCACAGCCATGTGAAGGATCCCCTTCCAACATGCTTGGAATGGCTTCAGCAAATGTGTCCACTTCTTCCTTGAAGTGTCCTCAATCTGAAGAACACCAAGCCTCTCCCTGAAGTGTTCGAACTTCACCCTGGCTAGTGGCTTCGTCAGCACATTTGCAATCTGCTCATCCGTCGCAACATACAGGAGCTTCACATCTCCTCTCTGCACCATATCCCTGATATAGTGATATTTGATCTCTATGTGTTTCGACCTGTCATGAAACACTGGATTCTCGGACAGCTTCACACAACTCTGGTTATCACAGAAGATACCAGTAGCATCCAACGGGAGATCAAATAACTCAGACAGTAGCTTCCTTAGCCATACTACCTCACAACTAGTTTAACAGGCTGCAACATACTCTGCCTCAGCTGTACTCAGTGCTACACAGGACTGCTTCCTGCTAAACCAAGAGATCACACCTGATCCCATACTGAAGCAGCATCCAGATGTGCTCTTCCTATCTACAACACTGCCAGCCCAATTTGAATCAACATAACCCTGCAGGTTAAACTTTTGATTCGCTTCATACTTGAGCCCATAATCCATTGTACCCTTCAGGTACCTCAGAACATGCTTTACTGCAACCAGGTGAACACTCCTTGGATCTGTCAGGAACTGGCTCAATGTGTTCACGGTAAAGAAAATATCTGGTCTCGTGTTCGTCAGGTACATCAAGGACCCAATCATCTAACGATACATAGAGACATCAACTAGCTCGGATGAAGCATCACATAGAAGCTTCATATTCGATGCCATAGGTGTGGCCATGGCCTTGCAATCCATCATCCCGAATCTCTTCAGGATATCTACTGTGTACTTCCCTTGACTGAGGAAGATCCCACCTGCTGCACTCTACCACACCTCCATACCTAGGAAATAATGCATCATTCCCAAATCTTTCATATCGAACTCAGCAGCAAGCTTCCTCTTAGTATCTGCAATCAATATGTCATCTCCTGTTACAAATAAGTCATCCGCATATAGGAGTAGAATCACAAGATTCCCTTCTTCAACCTTGTAGTAAATGTTGGAATCCGCTTTACTCTTGGTAAAGCCCAAACTATATAGGAAACTATCCATCCTACCATACCAAGTTTTGGGAGCTTGCTTCAAGCCATACAAGGCTTTCTTCAATCTGCACACATATGATTCCCTGTCATGTATTTCAAAACCGAGTGGCTGCTCCACATATACTTCCTCTTCAACTACACCATTCAAGAAAGCAATCTTGACATCCATCTGGTGTATTTTCCATTTCATCGCTGCAGCCAGGGCAAGTACTGTTCTGATGGAAGTATACCTGGCTACAAGTGCAAAAGTTTCTTCATAATCTATTCCCTCTTTCTGAGAGAAGCCACGAGCTACGAATCTTGCCTTGTTTTTATCCACACTGCCATCTGCAGCATGCTTGATTTTGTAAATCCATTTGGAAGTCACAACAGACTTCTCTTTAGGTCTTGGGACAACATCCCAAACATCATTCTTCATTATTGATTAATATTCCTCAACCATGGCATCCTTCCATTCTTTCTTTTCCGCTACTTCTTCATAACTGGAAGGCTCTTTGTTCATAATGTCACAGAGTAAAGCAACATAGATGGTATGTGATCTGGTTCTCTTCTTTGCTCTGTGTTCCTCTTCTGGAATGCCAAATATTTCTGCATCTTGAATGAGCTCTCTAGCCCATGCAGGTTTCCTCTTGTGAGAGTTATCCTCACGGGGTGGATCTACAGGTTCTTGCGGATCTTCAAACTCACGAACAACTTCTGGAACTGCTTCAGTCATGGTAGTGTCTTGAAATCTAGTTTCCTTAGGTTCTTCATAAACTTTGATCGGTTCCTTCCTTGATTTGATGAATGCTGAGTTCTCATCGAATGTCACATCCCTGCTGACATCAATCTTCTTGAACCCTGGAAAGTATATTCTGTAAGCCTTCGAGCTTTCATTGTAACCCACAAAGATAGCCTTCTTTCCTGAAGGATCTAGTTTGGTCCTCTTTTCCTTTGGGACATGAGTGAATACTGGACAACCAAATATTCTGAGATGGCTGACTGCAGGTTTCTTACCAGAAAAGACCTCTTCTGGTGTCTTTTTGTCCAATATCTTGTGGGGTGTTCTGTTCTGCACATATACAGCTGTTCTAGCTGCTTCTACCCATAGATGCATAGGTAGATCCTGGTCATGGAGCATTGCTCTTGTTGCTTCCATAATTGTTCTATTCTTCCTTTCTGCAACTCCATTCTGTTTTGGATTGTAAGGAGCAGTCAACTCCCTCTTAATCCCTGAATCACTACAAAGCTTCTTGAAGTCACCTGAGGTGAATTCTCCACCATTGTCGAATTTGAATGCTTTGATCTTCTTGTCAGTTTGATTCTCCATCAAGGTTTTGAATTCCTCAAACTCATCAAACACCTCATCTTTGTTCTTCAAGAAGTATACCCAAGTCTTCCTGGAGAAGTCATCAATAAATGAGACATAGTAAACATACCCACTTAGAGAACTGGATGACATAGGGCCACATACATCTGAGTGGATGATTTCCAGGATGTCTTTTTCCTTGCTTTCACTGCTTGGGAAAGCCTTCTTAATGTTCTTACCTTTTGCACATCCTTTGCAAACACCTTCATGTTTGGTCTTGATTTCAAGAAGACCCTCTATAGACTTGCTTGCAATTGGACGTTCCCTATAGTGCATATGAGCAAGTCTTCTATGCCAAAGTTCACTTGGCTCCATGGATTCATGTACCATGGCATGTTCAGGTTGTCCCTTAAATTTATACAAACCTCCCTCTTGCTCTCCAATCACTATTGCATCATCTATGTTCTTTCTCTTTGGCCACATTAGGACTTTGCCATCCACAAATGCAACCCTCATGCCTTTTGCATCCAATGTAGAGATGGAGAGTAAGTTCTTCTTGAGCCTAGGTACATAAAGAACTTCTTTCATCTTCAAAGATTTTCCAGAATCTAGGTTGTAGGAGGCTTCACCACTTCCTTTGATTGGGTATTGATAATCATCCCCAAGTTTCACCTTATGGGGTGATTCATGTTCAGATAGGTTCACAAAAGATTCCTTAAACCCAGTCATGTGTTTGGAAGCCCCACTATCAATCAACCAATCATTACAACCATGGGAGATGGTACCTGTAAGAGCAGAGATCATAACATATTCTTCTTCACTTTATGAGTTATCATCACTTTCTGCCCTAGCCTTCTTCTTGGGTGGTTCATCATCCTCGGCAACATGAGCATGAAACCTTCTTTTGCTACCCTTCTTCTTGTTGTTGGAGTTGTTGTTGTCCTTCTTGTTCTTGGGACAATTTATGGCAATATGTCCTTTCTCATTACAGGTGAAGCATATTCTTCTTTCTTTGAAGTGATGTGAAGATTTCTTGGAGTGAGATGACTCTCTCTTGGACTTCCCTTTCTTGGTGTGAGCTATGAGAGCTTGATCTTCATTCCCCATCTTTTCTTCTCGTGCCACAAGCCTTGCTTCTTATTGTGAGCATTCTTCCCGTAGTCTACTGAAGGAAATCAACTTCTTCCTTGCACAGATTCCTTGAATGAAGGAGTCCCATGACCTAGGTAAACCATTTATTTGTGGTCATGACAACTTCATCATTCTTTACCATTTCATCCATTGCTTCTAGTTGTTCCTTGATCTGGGAGACTCTTGAAAAATAAGATTGAATGGTTTCTCCATTCTGAAACTTTACCCCTTTCAATTGGTTCCGCAGGGTCATCTTCCGATTTATGTTCTTCCCTTCAAATAGCTTGGTCAAAGAGTCAAACATCTCTTTGGGTGTCTTTAGAGAAGACACATGGGGTATGAGATGGTCTTTGATAGAATCAGCAATGATTCTTTTTGCATTGACCAAGTTCTTCTTATGCACTACTTTAGCCTCTTCATCCTCTGGGATAGGGATGTCTTCTTTTATATATGAGTCCAACTCATTCTCTTCCAGGATTAACCCAATCCTATACTTCCAAGCTCGGAGGTTATCATCCCCTTCGAGCTTATCCTCAAGCTTGGTGTGGTGAAACGTCTTAAAGAGTACTTCAAATGGAAATAGAAAGGATTTAGGTCTTACCACTTGAAACGCTGAAAACTGGATCTGGTCCCGGATTAGGGTTTGTCGAAAAAAACCTAAAAATTCAAAATGTGAATTTCAACTTTCTGAAAGGATAGAAAGATGCGCGTTGATGAGCTGATCAGCCTGGTGCATTCAGAATTTGAGATCAACAAAGCTTTACCCTTCAGATTTGTCCTTTTGTCCTCTCGGGTTCACTAGGGAGAGCCCTGAATTAGGGTTTGAGTTTCCTGGAGATCTACCCAGCCAAAAATCTTGATCCAAAGCTCTAAACTTAGATTTTGCAAGGAGATTTCAACTATGTCTTCAGATTTCAGAAATTCCTATTTTTGTGGAAACCCTAATTTTTAGGTCCAAATCTGAAAATGCTCAGAATTGAATTCTGATTAGACAGATAGATGCGCCTTGATGAGTAGAGTCAATCTACTATACTGCTTTTCCAAAATCTGTGGAGAGAAACCCAATAAACAAGAAACTCAAGTTTTCGTTACTGCAAAATGTCTTCTTCTCAGGTTAGCTCTGATACCATGTTAAATTTTGAGCATTAAATCACAATACTCTAGGATCTTTACTGAGAGAATAACATATACAGTATATCAATGCATGACAATCACAATAAGTATGACAAGCATCACAAGAATCAAAAGCATAAGAGACAAGAGACACAGAGTTTCCGTGGGGAAAACCCTAAGGTGAAAAACCCCACAACTTCCTCAGAGATAGAGAGAGCAATGGCTCAACCAAATTACAACCAAAATACACTAAGATAGTCTCCTAGTAGCAGATGATTCTCCTCCTCACTAGTGCGCCACTTTTTGAGTGAGAGAGATGTACTTTTCCGAATGATCTAAATAGAGATCACCTGATCTCTATTTATACTAACCTGTTTGCCCAGTGACCTTATGGGGCCGACTTGTCTAGCTAGGTACATCCACATTATAATATATATTTCAGGGCCAACCCCACACATGGTGGTCTAATAACCCATTGGCAAGTACACACACTTGCGACACTTGTCAATCCACATGACGACACTTCCTTATAGAGGAATGACACATCTCTTATAAGGGTACAATAAATATATATATAATACATAGATGAAATACATTCTGAAGTTACATATACATCAACAATATCATTGTTATGTTTAAATTACTCCAGTTGCATTTTATTCTCTCTATACTTAATGCAAATGTAATATTATGAATATTAAATTTTTTAATGAAATTGTATAATTATTATTGTGTACTATATATTTTGCAGACATTGGCACATTTGATGCTGAGGTCGGGCCGCCTCCTCCCGCTTATGAGGAGGAGGAAGTGGAGGAGCACGATAAGACCAGGCCATAGTTGGTCAATAGACATCCTGGCCACCGTCCATGTAGGCCCCAGGATAGGTATCGACGGGATGTGGCAGACATGCTGTCCACATTGTTGGTAGATGTGGGTATTCAGCCTGTGCATGCACATGAAATTCTTCAACAGCCTCAACTTACAAAGATATGGAGGATTCTTCCTCATCATATTAGGTTGTTGATGCAACATGTTGTCGGTGCATGCATTCAGTTGGATGCTAGGAGGGATGACCATCAGCCTCCTCCTCCACCTCCTCCACCTCTACCCCCTCCTCCACAAGCTTCGACATCTACTACTCCACCTCATTCTTCGACTACTGACATATCCTCCACATCCCTTGCATATCCTCCTCGGACTCCACCTCCGCCATCTCACCCACCTCATCCTGATCCTCCTTTATCATCTCATACATCTCCTCCACTTCCTCCTCCTCCATCTCCCCCTCCTTTGATCTATCTAGCTTATGCTCCGTTATACCTATCTGATCGAACAACCTCTATAGATCCATAAGCTCCCCATGATCCTCATCCACTAGTCCCCTCATCTTTGGAGAGGATACTCAAATCGGGTGAGATTATCCAGATTCCTAGAGATGTCTTTCGTACTGATCTACATGCTAGTTTATTTCCAACAGAGGTATTGATCATGCCTCTAGCTCTACTGCTGAAGGTGCCGATACATTTGGTGGGTCGACAAATAATGATGATGATATGGTTCCTGGGGTGGACTAGACATGTATATTTGACATTTATTATCAATTTGATGTTATTGTTTATTCTTATATATATACACGTCATTTTCCATTTTGCAGATGTTGATGATTATGTTGATGTTTATTTATATGTTGATGGTCATGATGTGTATGTTAGGTCATATTCGACGATGTTCATTAGATGTTTGTTTTTTCCATTTTGCAAATGTTGATGTTGATGATTATGTTTAAGGTCATGTTGTGTATGTTAGGTCAAGTTTGATGATGTTCATTAGATGTTTCTGATGGTTATGTTTTAAAATGGAACTTATGTTTTGTTACATGTTATTGTTAGATCATGTGTGTTAGATGATGTTTAAATCTGTAAGATGTATATGTTAGATGAATATGTAACATAATGTTTATGATGGTACATTTATGCTTATTTTTATTAGTTTTATGTTAATGATTGTATGATGGTGTTTATTTTTATGTTTGTTAGATGGTGACAATGATAATAATGGTCTGTTTATGTTAGATGGGTATAATGATAATAATGGTGTTTAAAATTATCATGCACATTGCCCCTTTGCATGTTTTTAAATGTTATGAAATACTTGAGCTATTTTATATTGTAAAATATATACTATAACTAATTGATTAATGAAGGGGAAGACACATGTTACACTTCCAACTATTTTTTATTATATTAACATTTAAGTCGTCAAAATCAATTTTTATATTGAAGAGTAAATTTATATAAATTGGATTAACTATTAATATATATTAATCAAATTAATTATACATAAATAATTGTAAATTTATATTAATTATTGATTTTTTATTACTTCATTAATGTTATTATTTTTAAAGGATTGTTTTATTACTTTGCTAATATTTTTTTTTTTAACAGAAGCGGTTATAATTTGTATTAAAAAACAACGAAGAAATTGTTGGCACAAATACATCCGAGTAAGAAAGTTCCAACACCCCTAGCAAAGATCTGATCCTATTACTAGAGCCCATCAAAATAGAGCTAAAGAGGGATGCTAAGCTATACCCAACCCAACGGCCTGTTCGGCCTTCTAGAAGCAGTAAACCAAAATTTTATACCAAATTTAATACAGAAATATGTTCCGGCATCTAAATACAAAGAAACTTAATACATACTATGAAAATACTTACAAAAGACGACAAAAATAGAACCCAAATGCCTAGTTTCCTTGCTTGCCTTGCTTGCTTGAAGTTCCAGGGAAGTGAGCTTCATGGGACTGCTTTGCTTCTTTTTCCACCTGTCTATCCAATGTGAGCCGCCCAACTTGCATTTCTAGTTTGAAGATGCAATTTTCCAGCTCCATATTCCTGGCGACAATTTCAAACCAGCGTCCTCCTTCCTTGTCCAACCGCACCATTGCTCTCTTATGCTCCCTTAGTTGTTGGTGGAGCACCTTCAATTCCTTTTCTAATTTGCAAATCTGAGCCTATCCAGTAGGACATGAATCCGATCCAGGTTCCATAACTCTCAACCGCGACAGAGAAAAATCTGAACAATCGCTTAACCCAATTCTTAGATCCATTATCTGATATGGAGACCCAAACACTGAGTTGAAAGCAAGAGATGTTTCGAGACATAAAATGAAAGGGAAAGTTCCCCAAATTACTACAATAGCTAATCTCCCGACGATGAAACTAGAAAGAGGATCCTGAAGAGGAATGAGCACGACCTCTTCCAACACAACTTCAAAAGATTGTCCAACCATGTCCCTATTAACCTTCATGATCCCTATCTACATGAGAGCATTGGTCAGACACCCGTTCAGTATCCTGAATAGGATTCCTGCATGAACCATTCTACCATCCTGGAAATTTTTTGCATAAGGATGATCTGGATTTAATGCAAAGATGTCATGATCGACGGTTGACGATCCTTGTCCTGTCCTCATCTTAATCCACGAAGTGCCAATTCGCATGGGATGAACTCTCCACCTGTCCCCCCTTAGAACGTCGGTATGCCTCCATTGAATCCTTTGAAATAACTTTAGACCCTTTGCCTGGAAGCTTGAGGTCTTATGGAAGGATGAAGGGCTGAGCAATTCCATTTATTTTCAAGATCCCTTTGCTCATAGGGATTGCTTCATTGGCAGCATTATCTGCATCTCCATTGAGCTCTCGGAGTATATGGAAGATCTCAATTCTGTGAAAGGATTTCATGAGGATATTTATTTTCTTAAGAATATTCCTGAGTCTGTTGTTGGGACATTTTTTAGTGACGAGAGCTTGAATCACAATCCGTGAATCTCTGAAAATATGAATTTCTCTGATGTTCCTTATCATAGCTTGAAATAGACCTTGCCATAACGCTAAAGCTTCAACTATGCTATTAGTGTCTTCTCCTAATCCCTGGGAGTAGTGTAATTCAAGGACTTCATCAGGGTCTAGAGGCACCCCTCCCCCTCCTGCCTCCCCTTAGTTTGTTAATATTATTATTTTTAATTTTTTTATCTAATAACATTAAAATATTTTTGTATTGAATAATAATTTCAAAACTATTCAATATTTAAGATATCAAATATTCATGTTTGAGTTTGTCAATGAATATATCTAATTTCTAAAATAGTATAGATTCATATTAGTTATATAAATTATATTAACATAGGATTATGTTATTATAAATTTACATTAATAAAATCTAAATCAATGATTATATATTGATACATATATGAAACATTTTTAGTCAAATATACAACCATGACTTTAATTTACAAATCAAAACTATGTACCTATTTACAAACCATAGAATAAGGTGAATAAATATTAAGCATATATACATCTTTGTTAACTGCTTCATCTAAATCCTTATTGTCTCAACCAATTCTAAGATGGATTTTAACCTCCTAGAAATAGAGAGATGAAGAAATTCAATCCAACTTAATTAATATAACATATTTAAATATTTTATTACAAAGGGAAAATTTGATTCTCTCTTAAAACCATTTTTTTTTCCTAAACAAGATTCCATACCTACACCTTCATTCTTAAAGTCATTTTTCCTATCTTATTGCCATTAAAAAAAAATTGCAAACATTATAACAAAAGTTTCATAAATTAATGCAATTATAATTCTTAATATTATTTATAACAAAAACATCATGAAATACAAACGTTCAAATATTGATGGAGAAATTAGAGAGCACCTTAAATTTTGTTGTAAATTTCATCGTTATCAAGTTCATAAATTAAGTCATTGTAGAGCCCAACACTAGTAAAAAAATTGTTGAATTTTCAATCTCCATCAAGGTTACAAATATGTCATTTTCTAGGTTGGAGTTAACATTATAAATACAATCAAAAAATTAAAAAAAAAATACATTATAACAAAAATTCAATTTAATCGAATCATATAAAAAAACATTACATTCTAACATAAATGTCACAAATTAATGCAATTGTCATTCTTAACATTATTTATAACAAAAACATCATAAAATACAAGCATTGAAATATTAATATAGAAAACTGAGACCACCTTCAAGTCAGGAATAATATGTTAGTCTTTATGTTCACAAAAATAAAATTAAACCATTTAAGTTGGTTTCATGGTGTATTTATATGTATACACAAAACATAATATGAGTAATTTGGACAATGACATATAATCATTCCATTCAATCACAAATTACTCCATAGACATAAACCATATTTCGCATGATATTGGTTGTTAACCAACTGAAATTGTTTAAACATTGCATCCAATAATCAACTTTCCATTTCCACCATCATAACATGAAAAATAAATAATATAATTAGACAGAAAAATATAACAATAACAAAATGATATCTCAGTATGTAAATGATGAAATAAAACATGTACATATCACTCTCTGTTGCCATCACCCTCATTATCTTCACCAGTTGGTATGATAGCATTGTTGTTGTCAAAAACATGTTTAGATCTAGGGTCGTGTCTTAATATGAACTACCAATCTCTATCCAACACATTTGGGTAAAAGAACACTTGGTTGCAATGTTTTGGGAAAACATAAGGCTCCTTAATTTCATACCACATCTTTTTAGAGTTGATACATATCAATGCATTGTCATGATCTTCCTTTACATTATTCCCGTCGAATGTGTCCCACCATCTGCACCTAAAAATAACTCATTGGAAAGATGAGAAGTCCACTTCAATGATCTCATGTATCTTTCGGACATAACCCAACATCCCTCCTATCAGGTTTCGATTTCGGTGGCTAGCACAACTAGATTGGTCGAACTCGACTTCCACTCCATAGTCTTGTGTAACACTCCCATCATCAGCATCCTCGGTGCGAAAAATGATGTCCATAATCCCACATAGAGGGAATGAATGCACCTGTAATAAAATTTAACAAATGGTGGTGTCATATGTCTAATAACCCAACCATTAATATCTTAAACATAGATGTTATAATTCAAAGTTGCATAATAAATTTAGAAATGTACAGAAAGATTTTATTACTGAGTTGTTGCACCCGATCCCAATGTTTAGCGCATCCTCCTCTTTAGGAGGTTAATGACCGGATGCACTATATTTCTCTCTGAATTGGTCTGCAACCCAACTATTGGGACAAATCATTGGCATATTTTATTTTAAATGATCTGGAAAATGCATGCTTCTACCATGAAACTGCATGAATTAATTTTTTTTCAATGTCTCATTTCCTCCTCTTCTCTTCATACAATGCGACCCATAGCTATGTTGCCTCTGCATTGTAAAGAATGAATTTATTGATTGCATAAATTTCTAAATTTTCTGTTGTACTCATGGAAACAAAACCACATTTAGTATGTATGGGATCAAATATAGATTTCGAAGTTGGTTGTGAATAGTTACTATGTGGAAATTTAAAGATCGAAAGATAAGTGAATTACTCTTTATCATGTGCCTTTTTCCATTTGTTTCCAGTACCTCCCCTTCCCTTTTGTCCTCATCATGTTCATCATCCCAAATCATTGTGCCTGGTGTGTGGTCCATTTTCTTGATGTACTCACCGGTTTAATAGAACGAATCATATACTATGTACCCCTCTGCCACATACCCCTTGGGTTTTTCCCTTTGGAAAACAAATCCTTTCACTTTTTTCACGAACCTTTCTTGCAAGAAGAACATTGTAGCGACATGAGACCACCCTGACTAATTTAACCTCATCGACTAGGTGGCTTAGAAGATGAATGTGCAAGTCCATGAAACTCGACAGTGGTTCCTTCTCAAACATACAAACAATCTCAACTATCTCTTGACGCCATCGTGGAATGATAGCAATGCAAATCTCTTTTGATGTGATCCACCGTACAAATGCAGATAGTTTATATATGGAATGCCACAGGTCATCGGGAAAGTTGTGGTTCACACACCCACACATGAACAACGGATAATGACACTACAAAGTAAATGGTAAAAGATATAAATAAAAAGTAAAAACATTTTTTTGATGTTATATGTACCCTTAGTAGGTTGAGATGGTCATGTGATTTCAAACCCGACAACTCTTTGTCTGCAGTGAAGCAACGTAGTAGAGTAGACCCATAAAAAGAAGACGGCTTCACACCCAATATAAATTCCTTTTCCAAATTAAGATCATCTTTCTTCAAAATCCATGGGACATCGCCTTTTTTAAATGAAAAGGAGGGGCCAGCCTCTCCTTTGTTTTCTTGTCTTGGCCAATGCTTCTTTTTAGTATTTGAAGAAATAAGATCTTTCCTAAAACCCAACTTCTCACTTTTTCTGGATGATATATGACACCACAAAGAACATGAAACATTTTTAAATATATGCATGGGATCTAGTTAGTGTATAATATTAATATTCTCCCAATATGGGAGCTCATAAAATATCGATTTCCTTTTCATACCTTTGGGAATTTTCTCAACATAGGTGTTGAGGAATTCAGGATCATCAATCACAGGTTGATATTTGCATCGAACATCTCTACGTATTCCTTCTACTTCTCTCTATCATATGCTCTAAGTCATTCAGTTGGTGTCATTATTTTAAGCCTTTGGGTTGTCTCTCGTTTGCCATTGAAAGCAGATCTTACTCTTCTATAAGAGTGGTTTTCTGGGAGGAATACCCTAAAGAAGTCATATACTGTCTTTCGTAGGTCTTTGGACCACCTAGCCTTCATAGAAGGTACACAACATTTACATCCATAATAAACTTTTGTTACAATACATGCGATGTTATAGTAAAGAGAGCACGTTAGTGTTGAAGATCAAGACAGTCGCACCGAATTAAATATGTCAAAAATTAGTGCTTTGAATATAAACAAATCAAACAATATATTTACTTGAGTAAACTCCTAACCCCGGATAATCATGTGTGGTGTATGCACATATGCCATACAACGTAAAAAACCTCTATGATGGGATGGGTCTTGACACATCATATACATGTATCCCTTCCAATATTTCCTTGAATTCATCGATCAATGGTTGTAGGTAAACCTCCTTATTCTTCATTTGTCTTCTACCAGAGACTACAAGAGCCAACATAAAATGTTCATTCTTCACGGAAAACCATGGGGGGTATTTTTATTGATCACTACTATAGGACAAACAATATAGATGGTGTTTGGTTGGGAATATGGTTTTCCATGCTCAATCGGAGGCTATCTACTTCATCCTTGAATTTATCGGGCCATGTATCCTCTATATGTTTCATGGCTATTGAATATGTTGGGATTCACATAAATCATTCTTCACTTCGGTGCGATGCATGCCATCCCTACAGCATAGCTAATTCTTTGCAATGAAAGAGCTTATGGATTATAGGTATGTGCCTCACTATCTTATGAAGAGGACCATGTTCTTTACCCTTCTTTTTTTATTCTTTGTACCTGTCATGCCCACATTTTGGACATTTCTCTTTGTCTGCATATTCGCTTCTATATAGAATACAATCATTGGGACACACATGATATGATATGTACTCTATACCCAACATTTTCTTTGCCTCTTTGCAGTTATTGGGAAATACATTATCATTCGGAAGTACCTCATCTTTGAAGAACCTGCAGTTAGTGGGAAATACAAATGTACAATGTCATTTAAGGTTCATAAAATCAGTCATTTTCAATGATGATTGTGTCACAAGATTCCTCAAAATATAATGTAGTTGACGGTCATTTACCTCAACATTGCTGAAAAACACGCGTCTGGCATGCCATACTTTGCTTTCAAGTTGTGCAGTAACATTGTTGTCCTAAATGTTGAATTTTCAGTATTAAATCACAATACTATAGGATCTTTGCTGAGAGAATAACATCTACAGTATATCAATGCATGACAATCATAATATGACAAGCATCACAAGCATCATAAGAATCAAAAGCATAGAGACAAGAGACACAGAGTTTCCGTGGGGAAAACCCTAAGGTGAAAAACCCCACAACTTCCTCAGAGATAGAGAGAGCAATGGCTCAACCAAAATACAACCAAATAATACAGAGATAGTCTCCTAGCAGATGATCCTCCTCCTCCTCACTAGTGCGCCACTTTCCAGAGAGAGAGATAGATACTTTTCCGAGTGAGTAAAATAGAGATCTCCTATCTCTATTTATACTCACCTTTTTGCCCAGTGACCTACTGGGGCCGACTTGTCTACTTTAGTACATCCACATTATATTATATATTAATTAGGGCCGACCCCATAAGGTGGTCTAATAACCCATCGGCAAGTACACACACTTGCGACACTTGTCAATCCACATGACGACACTTCCTTATAGAGGAATAACACATCTCTTATAAGGGTACAATAAATATACATATAATATACTGATGAAATACATTCCGAAGTTACATATACATCAACACTCCCTCTTAACAAGGAAGGTATTTCTCGACACAGATTTGCTAGACAAGTCTTCTTCTCTGGATCATCATCATCGATGCATCGTCATCGTCATCGTCACTGCTGCTGCTATCTCGTCCAATCTCTGTCTCTACTCGTCATAGGAAGTTCTACAGAGCCAGTCCTTTTTCATACTGGATGTAGGCCCACCACCTGCAGGTCTTCATCATCACTGGCCATACTGTGGAATCCTCAGGACTTTTACGTGCGTCACAAAACCTCGAAAGAGCATCCCAGGATATTACGGGTACACAACTCCAACCTGTAGGATCTCCCAGGGCGTTATTACATGTGACCCCACCACAAAACCTCGAAAGAGCATCTTAGGATGTTACGGGTACACAACTCCGACCTAAGATCTCCCAGGGCACAAATTACATGTGGTCCACCACAAAACCTAGCAAGAGCATCTCAGGATGTTACGGGTACACAACTCCGACCTGAGATCTCCTAGGGCACAAATTACATGTGGACATGGCAAAACCTCGCAAGAGCATCTCAGGATGTTACGGGTACACAACTCCGACCTGAAATCTCCCAGGGCCCAAATTACATGCCATAGGACAAAACCTCGCAAGAGCATCTCAGGATGTTACGGGTACACAACTCCGGCCTGAGATCTCCCAGGGCAACGAATTACATGTCCTCCCAGAGCAATGTCTCGAAAGAGCATCCCAGGCTGTTACGGGTACACAACTCCGACCTATAGGATCTCCCAGACATGCTCATCTGCACAACCTGATCCACGGCCACAGAGTATCAACCTGATACTCACCATACATCATCCTGATGTACTCATGATCGTCCTGATCATAATCACTGCAACGTCCTGCTGCAAGTCATCTGGAGCAACATCCTGAAGCTCGTCATCTATGATCATCCTGATCATCACTGCAACATCCTGCTGCATGATCTACCTGATCATCAATGCATCTTCCTGATGCATACCAAGTATCATACATGATCCTCCTGATCATCAATGCATCTACCTGATGCATACCAAGTATCTACCTGATACATATCATCATACATGATCCTCCTGATCATCAATGCATCTACCTGATGCATACCAAGTATCTACCTGATACATATCATCATACATGATCCTCCTGATCATCAATGTATCTACCTGATGCATACCAAGTATCTACCTGATACATATCATCATACATGATCCTCCTGATCATCAATGTATCCACCTGATACAAATACAAATACATGATACATATCACCATACATGATCCACCTGATCATACAATGTATCCACCTGATACATATACAGATACATGGTCCAAGCATCCAACATGATGCATAAACAATACATACACATGATCCAACTGATCATATCCTGCATCCAGCATGATGCGTACATACATACATAAAATGATCCAACTGATCATATCCTGCATCCAACATGATGCGTACATACATACATAAAATGATCCAACTGATCATATCCAGCATCCAACATGATGCGTACATACATACATAAAATGATCCAACTGATCATATCAAGCAGAAACTAGAACATCATCCTGATGCTCATCATCCAGCGCTTACATCCACAGCCATGTGAAGGATCCTCCTTCCAACATGCTTGGAATGGCTTCAGCAAATGTGTCCATCACTTCTTCCTCGAAGTGTCCTCGATCTGAATAACGCCAAGCCTCTCTCTGAAGTACTCGAACTTCACCCTGGCTAGTGGCTTCGTCAGCACATCTGCAATCTGCTCGTCCGTCGCAACATACAGGAGCTTCACAGCTCCTCTCTGCACCATATCCCTGAAATAGTGATATTTGATCTCTATGTGTTTCGACCTGTCATGAAACACTGGGTTCTCGGACAGCTTCACACAACTCTGGTTATCACAGAAGATACCAGTAGCCTCCAACGGGAGATCAAATAACTCAGACAGTAGCTTCCGTAGCCATACTGCCTCACAACTAGCTGAACAGGCTGCAACATACTCTGCCTCAGCTGTACTCAGTGCTACGCAGGACTGCTTCCTGCTAAACCAAGAGATCACCCCTGATCCCATACTGAAGCAACACCCAGATGTGCTCTTCCTATCTGCAGCACTGCCAGCCCAATCTGAATCAACATAACCCTGTGGGTTAAACTTTTGATTTGCCTCATATCTGAGCCCATAATCCACTGTACCCTTTAGGTACCTCAGAACATGCTTTACAGCAACTAGATGAACACTCCTCGGATCCGTCAGGAACTGGCTCAATGTGTTCACAGCAAAGCAAATATCTGGTCTCGTGTTCGTCAGGTACATCAAGGACCCAATAATCTGACGATACATAGAAACATCAACTGGCTCAGATGAAGCATCACAAAGAAGCTTCAGATTCGATGCCATAGGTGTGGCCATGGCTTTGCAATCCATCATCCCAAATCTCTTCAGGATATCTACTGTGTACTTCCCTTGACCAAGGAAGATCCCACCTGCATTCTGCCACACTTCCATACCTAGGAAATAGTGCATCATTCCCAAATCTTTCATATCGAATTCCGCTGCAAGCTTCCTCTTGGTATCTGCAATCATTCTGTCATCTCCTGTCATAAATAGGTCATCCACATATAGTAGTAGAATCACAGGATTCCCTTCCTCAACCTTGTAGTAAAGGTTGGAATCCGCTTTACTCTTGGTAAAGCCCAAACTAGATAGGAAACTGTCCATCCTACCATACCAGGTTCTGGGAGCTTGCTTCAAGCCATACAAGGCTTTCTTCAATCTGCATACATAAGATTCCCTGTCATGTATTTCAAAGCCGAGTGGCTGTTCCACATATACTTCCTCTTCTACTACACCGTTCAGGAAAGCAGTCTTGACATCCATCTGGTGTATCTTCCATTTCATTGCTCCGGCCAAGGAAAGTACTGTTCTGATGGAAGTATATCTGGCTACAGGTGCAAAGGTTTCTTCATAGTCTATTCCTTCCTTCTGAGAGAAACCACGAGCTACGAATCTTGCTTTATATTTTTCCACACTGCCATCTGCAGCATGCTTGATTTTGTAGATCCACTTGGAAGTCACAACAGACTTCCCTTTAGGTCTTGGGACAATATCCCAAACATCATTCTTCATAATTGATTGATATTCCTCAACCATAGCATCCTTCCATTCTTTCTTTTCTGCTGCCTCTTCATAACTGGAAGGCTCTTTGTTCATGATGTCACAGAGTAAAGCAACATAACTGGTGTGTGATCTGGTTCTCTTCTTTGCTCTGTGTTCTTCTTCTGGAATGCCAAATCTTTCTGCATCATGAATGAGCTCTCTAACCCATACAGGTTTCCTCTTGTGAGAGTTATCCTCACGAGGTGGATCTACAGGTTCTTGTGGATCTTCAAACTCACGAGCAGTTTCTGGAACTGTATCAGTCATGGTAGTGTCTTGAAATCTTGTTTCCTTAGGTTCTTCATAATCTTCAATAGGTGCCTTTCTTGATTTGATGAATGCTGAATTTTCATCAAATGTTACATCCCTGCTGACATCAATCTTCTTGAACCCTGGAAAATATATTCTGTAAGCCTTCGAGCTTTCACTATAACCCACAAAGATGCCTTTCTTTCCTGAAGGATCTAGCTTAGTCCTCTTCTCCTTTGGGACATGAGTGTATACTGGACAACCAAATATTCTGAGATGGCTGACTTCAGGTTTCTTACCAGAGAAGACTTCTTCTGGTGTCTTGTTGTCCAATATCTTGTGGGGTGTTCTATTCTGCACATATACAGCTGTTCTAGCTGCTTCTGCCCAAAGATGCATAGGAAGATCCTGGTCATGCAACATTGCCCTTGCTGCTTCCATGATAGTTCTATTCTTCCTTTCTGCAACTCCATTCTGTTGAGGATTATATGGAGCAGTCAACTCCCTCTTAATCCCTGAATCACTACAAAGCTTCTTGAAGTCATTTGAGGTGAATTCTCCACCATTGTCAGATCTGAATGTTTTGATTTTCTTGTCAGTTTGATTTTCCATCAAGTTTTTGAATTCCTTGAATTTATCAAACACCTCATCTTTGCCCTTCAAGAAGTATACCCAAGTCTTCCTGGAGAAGTCATCAATAAATGATACATAGTAAACATACCCACTTAGGGAACTGGATGACATGGGGCCACATACATCTGAGTGGATGATTTCCAGGATGTCTTTTGCCTTGCTTTCACTGCTTGGGAAAGCCTTCTTAGTGTTCTTACCTTTTGCACATCCTTTGCAAACCCCTTCATGTTTGGTCTTGATTTCAGGAAGACCTTCTACAGCCTTGCTTGCAATTGGAAGTGCTCTATAGTGCATGTGAGCAAGTCTCCTATGCCAAAGTTCACTTGGCTCCATGGATTCATGTACCATGGCATGTTCAGGTTGACACTTTAATTTATACAAGCCTCCCTCTTGCTCTCCAATCACTACTGCATCATCTATAGTCTTTCCCTTTGGCCACATTAGTACTTGGCCATCAACAAATGCAACCCTCATACCTTTTGCATCTAGAGCAGAGATGGAGAGTAAGTTCTTCTTGAGCCCAGGTACATAGAGAACTTCCTTCATCTTCAGAGATTTTCCAGAATCTAAGTTGTAAGAGGCTTCACCACTTCCTTTGATTGGATATTGATAATCATCCCCAAGTTTCACCTTATGGGGTGATTCATGTTCAGAAAGGTTCACAAATGATTCCTTGAACCCAGTCATGTGTTTGGAAGCCCCACTATCAATCAACCAATCATTACATCCATGGGAGATGGTACCTGTAAGAGCGAAAATTAGAACATATTCTTCTTCACTTGATGAGTCATCATCACTACTACTTTCTGCCCTAGCCTTCTTCTTTGGAGGTTCATCATCTTCGACAGCATGGGCATGAAACCTTCTTTTGCTACCTTTCTTCTTCTTACTGGAGTTGTTCTTATTATCCCTTTTGTTCTTGGGACAATCTGAAGCAAAGTGACCCTTCTCATTGCATGTGAAGCATCTTAGGTCCTTCTTATTCTTTTGATGGAATCTTTTGGGGTGAGGGTGATCCTTCTTGGTTTTGCTTCTTTTGGTGTGAGCTGCAAGAGCTTGATCTTCACCTCCCATCTTTTCCTCACGAGCTATAAGCCTAGCTTCTTCTTGAGAACATTCTTCCCGAAGTCTACTGAAGGAGATCAACTTCTTCCTTGCACAAATTCCTTGAATAAAGGAATCCCATGACCTGGGTAGGCCATTTAGAGTGGTCATCACCACTTCACCATTCTCCACCATTTCATCTACTGCTTCTAATTGTTCCTTGATCTGAGAGACTCTTGAAAAGTAGGATTGAATGGTTTCCCCATTCTGAAACTTTACTGCTTTCAATTGGTTCCGCAGGGTCATCTTCCGATTTATGTTCTTTCCTTCAAATAGCTTGGTCAAAGATTCAAACATCTCTTTGGGTGTCTTGAGAGAAGACACATGGGGTATGAGATGGTCTTTGATAGAATCAGCAATGATTCTCTTTGCCTTGACCAAGTTCTTCTTGTGCAATACCTTGGCCTCTTCATCCTCTGGGATAGGGATGTCTTCTTTCACATATGAGTCCAACTCATTCTCTTCCAGGATTAGCCCAATCCTATACTTCCAGGCTCGGAAGTTATCAGCCCCTTCAAGCTTATCCTCAAGCTTGGTGTGAAGAGACATCTTTAAGAGTACTTCAAATGGAAATAGAAAAGATTTAGAACTTACCACTTGAAGTGCTGAAAACTGGATCTGGTCCCGGATTAGGGTTTGTCAGAGAAACCCTAAAAATTCAAAATGTGAATTTCAAAATTCTGAAAGGATAGAAAGATGCGCCTTGGAGAGATGATCAGCCTAGTACATTTAGAATTTGAGATCAGCAAAGTCTTGTCCTTCAAAATTGCCTTTTTGTCCTCCCGGGTTCACTGGGGAGAGCCCTGAATTAGGGTTTGAGTTTCCCGGAGATCTACCCAGCCAAAAATCTCGATCCAAAGCTCAAACCTTCGATTTTTGCAAGGAGCTTCCAGCTGTACCTTCAGTTTCCAGAAATTCCTATTTTTGTGGAAACCCTAATTTTTAGGGCCAAAACTGAAAATGCTCGGAACTGAAATCTGATTGGACAGAAAGATGCGCCTTGATGAGTAGATCCAATCTACTATACTGAATTTCAAAAATCTGTGGAGAGAAACCCAATAAACAAGCAATACAAGCTTCCGTCACTGCAAAATGTCTTCTTCTCAGTTAAGCTCTGATACCATGTTGAATTTTCAGTATTAAATCACAATACTATAGGATCTTTGCTGAGAGAATAACATCTACAGTATATCAATGCATGACAATCATAATATGACAAGCATCACAAGCATCATAAGAATCAAAAGCATAGAGACAAGAGACACAGAGTTTCCGTGGGGAAAACCCTAAGGTGAAAAACCCCACAACTTCCTCAGAGATAGAGAGAGCAATGGCTCAACCAAAATACAACCAAATAATACAGAGATAGTCTCCTAGCAGATGATCCTCCTCCTCCTCACTAGTGCGCCACTTTCCAGAGAGAGAGATAGATACTTTTCCGAGTGAGTAAAATAGAGATCTCCTATCTCTATTTATACTCACCTTTTTGCCCAGTGACCTACTGGGGCCGACTTGTCTACTTTAGTACATCCACATTATATTATATATTAATTAGGGCCGACCCCATAAGGTGGTCTAATAACCCATCGGCAAGTACACACACTTGCGACACTTGTCAATCCACATGACGACACTTCCTTATAGAGGAATAACACATCTCTTATAAGGGTACAATAAATATACATATAATATACTGATGAAATACATTCCGAAGTTACATATACATCAACACTAAATTGTGTAGACTTTGACCGAACAGGTCCAAAGACAAGTGCGGTGGAAGTTCATTTAAGGATTTTGAAGAAGGATTCAGTGATATGAACATCATCCCCTATATCATTGTCCTGGAATGTATGTAACAACATTGCATCCATGGCACTCCTTTGTCATAATAACTCATCCATAACAACCTCTACTTCATTGCCTCCATTGCCAATGTTGATGTATTTGTAACTTTGGAAGATATTCACTTGTATATTGTATGTATTACATTTGTACTTTATTGTATCCTCAACGGAGATGTATTATTCCTCCGATTGAAAGTGTCGTCATTTGTATTTGCAAGTGTTGCAAGTATTATTGTAAGTGTCGCAACTTATATTTGATGGGTTATTAGACCACCTTGGTGGGGTTGGCCCTGTATGAGTTGTGTGGGTCAAAGGGTTATTAGACAACCCTAGTGGGGTCGGCCCAATTAGCATTATGTTAAGTGGTTAAGTTGGGGCCGACCTAGTTAGAGTTAAAAGTCAAGTGAAGTAAAGTATAAATAGAGAGTGTGACTCTCTCATTTATTCATTCACACACTCACTCACTTCGCATTAGTGAGAGACAGGAGGAGTGCGCACAAGTGGAGGAGGATCAGCTGCTAGAAGAATACTTCTTGTTGTGGGGTTTGATCTTTGTGATCTTTGTATTGATGCTCATTCTATCTCTGAGGAAGTTGCGGGGTTTTTCACCTTCTTGGTTTTCCCCGGTGAAATGCTTTGTGTCTCTTGTCTCTTGTGTTTTATATGTTGTACATATTGTTCTCTCAGTTAAGATCCTAGATCAGATTGAATTAAATGCTGAAAAACTAACATGGTATCAGAGCTAGCCTGAAGGAAGGCATGGTATGGCATTTATGACACTTGTTGCACTTGCGACAAATTGGAAGCTGGGGCTTGGTATAGTAAAAACCAGTCATCGTGGAACTTTCACTAAATCCATTTTGGAGAAGGTTCAGGATCTGAAACTTCTACAGGATGAATATGAAATTTCCATGTACCTTGTTTCCAAAGGACAGCCTCAGATTCGTTGTACTTTGTGAGATATGATCCGTACAAGTTAGGGTTTCTGGCTCTTCCAGAATGCAGTCATAAACAGGTGACCTAGGAAAAAAGGTCATATCTTGGGCTAGGAAGCTCCAAATGGAATTCCGTAAAAAGCGAGAGTTAGGCAACGGACTGTAATTTCACAATTCAGGGTTTCAGAGGCTGGAGTTGAAACAGTGACACGTGGCATGCCATACAAGTTAGTTATATTGTTTCATCCCATACACAGGTCACGTTGCGACACTTGGCATATCTCTCTCTCAGAGAATCCATTTGAGCTCAAATATGTGGGGTTGGAAATATGACAGGTAATTCTACAACAGGCCGTAGTTTTATACTGTAAGGATCCTAAATTTTAGAGATACATCACAAACAATATGGAATATATTTCTGTCCAAACAGAATTGGATTCTGAGCACTTTCATTTTTGGTTTGTCACTGCTGCGGGAAATTAGGGTTTCGAAGAAAGTTGGAATTTTAGGAATCCGAGACCACGGCTGGATGCTCCTCAAGAAAATTGAAATTTAGAGACCAAGATCGAATTTTTTGGTTGGGAAGAACCCCAGGCATCATCAAACCCTAGTTCGGGATTTTTATCGGAAAGGTGGAAAATTAGGGTTACTGCAAAAGTTGAAATTTTTGGAATCTGTGACCACGGATGGATTCTCCTCAGAAAAATTGAAGTTTAGAGCACAAGATTGAAATTCTTTGGCTAGGCAGAACCCCGGGCATTATGAAACCCTAGTTCGGGATTTTGACTAGAAGATCCGAAAGTTTCAAAGGCAATTTTGAGGGGTCAAATTTTGCAGATTTCAAAATTGAAGTATACCAACTTGATCATCTTAGAAAGGCGCATCTTTTCATCCAATCATAAGTTTGAAATTCAAAGTTTGGATTTTTAGGGTTTCTCTGTCAAATCCTAACCAGCTCCAGATCTAGCTTCATCAAATCAAAGTGGATAGGGTTAATCCTAGAAGAGAATGATTTGGACACCTACACAAGTGAAGAGATTTCAGTTGCATAGGGAGTTGAGGCTAAGGCCTTACATAAGAAAACTACAAGCAATCCGGATAGGTATGACTTGAGGAGATACAGGTGAATGATATAAGACATTCATTGATTAGGTGTATGACACTTATGATTGTACTAATACACTGTGGTGTTGTATGAGGATGATGTTGTCCACTAACATGAAGGGTACATCAAGAACATATGACCCTGGTGACATGAAGACAAAGAATCATCCATAGTCATGGATCACATAGAAGCTCTACTTACGAGTGCACACTTAAGCATGCATAGTGGTCCAAAATGGTTCAAGGACAGATAATCAAGGACGCAAATATCAAGAGGGAGCACACTCCAGTAGTTCCTGCAAGGAAGCAAAGATTGAGAGGGATTCCACCCAACAACCAAACAAAGATAAGTATTTGAATTCTTATTTCTTGTATATATGATTACCTAAATGATGTTGTTCAGTCATGTACATACTTATGTTCCTAGATTTAGGATGTATATTATGCATTTTAGAAAAGTTGCATTAATGAACAAGATACTGCTAATATGCAAGTAATGGGTAAGTGGCCTATGGTATTGTACAACATTCCATTGCTACTTATCTAGAATGAAACCTCTTTGCTGACATGTTGGGAGTTATGCACACTCTTAACAAATGTTCTGGTAGAGATGGAAGGCATCTATAAAGTTACGAGATATGGATGAATGTTGTATTGAAGCATTGGCTAAGATAATTGCATGACTGTATGACATATGCCTTTATGTGTAAGACTTTGTTCTATAAAAATATGAGAAGTTTCTAATCATGCAATTGAATTTGACTTGTAGGAAAATACCGTGTACCATCACCTACAAGAGAGACTTGTTTCGAAGAACAAGCAATGGAGACTCAACAACAACATTTGTTCCAACGACGAAGTTCAAGAAAACTACCTATTGAAGATATTGAAGAATCTGAAGTTCCTAGGATCAGGGATGCAGTAATGGAAGGATGCCATGATCGAGGAATACCAATCAATCGTGAAGAATAATGTTTGGGATTTGGTCCCAAGATCAGAAGGGAAGTCTGTTGTGACTTCCAAGTGGATCTACAAGATCAAGCATGATGCATATGGAAGCATAGAAAAATACAAGGCAAGGTTTGTGGCTCGTGGCTTCTCCCAGAATGAAGGGATAGATTATGAAGAGACTTTTGCATCTGTAGCCAGATACACTTCCATCAGAACAGTACTTGCTCTAGTTGCAGTGATGAAGTGGAAGATACACCATATGGATGTCAAGATAGCTTTCTTGAATGGTGTAGTTGAAGAGGAAGTGTATGTGGAGCAGCCACTTGGTTTTGAGACACATGACAGGGAGTCATATGTGTGCAAGTTAAAGAAAGCCTTGTATGGCTTAAAGCAAGCACCCAGGACATGGTATGGCAGAATAGACAACTTCCTGTATAGTTTGGGCTTTACCAAGAGTAAAGCAGATTCCAACCTTTACTTCAAGGTTGAGGAAGGAAATCCAGTGATACTCCTATTGTATGTGGATGATCTGTTTGTGACAGGTGAGGATAGGTTGATTGCCGACATGAAGAGGAATATTGCTACCGAGTTCGAGATGAAGGACTTGGGTATGATGCATTACTTTCTCGGTATGGAGGTGTGGCAGAGTACAGATGGAATATTCCTTGGACAAGGGAAGTATGCAGTAGAGATCCTGAAGCGATTCGGGATGATGGAATGCAAGGCCATGGCCACACCTATGGCATCGAACCTGAAGCTATTGAGTGATGCTTCGTCAGAGTCGGTTGATGCCATGATGTATTGTCAGATGATTGGGTCCTTGATGTACCTGACAAACACAAGACCAGATATTTGCTTTGTTGTAAAGCATATTTTGAGGTACCTCAAGGGTATGGTTGATTATGGGCTCAAGTATGATGTGAATCAAAAGTTTAACCTGGAGGGTTATGTTAATTCAAATTGGGTAGGCAATGCTGCAGATAGGAAGAGTACTTCGAGGTGTTGCTTCAGTATGGGATCAAGTGTGATCTCTTGGTTTAGTAGGAAGCAGTATTGCGTAGCACTAAGTACAGCCGAAGCAAAGTATGTCGCAGCTTGTTTGGCTAGTTGTGAGGCAGTATGTCTAAGGAAGCTACTGTCTGATTTATTTGATCTCCAGTTGGATGCTACTTGTATCTATTGTGACAACCAGAGTTGTGTGAAGTTGTCAGAGAACCCGATGTTCCATGACAAATTGAAGCATATCGAGATCAAATATAACTATATCAGGGATATGGTGCAGAGAGGAGTAGTGAAGCTCCTGTATGTTGCGACGGATGAGCAGATTGCAGATGTGTTGACCAAACCACTAGCCATAGTGAATTTCGAGTACTTCAGAGAGAGGCTTGGTGTACTTCAGATCGAGGTTCCTTCCAAGGGGAAGTGATGAGTTCGGAAGGCGCAGATGCACATGGGATTTTCTGACGTGGTTGTAGATGTGTTCTCCCATGGTCATGATGTAATTGCTGAGCCATTCTCACATGGTGGTAGATGTGTTCTCCCATGGTGCAGATGTAAGGGCTGGAGCCATTCTCACACGGTGGTGGATGTGTTCTCCCATGGTGTAAATGTAAGGGCTGAATCCATTTTTCACATGGTGGTAGATGTGTTCTCCCATGGTGAAAAAGTAAGGGCTGGAGTTTTCCCCAAATGGTGGTAGATGTGTTCTCCCATGTCAATGGTGTAAGTGTTGTATGATGTGCATCTGGGCTGTGCTCCATGGACGATAAGATGATCTGAAGAGGAAAATCATATGTGATGATCATCAGCTCGATGCTCTAGATGATATGCATCAGGATGATTCTGTGACGATGATCGAGATGATCATGCGATGATGATATGCATCAGGACAATGCTATGACGATGATCAGGATGATGTACTGTATGATGATGATCAGTATGATCATGAACATCAGGATGATGCTTTGTGCGAGGATGATCAGGTTGATCTTGAGTATCAGGATGGTACTCTGTGGTCATGGATAGGTTGTGCAAGGGTAGCATGTAATATGTCCTGGAGATCCGGATAGGTTGTGCTAGTCACGTAAAATGCCTAGGATGCTCTTTAGAAATATTGCTGGGCAAGACACTCTTTTAAGGTTTTGCTAGACCACATGTAATACGTCCTGGAAATCCGGACAGGTTGTGTTAGTCACGTAAAAGGCCTCAGATGCTCTTTAGAGATCTTGTTGGGAAAGACACTCTTTTAAGGTTTTGTGAAGGCCACATGTAAAAGATCCTGGGAGATCCGATAGGTTGAGCTGTGTGCTCGTAAAAGTCCTGGGATTCTCTTTAGAGGTTTTGTTGACGCACGTAATCAGTCCTGAGGATTCCACAGGATGGACAACTCGCAGATATGATGGAGACCTACATGAGGCTAGGCCTACATCCAACATGAAAAAGGGATGGCTCTGTAGAACTTCCTATGACGAGAAGAATTGAGAGATAGCACTAGTGATCGAGATGAAGAGTACAGCAACAGTGACGATGATGCTCTGTGATCCAATGATGATGATCCAGCTCCAGTATTGAAGACTTGTGTCAAGAGAATACCTTCCTAGTTAAGAGGCAGTGTTGATGTATTTGTAACTTTTGAAGATATTCACTTGTATATTGTATGTATTACATTTGTACTTTATTGTATCCCCAACGGAGATGTATTATTCCTCCGATTGGAAGTGTTGTCATTTGTATTTGCATGTGTCGCAAGTATTATTGTAAGTGTCACAACTTATATTTGATGGGTTATTATACCACCTTGGTGGGGTCGGCCTTGTATGAGTTGTGTGGGTCAAAGGATTATTAGACCACCCTAGTGGGGTCGGCCTAGTTAGCATTATGTTAAGTGGTTAAGTTGGGGCCGACCTAGTTAGAGTTAAAAGTCAAGTGAAGTAAAGTATAAATAGAGAGTGTGACTCTCTCATTTATTCATTCACACACTCAATCACTTCACATTAGTGAGAGAGAGGAGTGTGCACAAGTGGAGGAGGAGCAGCTTCTAGGAGAATATGTCTTGTTGTGGGGTTTGATCTTTGTGATCTTTGTATTGATGCTCATTCTATCTCTAAGGAAGTTGCAGGGTTTTTCACCTTCTTGGTTTTCCCCGGTGAAATGCTTTGTGTCTCTTGTCTCTTGTGTTTGATATGTTGTACATGTTGTTCTCTCAGTTAAGATCCTAGAACAGATTGAATTAATTGCTAAAAAACTAATAGCCAACATGTGAAGAACAACTATTACTATAGGCATTCCTAATTGGCGAGGATGGATGAAGTGGAAATTGAATAGGTGGTTGATTCGACCATGCTTAGTATGATTCCTCTCCAAGTTGCGCTCTTTTTTCATCCTTCTCTTGATTTGACATTGTACTAGGGTGCAACGAAAGATGGTAGGCATGTTGCTCATCATTAGAATTCTGATTTCAAAAATATTGAACAATACATCGATGATGTTAGTAAGCACAATGCAATTGGTTTGATCTAGCATTATATAAAAGAATTATTATAGAAGCACAAGAATAATTTCAAATAGAAAATGTTAAGCTGTAAACAATTTATAAAAAAAATGTTCAGATTGAGAGATAAATTAGCATCAATTCCACATTAAATATAAAAACTTAAAATTGAGCAACACATTTTCAAATTGAATTTATAAATTAAATTAAAAAATTTATAAAACATAATTTCAAATTGAGAAATACATTAACATGAATCCCATTAAAAATTAACAAATACAATTAATCAATGTTTTTTGTCTTGCGCCCCAAGGGCACGTCTAAAGGTAATCCCAATGCAAGGTGTCTCTGACGAGCGGTTGGTGGTCTACGAAATTTATAGTTTATTAACAACTCATCACCAGGAGAAAAACTACGTATTGCATGTAAAACAAAATTTTTGGATATTTTCATTTTCATAAAGAACTCCTGGTCATTGAAATGTTCCTCAAATGAACAATTTGGGGAAAATAAAGAGCACCTAGAACTATTTATGAACCCTACAATGTTCCAATGAGTGTGTGGATGACCATCTATATATAATAAGTTCTTCATGTTAAAGTTTCCATAAACACAACCATTAATGCACATACTATACATGGAAATGGTGTGATTGTATTTAACAATATTCAAGAAATCAGACCAACAATAGATAAGACCGCAAAATGGCATACCAGTAATTGTTTGGGAGGAACGAATACATGTGATTTAAGGATAAACAACCCAATATTTGTAGCATCTATATTAGACTTGGAAATCATAAAACGATTACCACAAAAGGATAATTTGGTTCCAACATCAAGCACATGTAGAGAAGATGACCAAGCTCCATACAAAGTGCAGTTGTAAGAAGTTTGATATTTACTTTGCAAGTTCATAGGAAGGGAGAAATCGTCGCTACCCTCCAACAATTGGACAGACCTCGGTGTGTACTTGGACAGTTTTGCTCTCAACTCATGCAACTTTTTGGATCTTCTAGTAAAGATGGTTTGGGTGGCATTCATATCATACTTTAGATCACTAGAAATTTCAGTTGATTAAACAAAAGCATAGGGGTTCGTCAATTTAGGATGAGACATAGTTGTTTTGGATTCCAACTTTTAAAAAAATGAGCATAGGGAAGTGTTACTACGTGTCTTTTCTATATCACCTATTGGATTGTTTACGGCAGTAGGGGGTATTAGACCATCAACATTGGGTAATCTATCATTGGTGTAATGGGTGAGTGTGACACACCGAGGGTTCTCCTTCAACCCTTGACATTTTGAACAACCACAAACTACTGGGGTGTTATTGCGCCAAGAGGCGCTCTACAACCCAGTATGAGGGAGATATTGTAACATTTGTCCATGTTTGTCCTTATTGTCGGCCATAAACAAAAAAGAATAATGCAAAGTAAAAAGTAAATATGAGGGAGATCTTGTAACATTTGTCCATGTTTGTCCTAATTGTCGGCCATAAACAAAAAAGAATAATGCAAAGTAAAAAGTAAATATGAGGGAGATCGTGTAACGTTTGTCAATGTTTGTCCACCATAAACAAAAAAGAATAATACAAAGTAAAAAGTAAAAAAAAACATGGACAAACATACAAAGTAATACAAAGTAAAAAGAATAAAAAAACAATACAACATAAAACAAAGTAAAAAAGAATAATACAAAGTAAAAAGTATTAATACAAGAGGTTTGGACAAACATACAAAGTAAAAAGAATAAAAAGACAATACAACATAAAACAAAGTAAGAATGAATAATACAAAGTAAATAATGCACCTCGAGAGATTTGATCCCTCTCGGCGCTTGACAGAGCCTAGGATTTGGATCTAAGATGGTAAAATAGTTCCATCTCACGACGAATTATCGTCGATGAACCATTATGGCAGCTTTAAGATGACATGTTACACTTGGTGGGGTAAAGCGACTGCCCATTTTCATCTACAAATTGCTTACAGTATCTTTCTCCTAATAAGAGATTACAACATTTTGAAATTGGTGGAATGTCTTGTGCATCCGAACTTGAACCTGAATCAGGATCCTACAATAAAGAATAAATCAATGTTCAGATTCACATGGATAAGTAACTTATATTCAAATAAATATTCAAAATATAAATAAAACCTACTGGGGATGGAAAGGGATAACTCATTGAACTTTGAAAAAGATGGAATGAGTTGGAATATGAAGAATTGGCCATTTGATACTACAAACATTTCTCCCTGCATTTGAACCAAATCAACAATCAATATACTTCTCTACAATCCTAAAATATTTTCAAGAACTATATCACAATCTAACTTCCAATATAGTTTGGAAACCATTTTGTAAGAATAAAGTGAGTTTAAGCAACATATATATACTATGGAATATTGTAATTGGTTTGGTTAAATACTAAAAGAAAATTTGGGATGAATATATAATTTTAAGTGGACACATAAAACCAGATGATTTTCAAATTAAATTGGTGCGTCTATTCATATATACATGCACCGATGCGCTCACATATACAAAACACACCAGTGCGCAACAACTATAAATGCACCATGAAAGAACATATGATAAATTCCCCGCGGTAGAAAATATCTGCTACATTTTGTAGCAAATATTTTTACATACATTTTTAAAACATAATTCATTCTGTTTTGTTTCCTACACATAAGCGAACTATGGCGTCTGAATTATACATGCACCGTAGCACGAGTTTTTAAAATTTTTGTTTGGCCAGTGTGTTGTACATATGTACGCACCGGTGCGACATGAAAACAAGCGCACCTAAATGCCGAAAATCAAAATTCAAAAAAAATTCACAAGCTATTTTTTCCCTAAACTAAAAAAATGGCGGCAATTTTAAGTTCAGAAACTAATTCTAAATAGTGTTTAAAATAAAATAAAAACCTAAACATTAATTCATTCTTTTGTTGGAAATTTCAAGGGAGAGTTTTAGAAGAGAGACTTACGTGGAACGAGTTTGGAGCAACTTGAAGGAGTTATGAGGGTCGAAATTTGTTAGTTATGGTGAATCAAACAAAACCCTGCATAATAGAAATTTCAAGTATGTAAATATTACTGGTGATCTTATTATCTTATTTAGAGTTTAACTAGATTTAGAAAAAAAGACTTCATACTTACCTTCAATTTTGCAACCCTTATTTTCTCGTTGCTTCTTTTCGTTTTATGTGGCTACACAATTTTACATTAGGGTTTAAATCCCTTTATTGTTATACATAATTATGATTTCACCTTTTAGGGATTTTGGATTTGATAAGCTTGTGATTATATATAGAAAGCATAGGGTTGTTGGGATTTTCCTATACTCCATCCTAGTCCTACCAGCATTATCCATTTTTTCATTTTCAGTCATGCATGCATTTTGCATGCAGTCATGATTTTGCATGCACGCGGTCATGATTTTGCATGCATGCATGCAATTGCATACATCCCAGTCATCAGTCCCAACACCTAACCCTCAGTTAGCTAGCCCCAGGAGCTTCTCACTGATCAGTTTTAACCCTCCTAGTGCTTAGTGCGCCCTGCATGAAATTGCATGCATCCCAGGTGCACTTTCTCACCTACCACTCAGTTGTACTTCAATTAGTTGAGTTATCTTTAGTTCTTTCCTTGATTTAAGGCTAGATTAACTCTCAACTGACTATATCACTATGATGGACCTCCAATGAGACTAGACTTCCCATTCTGACTCCAGTTAGCTCCTCATGCACCCTCCACTAAGCCTCCTTCATTCAGTTAGTGCCTCCATGTGCTAGTTACACCTACCACACTCAGTTAGACTCAATTTGACATCTGGTTGACAGTTACTTGTGCATTGATGACTCCACTGATGATGAGGAGGACTTCTAGTTGTACTTTGATGACACTCCAGTGATCTTTTGATCTCTCCATGCAGGCTAATTCGAATTACACCCTTGGTATTCGAATCCTGTGCATTGCCTCATTATTGTTTTACTATTCAGATTAATGAAACATGTGTGCATATTCTGTTCATATCTTAGTTCCAATGGATCTATGTTCTGTTGCTCTATTCTTCTTCTATTTTCCTAAATTCTTTCATTATGAAGTTTACATCACCTCTTTGGATCCACTGTGAGGATTTTCACATGGTATCAGAGCCATTTGAGAGTATATTCTACCTCCATTCTTGAGAGTTTTTCGCAGGTAATTCGAAGTTCCAGTAGTTGCAGCAGTAGTACCAGCAATTTCACCTTTGCATTCGCTCCAACAGTTAAGATGAGCAATTCAAATGCTCCCCTCTCTCCTAGAATCCTCACTCCTTTCAATTACTTTGATTGGAAGGTTGATATGGAAATGCATATGAGAAATAAATCTCTACACAGGATAACAATGGGAAGAGAATCCGAACCAAATTCAACTGTGGAGAAAGCCAAGCATCTAAATCGATTAGATGAAGCCTTTGGTTACATGTGCCTTCATATTTCTAGAGATCTATTGTTTCATCTCGAAGGGTTGAAGACTCCAAGAGAGTTATGGCTGAAATTAGAAGGCCTCTTTGGAAAACAAGATGAGCTAAGAGGCTATGCTCTAGAAAATGAATTGGTTTCCCTGCAACCAAGTGATTTTGAGACCATTCAAGAATTCTTCTCAAAATTTAAAGGCTTAGTTATGCAATGCAAGCAGTGTGGCATTGAGAAAAAGGATGAGCAGTTGGTGCTCTCCATTCTGAGTAAGCTAGGATCTCAATTTTCTATCTTTGTATCTACCTTCCACTCTAGATGAATGTCAATCCCTGGATGGAAGATGCCAACCTTAGAAGTTTTTACTGCAACTCTCATTCAAGAAGAAGACAAACTGATTCAAATGGGTGCCATCAAGGCCTCCAAAGATCTAGCTCTTCTAGCTGGATAAGAAAATAGTACGAATGTGAAAGGGAGGAAAAAAGGCAAGGACATGAAGCCATCTAAATCTAAGCTGACTGACAAGTCAAGTCCATCAAAAGGAGCCTCCAGCTCCAAGAAGGACAAATAGAAAAGATCTGAGTGTCCCTACTGCAAGAGAGGAAACCATACAGAGAAATCTTGCATGCACAAGAAAATAGATCAACTAACCAAGCTTCTTGGACAGAACAAAATTGTTATTCCAAAAGATGAAAAAATGTATGATTCTGGAAGTGGATCTGATGGTCATGAGGATTTCCATTCATTGATGGCTGGATTTTCAAAATCAAAGGCACTCCTCATAGATTCTGGAGCCTCCAACCACATGGTTTCCTCTAAAGAATCATTTTCTTCTTTAGATCTCAACGATGGGCCTACTATTCACATGGGAGACAAATATCAGATATCTGCCAAAGGGTTGGGTAAAGTACATATGGAGCATGGCAAGTTCAAGAATGTTCTATTCGTTCCCTCCTTGACAGCAAATTTATTGTCTGTATATCAAATGACTCACACTGGATCACCAAAGTAGGTGACTTTTGGTCCCGACACAGTTGAGATTACAGAGATCTCTACTGGCAAGACTATAGCGAAAGGGTTTGCAAATCATGCATCCAAGGCATATGAGTTTTCACATTTTCTGCCCTTCTCTCTTCCTACTCCTTCAGAATCAGATGAAGATCCGAGTGACTCTTCTTCTAATGAAGATGAATATCAAGATCTTGATGTTGAGATCAAAGGTCAAGAACATTCAGATTCAGATCCAGAAGCAACACATGTTATCCTGTTAAATTTTGAGCATTAATTCACAATACTCTAGGATCTTTACTGAGAGAATAACATGTACAGTATATCAATGCATATCAATCATAACAAGCATGTCAATCATCACAAAAATCAAAATCATGAGAGACAAGAGACATAGAGTTTCCGTGGGGAAAACCCTAAGGTGAAAAACCCCACAAGTTCCTCAGAGATAGAGAGAGCAATGGCTCAACCAAAGTACAACCAAAATACACTTGAGATAGTCTCCTAGTAGCAGATGATCCTCCTCCTCACTAGTGCGCCACTTTCTGAGTGAGAGAAGTGTGACTTTCCAAATGATGAAAATAGAGATCTCTCGATCTCTATTTATACTAACCTGTTTTCCCAGTTACACTATGGGGTCAACTTGTCTATCTAGATACATCCACAATATAATATATATTTCAGGGCCGACCCCACACATGGTGGTATAATAACCCATCGGCAAGTACACACACTTGCGACACTGGTCAATCCACATGACGACACTTCCTTATAGAGGAATAACACATCTCTTATAAGGGTACAATAAATATATATGAAATACATAGATGAAATACATTCTAAAGTTACATATACATCAACATATCCATCCAGAGCCAAGGCCAATATGGGCTCAAACAGTCCTTGCAGCTACTGGGAACACAGTTGACGATTCATCTAAACATAGAACTACCAGATTTCTGCATCATGCCAACCTTGCATTATGCCATCTACCTCTTCTTGAAAGATGCAGCATGATGGTGGGGTTCACTCTTCCATCCCTTGGGAAGACTCATAATGATCCATTCGTTCCAGTGGCAGAAAGGTTTCCTAAAAGACTTGCTTCATCCAATACATTCTCTACAAAGTGGGAGGCATATCAGAAGACCAGATCCATATCTAGCCCCTGCATTGGCATCCTACAGAGGATTAGCTTGCCAAGTTTTTGGCAAAAGCTTTCACTGAGTAAAGCTTCTTCCTTTTTTGCTTAGTATGATGGTTCTTTGAGTTATTTTACTGTTATTTTGAGGGGGGTATTTTTCCCATGAGGTTTTCCCCATTTGCTTGGTTTATGGACAGTTCTTATTTTTTATCATTTATTTGATTGTATGGGTGAACTTTGGTCCTAGTTACCAGGGCCCAGGATGGATTAAAGAGGGGTGTTGGGATTTTCCTATACTCCATCCTAGTCCTACCAACATTATCCATTTTTGCATTTTAATTCATGCATGCATTTTTCATGCAGTCATGATTTTGCATGCATCCCAGTCATCAGTCCCAGCACCTAGCCCTTAGTTAGCTAGCCTCGAGCGCTTCTCACTAATCAATTTTATCCCTCCTAGTTCTTAGTGCGCCCTGCATGCAATTGCATGCATCCCAAGCACCCTCTCTCACATACCACTCAGTTGTACTTCAGTTAGTTGAGTTATCTTTAGTTCTTTCCTTGATTTAAGACTAGACTGACTCTCAATTGACTGTATCACTCCAATGGACCTCCAATGAGACTAGACTGCCCATTCTGACTCCAGTTAGCTCCTCATGCGCCCTCCACTGAGCCTCCTTCATTCAGTTAGTGCCTCCATGTGCTAGTTACACCTACCACACTCAGTTAGACTCAGTTTGACATCTGGTTGACAGTTACTTGTGCATTTATGACTCCACTCATGATGATGAGGACTTCTAGCTGTACTTTGATGACACTCCAGTGATCTTTTGATCTCTCCATGCAGGCTAATTCGAATTACACCCTTGGTATTTGAATCCTGTGCATTGTATCATTATTGTTTTACTATTCATATTAATGAAACATGTGTGAATAGTCTGTTCCTATCTGAGTTCCATTGGATCTATGTTCTGCTACTCTATTCTTCTTCTATTTTCCTAAATTCTTTCATTGTGAGGCTTACATCATCTCTTTGGATCCACTGTGAGGATTTTCACTTCGTATCAGAGCCATTTGAGAGTATATTCTACCTCCATTCTTGAGAGTTTTTTGCAGGTAATTCGACGTTCCAGTGGTTGCAGCAGTAGTACCAGCAGTTTCACCTTTGCATTCGCTCCAGCTGTTAAGATGAGCAATTCGAATGCTCCCCTCTCTCCTAGAATCCTCACTCCTTTAAATTACTTTGATTGGAAGGCTGATATGGAAATGCATCTGAGAAATAAATCTCTACATAGGATAACAATGGGAAGAGAATCCGAACAAAATTCAGCTGTGGAGAAAGCCAAGCATCTCAATCGATTAGATGAAGCCTTTGGTTACATGTGCCTTCATATTTCTAGAGATCTATTGTTTCATCTCAAAGGGTTGAAGAGTCTAAGAGAGTTATGGCTGAAATTAGAAGGCCTCTTTGGAAAACAAGATGAGCCAAGAGGCGATGCTCTAGAAAATGAATTGGTTTCCCTACAACCAAGTGATTTTGAGACCATTCAAGAATTCTTCTCAAAATTTAAAGGCTTAGTTATGCAATGCAAGCAGTGTGGCATTGAGAAAAAGAATGATCAATTGGTGCTCTCCATTCTGAGTAAGCTAGGATCTCAATTTTCTATCTTTGTATCTACCTTCCACTATGGACGAATGTCAATCCCTGGATGGAAGATGCCAACCTTAGAAGTTTTTACTGCAGCTCTCATTCAAGAAGAAGACAAATTGATTCAAATGGGTGCCATCAAGGCGTCCAAAGATCTAGCTCTTCTAGATGGAGAAGCAAATAGTACGAATGTGAAAGGGAGGAAAAAAGGAAAAGACAAGAAGCCATCTAAATCCAAGCTGACTGACAAGTCAAGTCCATCAAAAGGATCCTCCAGCTCCAAGAAGGACAAACAGAAAATATCTGAGTGTCCCTACTGCAAGAGAGGAAACCATCCAGAGAAATATTGCATGCACAAGAAAATAGATCAACTAATCAAGCTTCTCTAACAGAACAAAATTGTTATTCCAAAAGATACAAACACATCTGATTCTGAAACTGGATCTGATGTTCATGAGGATTTCCATGCATTGATGGCTAGATTTTAAAAATCAAAGGCCCTCCTTATAGATTCTGGAGCCTCCAACCACATGGTTGCCTCTAAAGAATCATTTTCTTCTTTAGATCTCAAATATGGGCCTACTATTCACATGGGAGACAAATCTCAGATCTCTGCCAAAGGGTTGGGTACAGTAGATATGGAGCATGGCAATTTCAAGAATGTTCTATACGTTCCCTGCATGACAGCAAATTTGTTGTCTGTATATCAGATGACTCACACCGGATCACCAAAGAAGGTGAATTTTGGTCCCGACACAGTTGAGATTACAGAGATCTCTATTCGGAAGATTGTAGCAAAAGGGTTTGCAAATCATGCCTCCAAGGCATATGAGTTCTCACATTTTCTGCCTTTCTCTCTTCCTACTCCTTCAGAATCTGATGAAGATCCGAGTGACACTTCTTCTAATGAAGATGAAGATGAAGATCTTGATGTTGAGATCAAATTTCAAGAACATTCAGATTCAGATCCAGAACCAACACATGTTCTCCATCTAGAGCCAAGGCCAATATGGGCTCACACAGTCCTTGCAGCTACTGGGAGCACAGTTGAAGATTCATCTAGACAAAGAACTACCAGATTTCAGCATCATGCCAACCTTGCATCATGCCATTTACCTCTTCCTGAGATATGCAGCATGATGGTGGGGTTCACTCTTCCATCCCTTGGGAAGACTCATCATGATCCATTCATTCCAGTGGCAGAAAGGTTTCCTGAAAGACTTGCTTCATCCAATACATTCTCTACATAGTGGGAGGCACATCAGAAGACGAGATCCAGATCTAGCACCTGCATTGGCATCCTACAGAGGATCAGCTTGCCAAGTCTTTTGCAAAATCTTTCACCGAGGAAAGCTTCTTCCTTTTCTGCTTAGTATGATGGTTCTTTGAGTTATTTTACTGTTCTTTTGAGGGGGGGTATTTTTCCCATGAGGTTTTTCCCATTTCCTCAATTTATGGACAGTTCTTGTTTTTTTATCATTTATTTGATTGTATGGGTGACCTTTGGTCCTAGTTACCAGGGCCCAGGATGGATTAACGGGGGGTGTTGGGATTTTCCTATACTCCATCCTAGTCCTATCGGCATTATCCATTTTTGCATTTTCAGTCATGCATGCATTTTGCATGCAGTCATGATTTTGCATGCATGCATCCCAGTCATCAGTACTAGCACCTAGCCCTCAGTTAGCTATCCCCGGTAGCTTCTCACTAATCATTTTTAGCCCTCCTAGTGCTTAGTGTGCCCTGCATGCAATTGCATGCATCCCAGGCACCCTCTCTCACCTACCACTAAGTTGTACTTCAATTAGTTCAGTTATCTTTAGTTCTTTCCTTGATTTAAGGCTAGACTGACTCTCAACTGACTGTATCACTCTGATGGACCTCCAATGAGACTAGACTACCCATTCTGACTCCAGTTAGCTCCTCATGCGCCCTCCACTGAGCCTACTTCATTCAGTTAGTACCTCCATGTGCCAGTTACACCTACCACACTCAGTTAGACTCAGTTTGACATCTGGTTGACAGTTACTTGTGCATTGATGACTCCACTCATGATGATGAGGACTTCTAGTTGTACTTTGATGACACTCCAGTGATCTTTTTATCTCTCCATGCAGGCTAATTCGAATTACACCATTGGTATTTGAATCCTATGCATTGTATCATTATTGTTTTACTATTTAGATTAATGAAACATGTGTGAATAGTCTGTTCCTATCTGAGTTCCATTGGATCTATGTTCTGCTGCTCTATTCTTCTTCTATTTTCCTAAATTCTTTCATTGTGAGGTTTACATCATCTCTTTGGATCCACTGTGAGTATTTTCACATGGTATCAGAGCCATTTGAGAGTATATTCTACCTCCATTCTTGAGAGTTTTTTGCAGGTAATTCGAAGTTCTAGCGGTTGCAGCTGTAGTTCCAGCAGTTTCACCTTTGCATTCGCTCCAGCAGTTAAGATGAGCAATTCGAATGCTCCCCTCTCTCCTAGAATCCTCACTCCTTTCAATTAATTTGATTGGAAGGCTGATATGGAAATGCATCTAAGAAATAAATCTCTAAACAGGATAACAATGGGAAGAGAATCCGAACCAAATTCAACTGTGGAGAAAGCCAAGCATCTAAATCGATTAGATGAAGCCTTTGGTTACATGTGCCTTCATATTTCTAGAGATCTATTATTTCATCTCGAAGGGTTGAAGACTCCAAGAGAATTATGGCTCAAATTAGAAGGCCTCTTTGGAAAAAAAGATGAGCTAAGAGGCCATGCTCTGGAAAATGAATTGGTTTCCCTACAACCAAGTGATTTTGAGACCATTCAAGAATTCTTCTCAAAATTTAAAGGCTTAGTTATGTAATGCAAGCAGTGTGGCATTGAGAAAAAGGATGAGCAATTGGTGCTCTCCATTCTGATTAATCTAGGATCTCAATTTTCTGTCTTTGTATCTACCTTCCACTCTGGATGAATGTCAATCCATGGATGGAAGATGCCAACCTTATAAGTTTTTACTGCAGCTCTCATTCAAGAAGAAGACAAATTGATTCAAATGGGTGCCATCAAGGCTCCAAATATCTAGCTCTTCTAGCCGGAGAAGCAAATAGTACAAATGTGAAAGGGAGGAAAAAAGGAAAGGACAAGAAGCCATCTAAATCCAAGCTGAATGACAAGTCAAGTCCATCAAAAGGAGCCTCCAGCTCCAAGAAGGACAAACATAAAAGATTTGAGTGTCCCTACTGCAAGAGAGGAAACCATCCAGAGAAATCTTGCATGCACAAGAAAATAGATCAACTAACCAAGCTTCTTGAACAGAACAAAATTGTTATTCCAAAAGATGCAAAAATGTCTGATTCTGGAAGTGGATCTGATGGTCATGAGGATTTCCATGCATTGATGGCTGGATTTTCAAAATCAAAGGCCCTTCTCATAGATTCTGGAGCCTCCAACCACATGGTTTCCTCTGAAGAATCATTTTCTTCTTGAGATCTCAAAGATGGGACTACTATTCACATGGGAGACAACTCTCAAATCTCTGTCAAAGGGTTAGGTACAGTACATATGGAGCATGGCAAGTTCAAGAATGTTCTATTCGTTCCTTCCTTAACAGTAAATTTGTTGTCTGTATATCAGGCGACTCACTCCGGATCACCAAAGAAGGTGACTTTTGGTCCCGTCACAGTTGAGATTACAAAGATCTCTATTGGGAAGACTACAGCGAAAGGGTTTTCAAATCATGCCTCCAAGGCATATGAGTTCTCACATTTTCTTCCCTTCCCTCTTCCTACTCCTTCAGAATCTTATGAAGATCCGAATGACTCTTCTTCTAATGAATATGAATATCAAGATCTTGATGTTGAGATCAAAGTTTAAGAACATTAAGATTCAGATCCAGAACCAACAAATGTTCTCCATCCAGAGCTAAGGCCAATATGGGCTCACACAGTCCTTCCAGCTACTGGGAACACAGTTGAGGATTCATCTGACCACAGAACTAACAGATGTCAGCATCATGCCAACCTTACATTATGACATCTACCTCTTCCTGAGAGATGCAGCATGATGGTGGGGTTCACTCTTCCATCCCTTGGGAAGAATCATCATGATCCATTCGTTCCAATGGCAAAAAGGTTTTCGGAAAGACTTGCTTCGTCCAATACATTCTCTACACAGTGGGAGGCACATCAGAAGACCAGATCCAGATCTAGCACTTGCATTGGAATCCTACAAAGGATCATCTTGCCAACTTTTTTGCAAAATCTTTCACTAAGGAAAGCATCTTCCTTTTCTGCTTAGTATGATGGTTCTTTGAGTTATTTTACTGCTCTTTTGAGCGGGGTATTTTTCTCATGAGGCTTTTCCATTTGCTCGGTTTATGGACAGTTCTTATTTTTTATCATTTATTTGATTGTATGGGTGACCTTTGGTCCTAGTTACGAGGGCCCATGATGGATTAAGGGGGGGTGTTGGGATTTTCCTATACTCCATCCTAGTCCTACCAACATTATCCATTTTTCATTTTCAGTCATGCATGCATTTTGCATGTAGTCATGATTTTGCATGCATGCATGCAATTGCATGCATCCCAGTCATCAGTCCCAGCACCTAGCCCTCAGTTAGCTAGCCCCGGGAGCATCTCACTAATCAGTTTTAGCCCTCCTAGTGCTTAGTGTGCCCTGCATGCAATTGCATGCATCCCAGGCACCCTCTCTCACCTACCACTCAGTTGTACTTCAGTTAGTTGAGTTGTCTTTAGTTCTTTTCTTGATTTAAGGCTAGACTGACTCTCAACTCACTGTATCATTCTGATGGACCTCCAATGAGACTAGACTTCCCATTCTGACTCCAGTTAGCTCCTCATGCGCCCTTCACTGAGCCTCCTTCATTCAGTTAGTGCCTCCATGTGCCAGTTACACCTACCACACTCAGTTAGACTTAGTTTGACATCTGGTTGACAGTTACTTGTGCATTGATGACTCCACTCATGATGATGAGGACTTCTAGTTGTACTTTGATGACACTCTAGTGATCTTTTGATCTCTCCATGCAGGCTAATTCGAATTACACCCTTGTTATTCAAATCCTTTGCATTGTATCATTATTGTTTTACTATTCATATTAATGAAACATGTGTGAATATTCTACTCCTATCTGAGTTCCATTGGATCTATGTTCTGCTGCTCTATTCTTCTTCTATTTTCCTAAATTCTTTCATTGTGAGGTTTACATCATCTCTTTGGATCAACTGTGAGGATTTTCAAATGGTATCAGAGCCATTTGAGAGTATATTCTACCTCCATTCTTGAGAGTTTTTCGCAGGTAATTCGAAGTTGCAGCAGTAGTACTAGCAATTTCACCTTTGCATTCGCTCCAATAGTTAATATGAGCAATTCGAATGCTCCCCTCTCTCCTAGAATCCTCACTCCTTTCAATTACTTTGACTGGAAGGCTGATAGGGAAATGCATCTAAGAAATAAATCTCTACACAGGATAACAATGGGAAGAGAATCCGAACCAAATTCAGCTGTGGAGAAAGCCAGGCATCTAAATCAATTAGATGAAGCCTTTGGTTACATGTGCCTTCATATTTCTAGAGATCTATTGTTTCATCTGGAAGGGTTGAATACTCCAAGAGAGTTATGTCTGAAATTAGAAGGCCTCTTTGGAAAACAGGATGAGCTAAGAGGCCATGCTCTGGAAAATGAATTGGTTTCCCTACAACCAAGTGATTTTGAGACCATTCAAGAATTCTTCTCAAAATTTAAAGGCTTAGTTATGCAATGCAAGCAGTTTGGCATTGAGAAAAAGGATAAGCAATTGGTGCTCTCCATTTTGAGTAAGCTAGGATCTCAATTTTATGTTTTTGTATCTACCTTCCACTTTGGACGAATGTCAATCCCCGGATGGAAGATGCCAACCTTAGAAGTTTTTACTGCAACTCTCATTCAAGAAGAAGACAAATTGATTCAAATGGGTGCCATCAAGGCCTCCAAATATCTAGCTCTTCTAGTTGGAGAAGCAAATAGTATGAATGTGAAAGGGAGGAAAAAAGGCAAGGACAAGAAGCCATCTAAATCCAAGATGAATGACAAGTCAAGTCCATCAAAAGGAGCCTCCAGCTCCAAGAAGGACAAACAGAAAAAGATTTCAGTGTCCCTACTGCAAGAGAGGAAACCATCCAGAGCTCTTGCATGCACAAGAAAATAGATCAAATAAGCAAGCTTCTTGAACATAACAAAATTGTTATTCCAAAAGATGCAAAAATGTCTGATTCTGGAAGTGGATCTGATGGTCATGAGGATTTCCATGCATTGATGGCTGGATTTTAAAAATAAAAGGCCCTCCTCATAGATTCTGGAGCCTCCAACCACATGGTTGCCTCTGAAGAATCATTTTCTTGTTTAGATCTCAAAGATGGGCCTACTATTCACACGGGAGACAACTCTCAGATCTCTGGCAAAGGGTTGGGTACAGTACATATGGTGCATGGCAAGTTCAGGAATGTTCTATTCATTCCCTCCTTGACAGCAAATTTTTTGTCTGTATATCATATGACTCACACCGGATCACCAAAGAAGGTGACTTTTGGTCCCGACAAATATCTCTACTGGGAAGACTATAGCGAAAGGGTTTGCAAATCATGCCTCCAAGGCATATGAGTTCTCACTTTTTCTTCCCTTCTCTCTTCCTACTCATTTAGAATGTAATGAAGATCTGAGTGACTCTTCTTCTAATGAAGATGAATATCAAGATTCTGATGTTGAGATCAAAGTTCAAGAACATTCAGATTCAAATCCAGAAACAACACATGTTCTCCATCCAGAGCCAAGGCCAATATGGGATCACACAGTCCTTGCAGCTACTGGGAACACAATTGAGGATTCATCTAAACACAAAACTACCAGATTTCAGCATCATGCCAACCTTGCATTATGCCATCTACCTCTTCCTGAGAGATCCAGCATGATGGTGGGGTTCACTCTTCCATCCCTTGGGAAGACTCATCATGATCCATTCGTTCCAGTGGAAGAAAGGTTTCCCGGAAGACTTGATTCGTCCAATACATTCTCTACACAGTGGGAGACACATCAGAAGACTAGATCCATATCTAGCACCTACATTGGCATCCTACAGAGGATCAGCTTGCCAAGTTTTTTACAAAATCTTTCATTGAGGAAAGCTTCTTCCTTTTTTGCTTAGTATGATAGTTCTTTGAGTTATTTTACTGTTCTTTTGAGGGGGGGTATTTTTCATATGAGGTTTTCCCCATTTCCTCAGTTTATGGATAGTTCTTATTTTTTATCATTTATTTGATTGTATGGGTGACCTTTGGTCCTAGTTACCAGGGACCGGGATGGATTAAGGGGGGGTGTTGGGATTTTCCTATACTCCATCCTTGTCCTACCAGCATTATCCATTTTTTCATTTTCATTCATGCATACATTTTGCATGCAGTCAAGATTTTGCATGCATGCATGCAATTGCATGCATCCCAATCATCAGTCCCAGCACCTAGCCCTCAGTTAGCTCACCCCTGGAGCTTCTCACTAATCATTTTTATCCCTCCTAGTGCTTAGTGTGCCCTACATGCAATTGCATGCATCCCAGGCACCCTCTCTCACCTACCACTCAATTGTACTTCAGTTAGTCGAGTTATATTTAGTTCTTTCCTTGATTTAAGGCTAGACTAACTCTCAACTGACTGTATCACTCTGATGGACCTCCAATGAGACTAGACTGCCCATTATGACTCCAATTAGCTCCTCATGCACCCTCCACTGAGCCTCTTTCATTCAGTTAGTGCCTCCATGTGCCAGTTACACCTACCACACTCAGTTAGACTCAGTTTGACATCTAGTTGACAGTTACTTGTGCATTGATGACTCCACTGATGATGATGAGGACTTCTAGTTGTACTCTTATGACACTCCAGTGATCTTTTGATCTCTCCATGCAGGCTAATTCAAATTACACCGTTGGTATTCGAATCATGTGCATTGTAGCATTATTGTTTTACTATTCAGATTAATGAAACATGTGTGAATATTCTGCTCCTATTTGAGTTCCATTGGATCTATGTTCTGCTGCTCTATTCTTCTTCTATTTTCCTAAATTCTTTCATTGTGGGGTTTACATCATCTCTTTGGATCCACTGTGAGGATTTTCACAAGGGGGATATAGGGCCACTTTTTTGGTCGAATCCGTAACCATGTCGGCCATGTTAAGTGTTTTTTTTTTCAATAAAAAAATGCATGCGTCAATATCGATGCATTTGTATTACAGGAATGCACCAGTATAGTCATAAACATAACGCACCGGATATGACATGCGACACATCATATTTTATTTTATAAAAACACAAAATTCAATTTTTGTTTCCCGGTTCTCTATTCACGGTGCATCTGTTTTATTTTAATGCATCGGTGCATTGTTGTTACTAACGCACCAGGTCGTTTCAAATATTTAAGTGCACCAATATCATATTTATTTATTATTTTTATATTTTGAAGGTGTGTAATTTATTTGTATAATATATTGATAGCTTATGTATTTAATGGTCCAAATTGTTTATTGATATAAAATGCATGGTATGAGTTCAATGAACAACTTTAGTCAACGTGATGGGATCACATCCAGAATTACAAAGAAGGCAAGTGCTTTTAAATAATTTTTGTATTTAAATTAATTTGATTGAATTATTTGTAAAGTTAACTAATATGTATTAGTTAATGTGTGACATGCAGAGCCAAACAACGAGGAAGCTCAATAAGATTCTTACCAAACTAAGTTCTGAAGAGCATAAAACGTTGTTGGAAAAGTTGCAGAGGGATGAATCAGGTGAATAAAAAATAAGTCAATATGAATTATTTCTTCAAATTTGAGTAATAATGTACTTAATAATATTCACTAATATGTTTCAAATAATGTAATTCACATATGTTGAATGTTATGTAGGGACTAACAACAACATAAGTCAATGTCATCATGAGAAGAAGAAAATATGGAAGATGCAAATGATGATCAATTAGTCCTTATCTCATCTGGAGTGTTGCTAGAAGTTAATAGAAGGGGCAAAGAATTTAATAATACTATGAAGGATATAGTGGAAAGAACGTACAAACATACTTTTCACTTACAATACATAAACTAATCAAATTATTCGAAGAATCAAGTCATATCTAAACTACAAGAGGCATCCCAAAGCTATGGTCAATGAGACCTATCACACTTGCAATAGCAAAAACATACAACAACAAGAAAAATCATTCATAAAGTAATATTCCTAAACTTGTTTATATAGAATATGTATCTATACCTACTACAAAGCATCATTCATTCAATAATTTTAATTCTGATATATTTATTTTTCATATCAATAGAAAGATAGTTTAATGTCATTTTACATTTTCAGAATGAAGATTGTGAAAATCCCAAAGGATGAAGAGGTGATATGTGAAATGTTCCAGTAGGGATGCCCAAAAAAGTGTACAAGGAGATGGTCAAGGAAATTGACATAATTGCAACGCAGGAGAATCCATCTCAACAACAATGTGCTTCAAATGTATGAAATTGTTGATTTTTAGGATTATGTTATACATCTCATTAATTAATTCAACATCAAATATTAATTTTCAACTGTTTTGTTGCAGAAAAGAAAAGAAAATGGAATTCATTCAGCACACAAGATAGGACGACAAGGAAAAAAGGGGTTGATAACAAATTTTGTGAGTATTTGTGATTTCCTTATAAGAAATTAAGATTTCGTAAAGGTTGTGATTTGTATATTTAATTTTTTTTGTTTTCACTGGAAATCCTTAAATGTCTTGAAACAGGTGTTAACATACAAAGAGGAGCCATCAAAAGAATTGATTGACATTGGGTTAAGCAAGGGTTGTGAGTATATGTTGGCGTATCAAAAATTAATTGTGTATTTTGTAAGTATTTATGTTGTTTTTCTTCTCTCATTTTATAATTAATAAAACAACAAAAAACATTTATATTAAATCCATGATTTGTGACGAGGCATAAAAATTGAAGGAAACAAAGTATGGAGTGGAGCAAACAGAAGACTTGTTGATAGAAGGCATGAGATTTGGTTTTGAGAGAATGTGTATCATTCATGAGTCAATTATTTATATGGTACGTCGCTTTTAAATTTTCATTCATGTATACTATCTATTTTTTTTCATTATTCCTGCCGACAATGTAGATATATTCAATACACTTTATTTTTATGTTTGTAGATAGAAACTAAAGAACAGGAAAACAATCGAGCCAATCAAAAAAACATCCGGCCAAATAACCCAATTGATGCAAGTGGCTCGAGCACTGATAACAATTCCAACAAAGAATGATGATCCGTATTTAATTTTGGTGTAATACAAGTTGTTGTAGCTTGTATATTTTGAAATAATTGTCTGTGAAAATTAGACATTTTGTATAATAATGTACTGGACACAGTGTCCGAAATGAAAAACAATGGGTTACCAATAAGTGTATCAATAATTACATGCATGTTGACATTTTGATTATTGTTGTCTCTATGTTGTCATTATTTGTATGACGAATGAACTTTTATTGATATATAATAAAATAAACATTTTTTTCTATTGTAGTATTCATTGTTATTGTCAAATGTAACATGTGAAATGGTACATTAGTAATTAAATGTATGGATGATTAAATATTACAATAGATGTTTGCATCTATGATATAAGAAATTAATCCAAACAAACACAATAATTAAAATTGAAATGAATAGTACTATAAACAAATATTTCAATTTCAGATGAATAATGGAATTAAAAAATAAAAAATCTAATATATATATTTGAAAGAAATATTAGTATCCATTGTTCAAAGAGTCATATGCAATGCTTTTAATAATATATGTCGCACCTGTGCACCTATACGAACATTACGCACCGGTGCATATATACGAACAATAAGCATCGATGCGTTTATGTAAATGACATCCCCGACACTCCAATGTAAATCAAATGCACCATTAAATTTTAAAAATAAGAATGTCCACATGGAAGACGAATTTTCTGGTGCGTTTTCTTCTTATTATCACAGTGGGGCATGTCAATGGCTTATGCGCATCGAGAAAGATCAAATATTATGCCCACCAGTTTGTTTTGTGTTTAAGCGTGGCGGTGCGCTTGAGGTGCTAAAATGCACCAAGTCATTTTGATAGTTTGTAAGCACCAGGGCGTTTGACGATGAAATGCACCGGTGCACTCTGATAAATGGATTACAGCGGTAAAGTTAAAAAATATTAAAAAATGTATGGTGTGTATGATGTAAAATATTGCACTAATACGTTTATGTTGTAAATAAGCACTGACGCGGCGTTGAAATTTGATTCTTTCTAGTGCTTGTTCTATTTGAGTGCATCAGTGTAGCTATTTTAATCGTACAGCACTGGTGTGTCTTATTAAGACACGCACCAGTGCGCGTAATTTCAACTATGTGCACTGATGAAAAAAAAATCCGCAAAAACCTTCGACCGCTGAGATTCTTTAAGTTATAAAATATATCTGTAACAACCTCCGTAAAACATACGCTACCATTGGCAGAGGTCATAGTGGAGGTTTTTTTGACAATTTTTTTTTAATATTGTAACACTAAAAACCTCCGCTATATGGAATTTTCCTGGTAGTGTGTGTAGGATTAACATCCTCTTATAGACCTCTAATCACTAAACCAACCAAAAATAGCTCCACTACTCCTGCTATGTCACCAACAATGTCTTGCACTGGATTTCCATCATTAGCAAGTCAAATTTGCCCTTCTATAAGTAATAATGTAAGCATTATGAGTCACAAAGATAGACATGCCACTTTATGAAACAAGTATAATAGTATATACAACAAAACATAAGCATGCATTGAAACTCAAACAATAAACAAAGAGATATGAGTATAATAACAATATATTTATCAATATAATGCTACTAGTGGGTACAAGCTCTAAAAAACACATGACGGGATTCTTGCCTAACCTACTATCTCATTTATTCCAATTCATCAAACCTCATTAAATGTACACACTATACCTTATCAATTTTGTTAAAAAGATAATCTAAATGGATTAAGGTTTCGTAGATAATGTAAATAATTAAGAATATGAAGAGTCTTCTTGTACTCCAACTGACTTGTTGGAATATGAACTCCAACAGCCATATCAATTATATAAATAATACCTTTATGATTAATAAAGTTATAAGAATTTATGATTTATTACTCTGGCAGTGGTATCAGAGCGAGGCATTGCATAACTCTTGCCATTGCCTGCCATATTCTATGCGCTCCTACCAATTGTGTGCACTATCCTCAATACTACATATCTACCTACTCACTGTCATATTATCTATGAGACGTTTCATCTATGTGAACCCTAATTGGCTACTCCTACTCTGATATCCAACGTTCCATTCCCTGCATGAATACTCTCATTGCCTAGAATTCTCTCTACGCGAATGCACCAAAAGTTTCTCTTTGCGTTAACTCTCCTCCAGCATAGTTATCTATTCGAACCCGAGTATGCTCTCCTTATGTGTGTTTTCCCATCTCTCTAGTGGACTCCCTCTCAAAGCACCCGTGAGCATCCTTCTTTGTAACTTTAATTGCCTTCTACTTCATGTAACCCTAATTGTGTTGTTGTATTGGTAGTTTGCATTGAATATTGTTGTAGACCATGGAGACCGTGGAGAAACATAGTATTAAAGTGCATGGTTTTGCATATTGATGTGTGGGAATTGTTGCGTGTTGAAATTCTATTAGCAACATGGAACTGCATTATGAAGTGTGACTCATTTGATAGTGGTACAGTGAGCATGGAGTGCATTGTAAAATCTCTATCGCAGTAGTATCTAGCTACTATAGATGCCTCACAATTGAAATATTTAGCTTACTATGCAAGAAACAAGTGCATAAAGAATTATGGAAAAACAAATGATCAAAAACCAATCACAAATGATCAAAAACCAGCAAATACAAATGATTAAATATCAGATTCTATTAACTGTCCAACCCAACAATGAGTTTGGATCATCCTTATATAACAATAGGAAGAAATCGAATGCCTTAGGAGGCTTGAAAAGTGGTTATCTTAGATTTGACCCCAATCCCCCCTATGTTGACCAATAGGCTCCCAAATCACACATAATCATTCCATTCAATCAATGACATATAATCATTCCATTCAATCATAAATTACTTCATATACATAAACCATATTTTGCATCATACTGGTTGTTAACCAACTGAAATTGTTTAAACATTGAATCCAATAATCAACTTTCCATTTCCACCATCATAACATGAAAAATAAACAATATAATTAGACAGTCAAATATAACAGCAACAAAATAATATATCAGTATGTAAATGATGAAATAAAACATGTACATATCACTCTCCGTTGCCATCACCCTCATTATCTTCGTCGGTTGGCATGATAGCACTGTTGTTGTCAAAAACATGTTTAGATCTAGGGTCGTGTCTTAATATGAACCACCAATCTCTATCCAACACATCTGGGTAAAAGAACACTTGGTTGCAATGTTTTGGGAAAACATAAGGCTCCTTAATTTCATCCCACATCTTTTTAGAGTTGATACATATCAATGCACTGTCATGATCTTCCTTTACATTATTCTCGTCGAATGTGTCCCACCATCTGCACCTAAAAGTAACACATTGGAAATATGAGAAGTCCACTTCAATGATCTCATGTATCTTTCTGACATAACCCAACATCCCTCCTATCAGGTTTCAATCTCGGTGGCTAGCACGACTAGATTGGTCGAACTCGACTTCCACTCCATAGTCTTGTGCAACACGCCCATCATTAGCATCCTTGGTGCGAAAAATGATGTCCATAAGCCCACATAGATGGGATTGAATGCACCTGTAATAAAAGTTAACAAATGGTGGTGTCATATGTCTAATAATCCAACCATTAATATATTAAACATAGATGTTATAATTCAAAGTTGCATTGTAAAGTTAGAAATGTACAGAAAGATTGTATTACTGAGTTGTTGCACCTGATCCCAATGTTTAGCGCATCCTCCTCTTCAGGAGGTTAACGACCAGATGTACCATGTTTCTCTCTGACTTGTATTGCAACCCAACTATTGGGACAGATCATTGGCATATTTTCTTTTAAATGATCTGGAAAATGTATGCTTCTACCATGCAACCGCCTGAATTATTTTTTGTCAATGTCTCATTTCCTCCTCTTTCATACAATGCAATCCACAACTATGTTGCCTCCGCATTGTAAAGAATGAATTTATTGATTGCATAAATTTCTAAATTTTCTGCTGTACTCATGGAAACAAAACCACATTTAGTATGTATGTGATCAAATATAGATTTTGAAGTTTGTTGTGAATAGTTATTATGTGGAAATTTGAAGATCGAAAGATAAGTGAATTACTCTTTATCATGTGCCTTTTTCCATTCGTTTCGAGTACCTCCCCTTCCCTTTTGTCCTCATCATGTTCATTATCCCAAATCACTGTGCCTGGTGTGTAGTCCATTTTCTTTATGTACTCATTGGTGGAATAGAACGACTCATATACTATGTACCCCTCTGCCACAAACCCCTCAGGTTTTTCCCTTTTTCAAACAAATCCTTTCACTTTTTTCATGAACCTCTCCTGCAAGAAGAACATATAGCGACATGACACCACCCCGACTAATTCAACCTCATCAACTAGGTGAATTAGAATATGAATGTGCAAGTCCATGAAACTCGACAATGGTTCCTTCTCAAACATACAAACAATCTCAACTATCTCTTGATGCCATCGTGGAATGATAGCAATGCAAATCTCCTTTGATGTGATCCACCGTACAAATGCAGATAGTTTAGATATGGCACGCCACAGGTAATCAGGAAAGTTGTGGTTCACACACCCATGCACTAATAACGGATAATGACACTACAAAGTAAACACAAAATCTTAATTGCATTTTAACTTGTGTGGTAAATGATATAAATAAAAAGTAAAAACATTTTTTTGATGTTATTCGTACCCTTAGTAGGTTAAGATAGTCGTGTGATTTCAAACGCGACAACCCTTCGTCTACAGTGAAGCAATGTTGTAGAGTAGACCTAGGAAAAGAAGATGCCTTCACACCCAATATAACTTCCTTTTCCAAATTAAGATCATCTCTCTTGAAAATCCATGGGACATCACCTTTTTTAAATGAAAAAGAGGGGCCATCCTCTCCTCTATTTTCTTGTCTTGGCCAATGCTTCTTTTTAGTATTTGAAGAAATAAGATCTTTCCTGACAGCCAACTTGTCACTTTTTTTGGATGGTATGTGATGCCACAAAGAACATGAAACATTTTTAAATATATGCATGGGATATAGTAAGTGTACAATCTTAATATGCTCCCAATATGTGAGCTCATAAAATATCGATTTCCTTTTCATCCCTTTGGGAATTTTCTCAACAGAGGTGTTGAGGAATTTAGGATCATCGATCATAGGTTGCACATTTGAATCGAACATCTCTATGTATTCCTTCTACTTATCTCTATCATATGCCCTAAGTCAGTTAGTTGGTGTCATTATTTTAGACCTTTGGGTTCTCTCTTGTTTACCATTGAAAGCAGATCTTACTCTTCTATAAGAGTGTTTTTTTGGGAGGAATACCCTAAAGAAGTCATATACTCTCTTTCGTAGGCCTTTGGACCACCGAGCCTTCATAGAAGGTACACAATATTTACATCCATAACAACCTTTTGTTATAATACATATGATGTTATAGTAAAGAGAGCACGTTAGTGTTGAAGATCAAGACATTCGCACCGAATTAAATATGTAAAAAATTAGTGCTTTGAATATAAACAAATCAAACAACATATTTACCTGAGTAAAATCATAATCCAGGATAATCATGTGTGGTGTACTCACATATTCCGTACAACATCAAACTCCTCTATGATGGGATGGGTCTCAACACATCATATACATGTATCCCTTCCAATATTTCCTTGAGTTCATCAATCAATGGTTGTAGGTAAACCTCCATATTCTTCCTTTGTCTTCTACCAGGGACTACAAGAGCCAACATAAAATGTTCATTCTTCACAGAAAACCATGGGGGGGTATTTTTATTGATCACTACTACATGCCAAACAATATAGATGATGTTTGGTTGGGAATATGGGTTTCCATGCTCAATCAGAGGCTGTGTACTTCATCCTTGAATTTATTGGGCCATGTATCCTCTATATGTTTCATGGCTATTGAATATGTTGGGATTCACATAACTCCTTTCTCACTTCGGTGTTGTTGGTGTCCATTTTTGTCACTATTTTTTAACATCAAACACACTCTAATTGTCATTAATTTCACCATTTTTTATGTAGTAAGTCATTCTGCTTGCCATTCAGACCGTCAAACAAATTAGGTATGCATATATTCACACATCACATGAATTTTGGGTAACGATCATCATTTTATGATTTATTGATGTTTAATTGATATTTCTTGGCTTGCTTGGAAAATATATTTCATTCTACAGGTTATGGCTCTTAAACGAACCTCCACTCAGACGTGTAATTACATTGAAAATGATTAGACGCATTCATCCCGTTGTTCAAACCCATATTCAACCCGCGAGATCATTGGTTGAGATATTCTCGGGCCGTTAGAAAGAGAACCATCGTATGGGTTCTATTTAGAACGTGGCTCTTATAGTGCGTGAGCTGGTGTTCTGGAAGATTCCTTCTCCTGCATGCTCAGCTCGACAGCATATCTTTCTCTACCCACATCAAAAGAGGATTACGCTTCAACAACTGCATGGAGAATCGACGCCGTGGAACCGGGAAGATGCTCTGTGTGTTGTCATCAACTATTACGAGGCCGTTCCTTGGCTTATGTGTTCTCACAAGTTGATTAAGCAGAGTTGTTTCTTGGTATCAAGAATGTCTATTATTAGAGCAGTCGACCATTAAAGGGTCGACCTGCTTCCCCCAATTGTAACTCTATATAAATAGCCGTCTTTGTGACTGAGATGAGTTAGTCTTAGTCTCGGGAATCTTAGGAAGTCTTTAGTATGCAAATAGGTACAAAACCGTTGTAACTCTGTTTAAATTGATATACCTCTGTTTCAGTCTTATGAGAGTTGAATAACATGTGTGGTGATTGATTGATTAAGGCGCAGCCTCTGATTGCTGAGAAGGGCCCATCAACAACCAATGGTCTTCCGTCTTTGTATATAATTTGTTTTTGTCTTATGCGGATAGGTTGTGTGTGTTTATTTTATTTATGTATTTGTTCTGTACATGATATTTTTGTTTTGTAATATAAATGATGCTTTGTTATTTATATAAAGGATATTTCTGTTTTATGTTATGTATATCTTGTTGTTGTTCATGTCAATAATATTTCTAGGATATAATTGATGACCAGTCAGTTCATTTAATTTGCTTAAATAGTTCAATTCATTTAATTTGCTTAAATAGTTTAGTTCATCTAGTTTGGTTAGTTTGCTTAAATGGTTTAAGTTTGCTTAGTTTACTTAGATTTTAGTTAGCTTAACCTCCTAAGTCTACTCATAGTCAGATTTAAGTTCTGTAGTTCCCTTATGTAGTAGTAGAATAGCTTTAGTTACAGTTTAGTCTTGTTTTAGGATGAAATAGGAATAGTTAGTTTCCTAATTACGATTAACATAGATCGCTTTTTCCTACTCTAGCTCTTAAATAACTTATCCACTGCTTCCCTTGCACTGTAGGATCATATGCATCAGCCGACTGGTAATTAAGATCATCCAATCTTCTCCCTCCTTTATTTTAAATCGCTTTCTTCCATCCGGACGGTCATTCGGACAGTCATCCGGATTGTCATTCAAACCTCGATACTTCTTGCATCATTTTTATGATTAAATAGAATCCTGTTTCTTAGGATTTTTAACTATAATATTTCTTGCTTTTAGTTAACACCCTTAGGTGTAATAAAGATCTTGTTTTACATTGCATAGGGTTTTTAATTAAGTTTCATCACCATTCTTAGTTCTCCTTCTATTTTCCTTTTCTTTGCTTTAGCTATTTTACAGGTTACATATGATTCAGAATTTATTAGCTTCAGTCTTAGGGTAGTTCATTATATGTTCTTAAGATTTATTTTTGGATTAGAACTAATAATTTCATTCTCCAAGAATTTTAGTTTTCATAGTCTCTTCATTAAACATAGGAATAGTTTCCCATTCACACAGATAATAAAGATGTTCTTGGAATAAAGTTTGGTTCAGAACTAAATATATCTTTATCAAGTTTTCTACTTGCTTCCATATAATATATCTTTATCAAGTTTTCTACTTGCTTCCAAATCAAATTCCGGAATAAATATCTTTATTAAGTTTTATACTTGTTTCTAGATTTTGATTAGTTATACATCATCTGGTTTATAGACAGAAGGCAGATCATAATGCTTAAAGTTAATTTTAATTGGTCTCTTTGTAGTTTACATATATTTGCCGAGATTAGGTTAGATTTATTTCCATTTTGTTTTGTTGTTACATTTGAAAGTCACTTTGATACATTCACTCTAGTTCCTATCACATTTGATGTACGAGATCAAGGAGAATGGAAGTAGGCAATTTTAGTGTAGTCTTGAATTATTGATTGCAGCAGTAGTTGTTGAATTTACTTATCCATTGGTAGTTTTTCTTTTAGCTTCTTTATTGCCTTTCTGAAGTTTGACTCGGTTTTTCATTTGGAAAGGATCTTTCGATCTTTTTCTTTATTAAATATTTCTAAGGTCTGACAAGCCAAAATCTTAGGTACCATTCTACCTTAGCATATACTTTGCCTCAACTCTAAGAATACCAACCCTAGTCGATAATTAAATATTTTGGTGATTCCTTAAGATAGTAAATACACCTCAACATTTTGGCGCCGTTGCTGGGGAGTTGTAGATAGATAGGTAGAATTTAGCTGTAGATAGGTAGAACCTTCTTTTAAAAACTTAGGGATTTTTCCTCTTTTGAAATTTAGAAATAGGATGGTGGCGGGTGAGCGGTAAGACGAGAGGTAAGAACCTGCACATCTGTTATAACAGGCATCCCCAAAACCCAGCACTAGTAGTGATGAAGTAGTGTTTATTTCAGTTATAGTTTGTTTTTCATGAATAGGTCTAGAGACTCGCAAGGTAGATTTATTTAAACTAAAATCCCTACTAAAACTCTTATTAACCTATACGGGGGGCGTGCCACCCCGACTACTAACTCAGCATGAAGGTATCGGAAGACACCTAAGGGGGATAGTCCTACTTGGAAAGCAAAGGAAACCCTTTTTGGAAATCATTTAAGGGAAACCTTAGGAATGTCAGAACAGTCTATTCATGGAAGGAGAGGTTAGAACTAAAGGAACCCTCGGGTTCCCTATTCTAGACACTGCACAAGATGTAACTATGAAAAACATCCCTCCCTCCTCACTACCGACCTTCTATGGGAAAAGCAGTGAGGATCCAGATATATTCTTGTTCGAGGTTGATATTTTGTGTAGGAGTTATAATTACCTACAAGATGGCCAAAAACTAAAACTCTTTCCTGCCACATTGAAAGATTATGCTCTTAAATGGTTCATGGGGTTAGGAGAATCTAGTATCGGAACTTGGGAAGATATGAAGAATGTATTTCTATAGAAATATCAGGATTAATGTAAACCTAAGGACTCTTGCAACGATATTTTCAAAATTCAACAACTTGAAGACGAGATCCTAGAAGACTATCTCGAGAGATTTAACTATGTGTTACACAAATCCAAATATAGTGATCTTCAGGAAGATGCAATAAGTACACTCTTCCTCAAGGGAATCTCAGAAGAATTCTTAGAAAACCTTAATCCCATGGCAGCATGAGACATTTTTCATAATTCCTTCGCACAGATTTGTGAACTATGTAGGAATTACTCTAGGAGCAAGGGAAAAGTGGAAGACACTTTTGAGAATTTTATGCTAGGAACCTAAAAGGAAACATATCCAGTCCTGGGGGAGTTACAAGGGTAGAAATGGGAAACCTACTAGAAAATTTTAAAACAGATATCCTGGAAGCAATGGGTTCTCAACTAGATGCACTACAAGCTAAAAGGAGGCAAGATGAACAATGTGCAACAATGAGTGTTTTATGTCCCAGGTGTAGAACTAAACATTCTCAACAAGAATATCCTCTATATAATGTTTCAATTTGTCACCTTTGTACAGAAAAACATCCGATTGGTAATTACCCATCACTGCTTGGGTTGCAAGTGGTGTACACGAGTGGAAACTTTGGTGAAACATCTAGGAGACCTCGGCAACCTAGAGATCAACCATCATATCAATATCCGTCACCACAAATTCCACCCTATTACTATCCTTATCAACCTTCTCAACAATAGAACATTGCAGGTTGAAAAAATTGGCCACCTCAGTACCCTCCTCAGAATGTTCAACAGCAGCAATGGCCACATGGATGGAGAGGACAAGCTTATGCTCAAACACCCCCTCCTATGACTAACTATCCTTACCCACCTAATATTCAGCAACTCTTTCTTGGATTTGTACCTCCTTCACTACCCCCTATCCCTAATCAACCTCACCATTTCCAGAAAATGAACTCTCCAAGACTCACAATATTACCTACACAACTAATACCAAATTTAACAATAAACCAACCCAAGCTTTTAATAGCATTGGGTTGTTACCTCTTCCATCGTATGCCATTTCGACTGCACCAACATATGAGATTCAATTGCGATCTGGAAGAGTTCTACAAGATCATCCCAAGACATCAGTTGTTATCCGGGAAGAGAATGAAGAAGTTAAAACAATTGATGAGGGCCCTGATCCAGTACAAAGACAAAGGGCCCTCCTGCAGGGTCCTTCGTGCTTAACCTGAAACTCAACCACTTGATACAAAAGAGATTAGAAATCATAATGACTAGATAAATAAACTAAATAAATTAATAACTTAGCAAATTAAAACAAACCATAACATGTCTTTGATACCATCTTGTCCACTGCCGTCTGCGTCTTCCATAGGATCCCTCCAGCAAAGCTCGTTTAACCATAGGCGAAGCAACTGTTAGATTTTCCACCCAACCATAGGCTCATGCTTTCAGTCGCATGGCCTCCCCTGAGCTTTGGTTCGTAGAGATCACACACAATAATCAAGAAACCCAGCTTGGGTTTCCCCCCCACCAAGATTTCTAGCCAAACCCTCAATAGCAGCAAGTCATGAGGTAACTCAAAATTACAATAGTCATCCAGGGTCTGAGTCCTTTACCCATTCCCAATGCCTTCCTTATAAAGGAAAATCTCATGTGACACATGTCGCTTCATACATAATTATTTATTTTATTTAAATTCTAAATAAAAACAACTCACCCATCCAAGTGTCAGCTTTTCTAGGAGATGTACCAACATTCCTAAGTTTGCTCATATTTGTCCCCCAGATATTTCACTTAACTCCTAGATATGTGGTGTAGGTGGGTTTGACTAGGTGTCCATGCCTAGGATTCCATTTTGCTCCTAAATAAATATTTACAATATTTTTAAATAATCAGAAATATCCTTTCATGCGCAAATGCCTAAATAACACTTAATATTATTTAAATGCCAAAGTAATCACTTATGTGCAAATGCCTAAAGTACTCAAATGCATTTCTAAGTAATGTTCTATGTGCAAACTTATATGTTTTTATGCAGTTAAGTTTAACAATCATTTTCACTAAGATCTCGGTGTCGCGTCGTTGGGCCACCCCATTCCTTAATTTCATTTCCCCGACATGGCACCACTCCATTGGGTCCAATCATCCGTATTTTCCATTTCTCATAAAGGTACCACATCATTGGGTCCTTGCGTCCACTCTTTCCATTCTCGGCAGGGTACCGCACTGTCGGGCCCTTCTGCCGTCATCCTTTCGTTTTGACTTGTGAGAACTTCATGTAGTTATTTCAGGAGTCGTTTCCTTCCATCCTCTGTATACATGCTATTAGGGACTAATGGCGTTGAGGAGTGAGTCCGCTCTCACTGCACGCCCCCCAACTCGTACGTGACCAGCTCCGTCGTGGCCCACCTCGTACGCCCTCATGCTTTCCTCTTGAGCAAGTGGATCAGTGCTTATCTGCTCAAGCGTGGTATTCCGTCGGAAGTCGACATCGTCGTCGCTCTCCCTGTGTGTTTTACCCGTACTCTACGACCCTTCATATTCCTTTGTGTGTCCGTCGGTGAACTGTTTCACCTGTTGCTACACACATTTCTCACAAACGTAAATTAGTAGCACTGTCCTCAATAGTCACAATTTGACTTATAAATCTACTGCTTCATTAAGCATTTATAATTTACTCAATCATTACTCATTCGTCTAATCACATAATCAATTGCACAGCTAGTCGTTAAGCATCATTCATATGTACAGTTTTCATATCAAAGTTAATCGTTAAACAACATGAAATCGTCCATTCACAATAACTACCCAAATGCACATATATCACTCAATCGTAATCATTCATTTACACCAACTGTTCAGATACACATACTCAAAATAAAATCAAGGATTTATTTTATTAATGTTTCAATCGATCGGGTCACTCAACAAGTACCCTCAATGTCTACAGTAGTCTAGGGGCACTACATACACCCCTACTTATTTAGAACTTCATCCCGAAGTTCAGAATAAAAATGGAAAGCTATGATGCATCTCAGTTGCGTCCTCCCAAGTCGCAGAGCTAGGACTGTCACTGTCCCACTGCACTTTGACTTGATCAATCAAGGCTGATCATGAAGCAGGATGTAATCAATCAATTATCCCACTCCACACATATAATTTAATTCCTTAATTCATTTATCAATTATTGTCGTCATTCACATCTTTAGTTTTTTCCTCAACCATTTAAGACATAACAAGGCTCAAGAGACCACTATATCGAAGTTGTTCAACCGGGTCACTTGATAGGTGCCCTTAAGGTCCACAGTCATTCTAGGGGCATTACATACACCCCCTCTTGAATAGAACTTCGTCACGAAGTTAAATTTGTTCTCATACTTCCGACACTAGGCTTAATTTTCTAATTTCCTATTCTCATATTCTTGTCATTCTCTTCTATTTTTCTCCAACAATCAAGGCTCTAAGCACCAGTGGTTCTAATCGTAAGTTTTCTTTTTCTTCCAACACGATTCCAATACATCCTCATGAACTCAATCGTAACTTGCATATTGTAAATCCAATAATGTGTTCATAATTGTCAACACTAACCTAGATCTGCGAAGGTCTATGATATCCAAAATTAATGACAAGTTATACAGCATCAATAGCCACCCATTAGTTAGCAAATCACCATCAAGCAAGGCTCCAAATATATTTGGTCATCCTTCCCTCCAAGACGAGAATGTAAACATCATACGACATACAGTCAAACATAGATAGGTAAGATATAATCACGGATATAACAAATCAGGAGTGACTACCAAATATTCCAAAATCCAATTCCCAAAAGACTACTTCCAATTGCATAAGTTTGATTCTCAATATGATACGATTCCAAAGTGTTGGAACTTATCGACTTCATAGAACATATTAAAATTCAGCTTCTAGTCCTTCCTCAGTAATACTATGTCTAGGTTAATCGGTTTATCACGTCCTTACCTCATTTCATCATTTATGTTGTTACAGGACTACTTCGACAAACTCATCAAGTCGCACTATGTGTGTTTTTTTAGCCTCATCGAGTTCCATCTCGAGGACTATCTTTCTTCTTAATGAGGCTTCACCATGTCCCATGGTTAGCATCATTGCATTCAACTCATCAAGTTGAGTTTCTCCATATTTTGTTTTACGAAAACATTGTTTATTTTATCCCTTCGACGGGTGTTCCTAGTTATAATTCCTCCAATTTACCGCTTCATGGTAACATCAAGTTTGTAGTTTTTCATTTTCATTAATGGTATCGTCATGATGTAAAAACCAATGTTATTGTGTTCATCTGATCCGGATTTTATGAGCATAACGAAATGAATACAGATTATTATCAGATGCTTAACACAAAATAACAGAGATACAGTAAAACTGGTTTTTTATTCAACAAGGAAATAAGCTAGAATTGTAAAATGCAGCGGAAAACAAGCTTGCTGGAATGGTGGTGGCTTATCTCTGAGAAGAGATGTGACGGATGCTCTCATTTCGCAAGAAGATGGTTACAATGAGGCTTTGAAGGCCTTTTACAATAAACAGGAATGTCAAAAACCCTAGACATCCAAAAACCTAACCCTAGGAGATGAAGCACCAAAAGTCATGTGGGCCCCGTTTGGGTAAGTTAGTACATCAACTTCCCGGGGTCGTAACTTTTGCGTACAATCTCCGTTTGGGGCACTCGGTAGCCCGTTGGAAAGGTCTATCCGAGATTTACAAATTTTGATTGGGGCCATATGCATGCCAATGGCAACCATTTGGCCCCCCAAATTGCCAAAAAAAGGTCATTTAGGGCCTCAAAATGGCCCCGGAAGTTCAGGACCCAAAAAACTGCTAAAAATAGTACAATACCAAAATTGCCATAAAACTGCTTTGAGCCAGTTGGAAAGGTGGGTGGCCACCAATATCCACCTGGATCAATCCTTCCTCCTTATGAAGCAATGGTCTCCATTGCGTTGAGTTCCCCCATCAGATGAGGAAATTTCTGCTAAATTTGTCCTCGAGTGAGCCACTTGCCTTGGTGCAGGAGTTGCCCTGCTTTGACAACTCGATAAAGTTGGATCCTTTGATGTCGAGTGCCCTTGATCTGTGTGTCTGCAATATGATCACTAGATGCTTGTTGTAGGCAGTCAGGGTTGAGTTTTATTGGTGTCAACTTCTCTGCTATCTCTAAGGTGTCTAATAGTGGTGGGAAATATGGTCGAAGGAGAGAGACGTTGAAGACTGGATGCAGACCAAGGAAGGGGGGAATGTTGAGCTCAAAAGCATTGTCACCCACCACCTTGGTGATGGTGTACGGCCCATAATGGAGTGGACGAAGCTTTCGATGGGGCCCTGTAAGGTGTTCTTTCTGCAAATGCAACCAAACTTTGTCGCCCACCTGAAACTTATGTGGCACCCGATGTTGATCATGGCGCTGCTTGTACTTGGCATTAGACTTCTGTAGAATAGCCTGAACCTGTTGGCGGATATGCTGGATCCGTTCAATGAACCGGGCGGCTTTTTCAGCTTCTGGGGACGAGTCGACCGAGGTGGTCGCAAGGGGAAGTGCAACATCCATGGGGCCCAATGGTTGGAATCCCAACCCCACCTGAAAGGGGCTGTGGCTAGTTGAGCTATGCAGGGCTCGGTTGTAGCTATGTTGGACATAGGGGAGACTCTCATCCCATGTGCGGGGGTGTGTTGAATTGTACATGCGCAGGATATGTACGACCATCCGGTTGACGACCTTCGTTTGTCCATCGGTCTGGGGGTGGAAGGCAGTGGATTTGGTGAGCTTGGTATCCAGCAGTGACCAGAGGCTTCACCAGAATGAGCTAAGGAACCGACTGTCACGGTTTGAGATAATGGTCTGTGGGATCCCAAAATGTACCCATACTCGTTCAAAGAAGAGCTTGGTAGTGGCTTCTGCTGTGATGTTCTTCTTGCAAGTGGCTAGAATCACCATCTTGGAAAAGCAATCAACAACCAAGAAAACATAGTCATTTCCCCTCTTGGTGGACGGGAGGCCCAACATGTAGTCCAATGAGATGGATTCCCACGGCCTGTCAGGAGTAGGCAGAGGGGTGTATAGGCCCTGTTTCTTAGTGGTTAGTTTGGGAATAGCGCAAGCGGTGTAGGACCTGGTATACTTGCCGACATCCTGTCGAAGTTTCGGCCAGTAGAAATGTTTCTGCAACACTGCCACTGACTTTCGACGCCAAAGTGTCCTACCACCCGACTGTAGTGAGCTTCGCGCGCTCGCTTGATGGAACGCAGAGATGGCCCAGACGACACAACAACCCGTCCTGAAGATGGAAATTATCAACCATTGAGTTGGTGCCCAACATTTGATAGGTGGCAGAGAAGTCAGGGTCTGTCTCATAGAGGTGGGGCCATCCGGAGGTCTCGTGGCCACAAGAGTCTAGCACCGTGGTAAGTGCCACGACTGGAGGTCGACTGAGGCAGTCAGCAACTCGATTGGTACTCCCTGATTTATATTTGATGTTGAGGTGGAACTACTGTAAATATGTTGACCACTTCTGATGGCGGTCATTCTGCAACTTTCCTTGGGTCTGCATGAACTGTAGTGGCTTGTGATCAGTGTGGATGACTGTCTCCTTCCCAAGAATGTAATGTCTCCACTAGCGGCAGGCTTGTACAATGGATTACATTTCTTTGTCGTAGGTAGGGTACTTGTGGATAGCATCTGAGAGTGTCTCACTATGGTATGCCACGGGGTGGTTGTGTTGAGTGAGAACGGCACCCACAGCATAATCTGAAGCATCTGTCTTGATCTCAAAGGGATGTTGCAGGTTCGGTAATGAGAGTACCGACGATGAGCACAAACGCTTCTTCAAGTCATCGAAGGCTTGTTGTTGGGACAGGCCCCACACAAATTTTGCCTTACCACCACCCCTGGTCACTTGGCTGAGGGCCCATGCGATATGAGAGAATCCCAGCACGAACCAACGATAGAAATTGGCGAGGCCCAAGAAGCTCCAAAGTTCAGTGAGTGTGGTTGGGGCTGGAAAGTCACGGATGACCTGGATCTTGGCTGGATCCACATCCACACCATTTCGATCAACGATGTAGCCTAAGTAATGGACCCTGTCCATGCCGAAGGAGCATTTTTCAAAGTTTGCATATAGTTTGTGCTTCCGCAGGGTGTGCAGAACCTACTGAATATGCTGCAAGTGTTCCTCCCAAGTCTTGCTGTAGATGAGGATGTCATCCAAATACACCACTACAAAATTGTTGGTGAAAGGTCATAGGATATCGTCCATCATCCTCATAAAAGTTGTTGGAGCATTTGTCAAACCAAAAGGCATGACCAGCCATTCAAAAAGACCTTCTTTTGACTTGAAGGCAGTCTTCCATACATCTGTCTGTTCTATTGGGACCTGGTGGTAGCCATACTTCAGATCAATCTTACTGAAGTATTTGGCCCCCGTGAGCTGATCAAGGAGGTCGTCGATTCGGGGAATCGGGTACCGGTTGCGGACTGTGATTTTATTCAGGGCCCGGTAATCAATGCAAAGTCGCCAGGTCCCATCTTTCTTCTACACCAGCATGATTGGGCTCCCACAAGGTGATGAACTGGGATGGATGTGCCCCTTGTGGAGCAATTCTTGGATCTGCCTCTTGATCTCCTCATTTTCCAACAGAGAGCGGCGATAGACTGGCCCATTGGGTAGCGGTGCGCCTGGGGTCAGATCGATGGGATGCTTGACCTGGCAGTGCAGAGGTACCCCGGTCGGAGAGGAGAAGATATCTGAGTATCCTTCCACCACCTTATCCACTTGCTTCTGTTGTGTGGATAGATCGGATCGTGGAGGCCCGGGATGTGGCTGCGATATTTCTTTCACTCTGAGAGCGAATCACGAAGAAGACAAATTTCCCGGTCTGAGAGATGACCTTCCTGCATTGCTTGGCAGAGATCAAGGAAATAGCACTAGGAGGGACTGCCTCGGGTATCCTGCACAATTTCCTGTTCAAAGAAATAATAACACTACAAGGCCTAGACTCATATACAGCATGACGTTTCCATAAATAAGGTTGGCCCAAAAGAACGTCTGAAACTTCGAGAGGAGCAACATCACACAATACCTCATCCTTGAAGGGCTTGATGCCGTATGGCAGTCGGCACTGTTGGCTGACGCGGAGATCGCTTCCTTTGCGGAGCCATCCAATGGTGTAGGGTTGTGGGTGCGGCGTTGTCGGCAGGGCCAAGCACTTGACGACCTCTGCTAAGATGAGATTCTTCTGGCTACCGCTATCAATGATGAAGTGCAGCGGGGTGCCTTTTACCCACATCTGTGAATGGAAGAGGCGTTCTCCTTCTTCTGGCTCGTCTGGTTCATCAGGTTGGAGCTTGGTGGTAGAAATGGTGGCACTGGGTTCCGCGTCAATGATCCGTCTTCCCCTTTCTGGTTCAGACTCAGATTCAGAACCCGCATCTGATTCAGATGCTTTCACTTCGGCCACCAGCGACTGCTTTGAGTGGCAATCAGCAGTGTTATGCCAAGGGCTCTTATGGAAGTCGCACCACTTTCCGGTATCTTTATTTTTTTTTTCGGTGTCCTTCTTTGCTTGCGGCTTGGACTGGTTGTCCTGATACTGTCCATCTTTGCTCTACCCTTTATTCTATGGGTTGGGGCTACCCTTTCCTGTCTTTTGCTGTGAAGGGTTCCCAGGCCCAAATTGCCGCGTCTTTTGTTTGAGCTTCTGCTCGATTTTGACGGCATATCGGTAGGCCGCGCCCAAGGAAGAGATGTCTAGAAATTCCATTTCGGTCTGGATGTATCTATGCAAACCACCGTGATACTTGAGCACCAGATGTCGCTCTAAATCTTTGATACCCAGCTTGGTGTGCAAGGTATGGAAGATATTTGTGAACTCTGGCACTGCTTGGTCTCTTTCTTGTCGCAGTGTGGTCCATTTGGTATACAAGTCGTCATAACTTCCAACAGGGTAGTATTGTTCCTTAATAGCATCCCTGAAGGATTCCCGGGTGGCCGTGACTGAAAATAATGAGGCTTCTTCTGTGTCCTTTTGCTCGCAGAATGTTTCCCACCAATCTTTGACATGGGGAACGGCTTTGAGGAGCGCAAAAGTAATCTTTTCTTTATTCGAAAAGTTAGGGACAGAAAAATACCCTTCTAGTAGATTCAACCACTTATCTACAGCATCTGCGTCTATGTGTCCTTCAAATATAGGGATATCGAAGTTGATTTGTACCTTGAAGGGGGCGGTGCCTCCGCTCGAGGAAGATGCGTCGCTTGTTGGTAGTCGCCGAAGGATTTGCGCGAAATTATCCATCATCTCGTTCCTCTGCTGCGTGAGGGCTTCCTCAAGCAACATTTTGATAGGATCTCCTGTCCCATCATCTTTCTTTTGTCCTACCATGAGAGGTCGCTTGGGCGTGCGAGAGCTTTTGTCCTCAAGAGAAACAAGCTCGAGACCCAGTTCTTTGTACCCTGACCTCGTTGGGGACATGCATTAAGACGACAAGGAGAAAACCGCTCTGATACCACTGATCCGGATTTTATGAGCAGAACGAAATGAATACAGATTATTATCAGATGCTTAACACAAAATAACAGAGATACAGTAAAACTGGTTTTCTATTCAACAAGGAAATAAGCTAGAACTGTAAAATGCAGCGAAAAACAAGCTTGTTGGAATGGTGGCAGCTTATCTCTGAGAAGAGATGTGACGGCTGCGCTCATTTCGCAAGAAGATGGTTACAATGAGGCTCTGAAGGCCTTTTACAATAAACAGGAATGTCAAAATCCCTAGACATCCAAAAACCTAACCCTAGGAGATGAAGCGCCAAAAGTCATGTGGGCCCCGTTTGGGTAAGTTAGTACATCAACTTCCTGGGGTCGTAACTTTTGCGTACGATCTCCGTTTGGGGCGCTCGGTAGCCCGTTGGAAAGGTCTATCCGAGATTTACGACTTTCGACTGGGGCCAAATGTATGCCAGGGACAACCATTTGTCCCCCCAAATTGCCAAAAAAGGTCATTTAGGGCCTCAAAATGGCCCCTGAAGTTCAGGACCCGAAAAACTGCTAAAAATAGTACAATACCAAAATTGCCATAAAACTGTTTTGAGCCAGTTGGAAAGGTGGGTGGCCACCAATATCCACCTGGATCATCATCTCACTGTGATGTTCATATCGATATCTTTGTTTTTCCAATGTTGAAAACATAGCTGATTTTTTTATTTTATTTTTTTTAAAGAATAAACATTAGATTAGTTTCATAGCTATCTAAAATTTGTTTGTTCATCCTTAACTCCTGGAGTATGACTCGTCTAATAACCCTAAAATACATAGATGCAAAATTAAACCATACATTCATAAATATATGCAAAAGTAAATCTTTTCAAAGAAGATTGCGGCTCCACCCTGTAAGGGATATAATTATAAAACACAATATTATAACCAAAAGAAAATTATATTTGAATACTCTATAAGCTCACTATTCCCTAAGTGAAGGTTGAAACATGAGTAGGGCTTATTTCTCACATAGTTCATAATGTCACAAGGAAATTAATGTCAAATTTACTGTCCCAACATCTATTTCCTAACCCCATAAATATGGTCCGTAATTATAACGAAGCATTTCATTCTTTCATTCATTTCTATAAAAGACCTATAAGGAATAAAGTATTGTGTTGTTCCATATCCATAAAAATGAATTATATTATCATGATATTTAATCATTTTTATCCACATATTTTTAAATGCAAAATAATGTAATTTCTTTTCTTTCAACTAGTTTTTATCAATTTCATAAAGAATTATTACAATAGAGTTTATTAATTCAAATAAAGCAATTCCTTTCCTTCCAACTAATTTATATCAAGTCCATAAGGAATTATTATAACAAGAAGTATAAATATAAAAATATATATGTATTGCCACTAATATTTAACTATCTATCAAGTCTAAGTACATCCACAAAAACACTTTATAATTTAGTTATAACTATGTATAAAAATGACTACACATTGCTATCAATATGTATAAAAATATAAATATAATGTCACTATTATTTAACTATCCATCAGCCTCTGTACATCCACAAAAACACTTTATAATTTAATTATAACAACATATTACATGTATAAAAATATATGTATTGCTATCATTAGGTGTCAATTACATGAGCACTTTTCAATTTAATTATTATTGCAATTATAATATGTATAAAAATATACGTATTGCTACCATTATGTGTCAATTACATGAGCACCTTTCAATTTAATTATTACTGCAATTATCCTGTGTAAAGAGAATCTATAAGCTTACTATTCCATATCCAACTAACGATTATTTCGCTAACTAAAATTCTATGGTAATCAAATTAAGAACAGTAGGGGACAAACTTAAGTGTCTCTAGTATATAAAAAGTTATTATCACGACAGAAGTCCGGTTTCGATTCCTGCGGGGGAGGTGTGGCGGGTGCAAATCCCTTCAAAAAACTGCACCCCATAAAAAACCTGTACGACTGCGGTGGTGGCTTTAGTCCTGTGTTGGGATCTGTGCTTGCCTCCGGTTGGCCCCGGCTCGAGGGTTTGATATCCAGGTGGTTCAGTGACGGCGCTCCCTGGGCGGTTTGGAGAGGTTCCCTCGGTCAAAAAAAAAAAAAAAAAGAAAGAAAGAAGAAGTTATTATCACGGCAACTCATCATTTAACACCAGGAGGTGTAGCAATAATTACTCCTGGTTGTATTCGTTGATTATCCAACCATGTAACGACAGTAGTAAGTAACAAGACACGCTAACTACTACTCTTAACTTAGTGATATGCCTAGAATATAGTTCTACTGGTCCGGTTTCGATTCCTGCGGGGGAGGTGTGGTGGGTGCAAACCCCTTCAGAAAACTGCACCCCAGAAAAAACCTGTACGACTGCGGTGGTGGCTTTACTCCTGTGCTGGGACCTGTGCTTGCCTCCGGCTGGCCCCAACTTGAGGGTTTGATATCTAGGTGGTTCAGTGACGGCGCTCCCTGGGCGGTTTGGAGAGGTTCCCTCGGTCAAAAAAAAAAAAGGAAGATAAATATTTAAGAGGAGGAGGAAGTGTGAACATTTCCTTACTCAAAAGTCACCAGAATCACCCTTATGGGTATCTCCGAGCCTGAGTTACTTCGACTGCACAAGAGGGTGGTCAATATTATCAAACGTATGTGAACTGGCTTGTACACCTGTCATAGCCTCCTTCCAGCTATGCTTCAGGAGGTCGGTTGTTGCCAGTGAATGGTAGTTATGTCGTTGAGAGAAAAAAAAACTGGTTAAAATCAATTATCGCTGAACTAAGGATATTACCGAAAACATCGGAAAGGTCTATCAAACTAGGCGCCAACATAAAAGTAAAACCGACCTTTGAGGTTAAACAATGGTCTTTCTATTAAACGCTTCCATCGAAAAGTGCAGACGGATATGAATTTATTCAGGTCAAAATCGTGAAGCCAGGAATTTGGTTAAGATTCGAGCAAAGATAATAGTAAAATCCAGTGAATAGAATTGAGAAGATAATGGAGAAAGGGTTAATACTCCAAAAGTATTCATATATAAAAAAGGAAGGGTGAGTCTGTCATTCGAGTAGTTCGACAAATGTTTAGCTGAATTTTTTGTAGACATGCATTCAGGATTGTTGAACCTGAGGATTAGCTTCTAAAAGATTACGCCTCAGGGATTAAAGCATTTGCGTGGAAAGCATCTGAAGTCTGCCAACTAAGAAGGGGGTGGGTCGTTGATCACACATAATTTTGATACTATCATGCAAATCAAGTCGCAGGCTTATAATGACCAGCAATTAGATTTGTAGATATGTAACCTGGGTTACACAGTTTTAACCTGAATACTATGCTTAAGAGATTTGGGAGCTGCAAGTGTTAAGAGAGGCCTTTGGTTAACAAATTTATAATGATCCTGAAGAAATGGATTCGAAACTAGAGGCGCCCAATAGATGGATTCGTTGTGGTACCAACTTAATTTCGATCACGATTTTAGATTAGAGATTTTCAACAGAAAAGAAGTTGGGCTTAAATCTACAAAGAATACTCATTCACTACAGGTTCAAAGGTTTGCAAGCCCAAAATAAAAGGATCCAGATTTATTCGATAGTGAAATAGTGTATCTGGTTTTCCTTAGCAGAGAGAACCAAATGAGCTCTGTTCAGATTTCGGCAGAGTCAATCAAAATAGAAAAAAATATATACTCGAACTCATTAACAGAGATATAAAAGACTAATTCTGATGTATCTAACAGGGGACAAATAGAATATTTAGATCTGAATGAGTTCGCCAGAAGTAATTAAAAGAGGGGGTTGATCCGAACTTAAATTGACAGAGGTATAATATTCACCATTGATATGAAAAAGCTTAACCCGAAAGATCTGAGAGCCAAAGGCGAAAAGAAATATGAACAATGACTGGATTTAATCATCAGTGACAGGAAATCGAGTTTGAAGTTGTCCGAGGTTAACCAATAAATTTCGTTAAACACAGAGGAATGATAAGAGTCTAATCACACCAATTGCATAATCAAATTGAAAGACAGACCGGCTTGAATCAAATCGAAATCTGGGACAGGTTATTACAACAAATAAATATTTAAATTACAACTGTTGTTGTTAAAAGAAATCGAGACTTCAGATCTACCCTTTGCAAACCAGATACGAAAATTCAAATATATGGAAAATAGAGGGTTGCAGGCATGGACTGGACAGAGATCGCAGAGTTCATAAAAATAAAACCTTCATACAATTTCAGGGATTATGACCGCAATCCATTATCCTATAATAACCCATTATAGATCTATAATGCGAAAGAATGAATCAACGTCTTCAGGATTTATATATGGGGTGAGATATACGGGGTTTTCCTTTTTCCCTTTAAAACAAAAATGCCAGTATCAGAGGTGATCAATGAACCTGATCACTCTGAACATTATTTTATTTCAAATCAAATCATGGACAGCGTTGATTGATGAAATTGCACACACTGTTAATCAGATTCAACTTAAACAATCTTGACAGAACGGACCAATGGAACTGAGCACTCTACAAATTACTTAAATTAAACCCTGAGTCGCTTTATTCGTAACCGATGGGATGAGTAATCATTAAGGAGTCCACTGGGAAAAATATTCACTCGATCTCTGAATCGATTATAGCAAAATCGACAGAGATGCAGTGCGGTTAGGGACACAGTGTAGTTCCACGGTCCATTTGGGTCTGTTGGGAAATACAGACTTCAGTAGGATTACGATCTAATAAGTATTAAAGGAAAACTATTATATACAAAAGTTACATCTCCAGAAAATAGCTAATCCCGGAATTATACATATGCATTTCCCATTGGTGCTTTATCAATACAGTAGCAGTCTTTTAGTACTAACATATACATTCTAGAAAACGCACAGACTCAGAATCTTACTTCTAGTTCTCTTATAATTTCCACAATACAATAATTATGATTCTTATGTACCGACTATACATTTCCAGAAGTTAATTGAACACATAATAACAATACTTTCAGACGTCAAATATTCCTTAATAAAACAATGAAATCTTAAATTATATAGAACCTGTATTAGTTGATGCTCCCGCAGTTGATGTAGATCCTAGAAAATTGCAGTCTCAGTCTCACCGTATTGGGTCGTAGATAGAACATAGTTCAATAGAATTTAAATACGAGATCTGGTGCCCTTAAGGCTCGACTGGCTCTGATACCAAATGTAGGGTCCTTCCTCCTTAACCTGAAACTCAACCACTTGATACAAAAGAGATTAGAAAGCATAATGACTAGATAAATAAACTAAATAAATGAATAACTTAGCAAATTAAAACAAACCATAACCTGTCTTTGATACCATCTTGTCCATTGTCATCCACGTCTTCCGTAGGATCCCTCCAGCAAAGCTCGTTTAACCATAGGCGAAGCAACCGTTAGCTTCGCCACCCAACCATAGGCTCATGCTTTCAGTCGCATGGCCTCCCCCGAGCTTTGGGTCATAGAGCTCACACACAATAATCAAGAAACCTAGCTCGGGATTCCCCCCCACCAAGATTTCCAGCCAAACCCTCAATAGCAGCAAGTCATGAGGTAACTCAAAATTATGATAGTCATCTAGGGTCTGGGTCCTTTACCCATTCCCAATGCCTTCCTTATAAAGGAAAATCTCATGCGACACATGTCGCTTCATGCATAATTATTTATTTTATTTAAATTCTAAATAAAAACAACTCACGCATCCAAGTGTTAGCTTTTCTAGGAGATGTACCAACATTCCTAATTTTGCTCATATTTGTCCCCCAGATATTTCACTTAACTCCTAGATATGTGGTGTAGGTGGGGTTGACTAGGTGTCCATGCCTAGGATTCCATTTTGCTCTTAAATAAATATTTTTAATATTTCTAAATAATCAGAAATATCCTTTCATGTGCAAATGCCTAAATAACACTTAATATTATTTAAATGCCAAAGTAATCATTTATGTGCAAATGCCTAAAGTACTCAAATGCATTTCTAAGTAATGTTCTACGTGTAAACTTATATGTTTTTATGCAGTTAAGTTTAACAATCATTTTCACTAGGATCTCGGTGCCGCGCCTTTGGGCCACCCCGTTCCTTAATTTCATTTCCCCGACATGGCACCACTCCGTCGGGTCCAGTCATCTGTAGTTTCCATTTCTCGGCAAGGTACCACATCGTTGGGTCCTTGCGTCCACTCTTTCCGTTCTCGGCAGGGTACCGCACCGTCGGGCCCTTCTGCCGTCATCCTTTCATTTTGACTTGCAGGAACTTCATGTAGGGATTTCAGGAGCCGTTACCTTCCATCCTCTGTCTACACGCTATTAGGGACTAATGGCGTTGAGGAGTGAGTCCGTTCTCAATGCGTTCCCCCCAACTCGTATGTGACCAGCTTCGTCGTGGCCAACCTCGTATGCCCTCACGCTTTCTTCTTGAGCAAGCAGATCAGTGCTTATCTGCTCAAGCGTGGTATTCCATCGGAAGTCGACATCGTCGTCGCTCTCCCTGTGTGTGATTTACACATACTCTACGACCCTTCATATTCCTTTGTGTGTCCGTCAGTGAACCGTTTCACCTGTTGTTACACACATTTCTCACAAACGTAAATTAGTAGCACTGTCCTCAATAATCACAATTTGATTTATAAATCTGCTGCTTCATTAAGCATTTATAATTTACTCAATCATTACTCATTCGTCTAATCACATAATAAATTGCATAGCTAGTCGTTAAGCATCATTCATATGTACAGTTTTCATATCAAAGTTAATCGTTAAACAACATGAAATTGTCCATTCACAATAACTACCCAAATGCACATATATCAATCAATCGTAATCATTCATTTACATCAACTGTTCAGATACACATACTCAAAATAAAATCAATGATTTATTTTATTAATGTTTCAATCGGTCGGGTCACTCAACAGGTGCCCTCAATGTCTACAGTAGTGTAGGGACACTACACAATATACGTCTCTGCAATCCTAAAATATTTTCAAGAACTATATCACAATCTAACTTCCAATATAGTTTGGGAACCATTTTATAAGAATAAAGTGAGTTTAAGCAACATATATATACTATGGAATATTGTAATTGGTTTGGTTAAATACTAAAAGAACATTTGGGATGAATATATAATTTGAAGTGGACACATAAAACCAGATGATTTTCAAATTAAATCGGTGCGTCTATTCATATATACATGCACTGGTGCGCTCACATATACAAAACGCACCGATGCGCAACAACTATAAACGCACAGTGAAAGAACATCTGCAAAAGCTCTCGCAGTATAAAATATTTGCTACATTTTATAGCAAATATTTTTACATCCATTTTTACAACATAATTCATTATGTTTTGTTTCCTACACATAAGCGGACTATGGCTTCTGAATTATACATGCACCGTAGCACGAGTTTTTAAAATTTTTGTTTGGCCAGTGTGTTGTACATATGTACACACCGATGTGACATGAAAACAAGCGCACCAAAATGTCGAAAATCAAAATTCAAAAAAAATCTCACAATCTAATTTTTCCCTAAACTTAAAAAATGGTGGCAATTTTAAGTTCGGAAAGTAATTATAAATAGTGTTTAAAATAAAAATAAAAAACTAAACATTAATTCATTCTTTTGCTGAAAATTTCAAGGGAGAGTTTTAGAAGAGATACTTACGTGGAACGAGTTTGGAGCAACTTGTAGGAGTTATGAGGGTCAAAATTTGTTAGGTATGGTGAATCAAACAAAACCCTGCATAATAGAAATTTCAAGTATGTAAATATTACTGTTGATCTTATTATCTTATTTGGAGTTTAACTAGATTTAGAAAAAAAAACTTCATACTTACGTTCAATTTTGCAACCGTTATTTTCTCGTTGCTTCTTTTCGTTTTATGTGGCTACAAAATTTTACATTAGGGTTTAAATCCCTCTATTGTTATACATAATTACAATTTCACCTTTTAGGGATTTTGGATTTGCTAAGCTTGTGATTATATATAGAAAGCATAGGGTGAGATGGAGCCACTTTTTTGGTCGAATCCGTAACCATGTTGGCCATGTTAAGTTTTTTTTTTTTAAATAAAAAATGCATGCGTCAATATCGATGCGTTTGTATTACAGGAATGCACCAGTACAGTCATAAACATAACACAACGGATATGACACGGGAGACATCATATTTTATTTTATAAAAACACAAAAGTCAATTTTCGTTTCTCGGTTCTCTGTTCGCGGTGCGTCTGTTTTATTTTAACGCATCAGTGCATTGTTGTTACTAACGCACCGGGGCATTTCAAATATTTAAGTGCACCGATATCATATTTATTTATTTATTTTCATATTTTGAAGGTTTATAATTTATTTGTATAATATATTGATAGCTTCTGTATTTAATGGTCCAGGTTGTTTATTGATATAAAATGCATGGTATGAGTTCAATGAACAACTTTAGTCAACATGATGGGAGCACATACAGAATTACGAAGAAGGAAAGTGCTTTTAATTAATTTCTGTATTTAAATTAATTTGATTGAATTATTTGTAAAGTTAACTAATATGTATTGGTTAATGTGTGACATGCAGAGCCAAAAAATGAGGAAGCTCAATAAGATTCTTACCAAACTAAGTCCAGAAGAGTGTAAAATGTTGATAGAAAAGTTGCAGAGGGATGAATCACGCGAATAAAAAATAAGTCAATATGAATTATTTCTTCAAATTTTAGTAATAATGTACTTCAGAATATCCACTAATATGTTTCAAATAATGTAATTCACATATGTTGAATGTTATGTAGGGACTAAAAACAACAAAATTCAATGTCATCATAAGAAAAAAAAATATGGAAGATGCAAATGATGATCAATTGGTCCTTATCTCATTTGGAGTGTTGCTAGAAGTTAATAGAAGGGGCAAAGAATTTAATAATACTATGAAGGATATAGTGGAAAGAACGTACACACGTACTTTTCACTTACAATATAGAAACCAATCAAATTATTCGAAGAATCAGGTCATATGTAAACTACAAGAGGCATCCCAAAGCAATGGTCAATGAGACCTGTCAAATTTGCAATAGCAAAAACATACAACAACAAAAAATAATCATTCGTAAAGTAATATTCCTAAACATGTTCATCTAGAATATGTATCTATAACTACTACAAAGCGTTATTCATTCAATAATTTTAATTCTGATATATTTATTTTTCATATCAACATAAAATAGTTTAATGTCATTTTACATTTTCAGAATGAAGATTATGAAAATACCAAAGGATGAAGAGGTGATATGTGAAATGTGCTAGTAGGGATGTCCAAAAAAGTGTACAAGGAGATGGTCAAGGAAATTGACATAATTGCATCGTAGGAGAAGCCATCTCAACAACAACGTGCTTCAAATGTATGAAATCATTGATTTTTAGGATTATGTTATACATCTCATTAATTAATTCAACATTTAATATTAATTTTCAGTTGTTTTGTTGCAGAAAAGAAAACAAAATGGAATCCATTCAGCACACAAGGCAGGACGACAAGGAAAAAAGGGGTTGATAGCAAAGTTTGTGAGTATTTGTGATTTCCTTATAAGAAATTAAGATTTCGTAAAGGTTGTGATTTGTATATTTAATTTTTTTTGTTTTCACTGGCAATCCTTGGATGTCTTGAAACAGGTGTTAACATACAAAGAGGAGCCATCGAAAGAATTGGTTGACCTTGGGTTAAGCAAGGGTTGTGAGTATATGTTGGCGTATCAAAAATTAATTGTGTATTTTGTAAGTATCTATTTTGTTTTACTTCTCTCATTTATAATTAATAAAACAACAAAAATCATTTATATTAAATCCATGATTTGTGATGGGGCATAAAACTTGCAGGAAACAAAGTATGGAGTGGAGCCAACAAAAGACTTGTTGATACAAGGTGTGAGATTTGGTTTTGAGAGAATGTGTATCATTCATGATTCAATTATTTATATGGTACGTCACTTTTCAATTTACATTCATGTATACTATCTATTTATTTTTCATTATTCCCACTGACAATGTAGACATACTTAGTACACTTTATTTTTATGTTTGTAGATAGAAACTAAATAAGAAGGAAACAATCGATCCAATCAACAAAACATTCGGCCAAATAACCCAATTGATGCAAGTGACTCGAGCACCGATAACAGTTCCAATGAAGAATTATGATTTGTATTTAATTTTGGTGTTAATGCAAGTTGTTGTAGCTTATATATTTTGAAATAATTGTCTGTGAAAATTAGAAATTTTGTATAATAATGTACTTGACACAGTGTTCGAAATGAAAAACAATGGGTTACCAATAAGTGTAACAATATTTACATGCATGTTGACATTTTGATTATTGTTGCCTCTATGTGGTCATATTTTGTATGACAAAGGAACTTTTATTGATATATAATAAAATAAACATTTTTTTCTATTGTATTATTCACTGTTATTGTCAAATGTTACATGTGAAATGGTACATTAGTAATTAAATGTATGGATGATTAAATATTACAATAGATGCTTGCATCTATGATATAAGAAATTAATCCAAACAAACGCAATAATTAAAATTGAAATGAATAGTACTATAAACAAATATTTCAATTTCAGATGAATAATGGAATTAAAAAATAAAAATATAATATATATATATTTAAAAGAAGTGTCAGTATCCATTGTTCAAAGAATCATATGCAGTGCTTTTAATATGTCGCACCTATGCGCCTATACGAACATTACGCACCGGTGCGTATATACAAACAATAAGCACCGGTGCGTTTATGTAAACGACAAGCTCGACATTCCAATGTAAATCAAATGCACCATTAAATTTTAAAAATAAGAATGTCCACATGCAAGACGAATTTTCCAGTGCGATTTTTTCTTTGTATCGTAGTGGTGCATGGCAATGGCTTATGCGCATCGAGAACGATCAAATCTTATGCCCACCAGTTTTTTGTGTTTAAGAGTGGCAATGCGTTTGAGGTGATAAAATGCACTAGGTCATTTTGATAGTTGGTAAGCACCGGGGCGTTTGACGATGAAATGCACCGGTGCACTCTGATAAATGGACGGCATCGGTAAAGTTAAAAAATGTATGGTGCATATGATGTAAAATATTGCACCAGTAAATTTATGTTGTAAATAAGCACTGGTGCGTATATTCTATATGCAAGCATCGATGTGGCGTTGAAATTTGATTCTTTCTAGTGCTTGTTCTATTTGAGTGCATCGATGTAGCTATTTTAATCGTATAGCACGGGTGCGTCTTATTAAGACACGCACTAGTGCACGTAATTTCAACTAAGTGCACTGATGAAAAAAATCCGCAAAAACCTTCGACCGCTGAGTTTTTTTAAGTTATAAAATATATTTGTAACGACCTTCGTAAAACATACGCTATCATTGGCAGAGGTCATAGTGGAGGTTTTTTTGACATTTTTTGTCAATCTTGTAACACTAAAAACCTCCACTATGACCTCCGCTATATGGAATTTTCCTGGTAGTGTGTGTAGGATTAACATCCTCTCATAGACCTCTAATCACTAAACCAACCAAAAATAGCTCCATTACTCCTGCTATGTCACCAACAATGTCTTGCACTAGAGTTCCATCATTAGCAAGTCAAATTTCCCCTTCTATAAGTAATAATGTAAGCATTATGAGTCACAAAGATAGACATACCACTTTATGAAACAAGCATAATAGTATATACAACAAAACATAAGCATTTTTCTTCACACCATAGGGGAATTGGCGCGCTCTATTGAGTGAGGGCGCCACGAATACACAATGAAGTCACAAGTTCCAGGGTCGAACCCGGGTGGGGATGGCAACAGCCGACAACCCCACCCACCCAGGATATACACATCCCCTAAAACATAAGCATGCATTGAAACTCAAACAATAAACAAAGAGATATGAGTATAATAACAATATATTTATCAATATAATGCTACTAGTGGGTACAAGCTCTAAACAACACATGATGGGCTTCTTGCCTCACCTACTATCTCATTTATTCCAATTCATCAAACCTCATTAAATGTACACGCTATACCTTATCAATTTTGTTATAAACCTAATCTAAATGGATTAAGGTTTCGTAAATAATGTACATAATTAGGAAGACTGAGAGTCTTCTTGTACTCCAACTGAATTGATTGAATATGAACTCCAACGGTCATATCAATTGTATAAATAATACCTTTATGATTAATAAAGTGATCATAATTTATGATTTATTACTCTGGCAGTGGTATCAGAGTGAGGCATTGCATAACTCTTGCCATTTCCAGCCATATTCTATGTGCTCCTACCAATTGTGTGCACTATCCTCATTATTGCATCTCTACCTGCTCACTGTCATATTATCTACGAGACATTTCATCTGTGTGAACCCTAATTGGCTACTCCTGCTCTGATATCCAACATTCCATTCCTTGCATGAATGTTCTCATTGCTTGGAATTCTCTTTGCGCGAATGCACCAAAATTTTCTCTTTGCGTTAACTCTCCTCCAACGTAGCTATCTATTTAAACCCTAGTATGCTCTCCTTATGTGTGTTTTCCCATCTCTCTAGTGGACTACCTCTCTAAGCACCAGTGAGCATCCTTCTTTGTAACTATAAATGCCTTCTACTTCATGTAACCCTAATTGTGTCATTGTATTGGTAGTTTGAATTGAATATTGTTGTATACCATGGAGAACGTGGAGCTACATAGTATTAAAGTGCATGGATTTGCATATTGATGTGTGGGAATTTTTGTGCGTTGAAATTCTACCAGCAACACAGAACTGCATTGTGAAGTGTGACTCATTTGATAGTGGTGCAGTGAGCATGGAGTGCATTGTAAAATATCTATCACAGTAGGATATAGCTACTATAGATGCCTCACAATTGAAATATTTAGCTTAATATGCAAGAAGCAAGTGCATAAAGAATTCTGGAAAAACAAATGATAAAAAATTAGTAAATACAAATGATCAAATATCAGATTCTATTAACTATCCAACCCAACAATGAGTTTGGATCATTCTTATATAACAATATGAATAAATTGAATGACTTAGGAGGATTAACAAGTGGCTAGCTTAGATTTGAGCTCAATCCCCCCTAGGTTGACCAATAGGCTCCCAAATCACCCTAGAATGGTACGAATTTCCCATGTGAACGTTGGGTGAGCATGGGAAGACCAAGATGAGGCTCACACAAGTGAAGGATGTGATTGGGTGGTGTTTAGGTATCCAAGGAGAGGCCAAAACAATCAAATATGAGCCAAAATGACTAGATTCAGTGCATGGGCGTCCTCAGTCAAACTCAAATCCATAAAATAGGGAAACATGGTGCCTTAGGCAAAATAGTGGTAATAAATATTGGAGGTGACCATAAATAGGGCGCCTTATAGCTCAGATAACCAATTTTATCCCATAGAACGGTGGATAAGTCATCATTGGCCTAACTAAATTCTAACAACCTTCTAACAACCTTGGATTGCAATTATTAACCTATTTTTGACCAATTAATCAATAATATGACTTATGACTAAGGTCCTAAAGTGTAATAATGCTCTAACACCCCCCCATAAGCTAGAATTGTGTCAATAATCAAAATAAGGCCTTGGCAACTAGGCTCAAGTCACCTTTTACAACAACAGTGTTTATTTGTCCATGCAACCAAGGTAAGGAGGAAAACCACATGGGAAATAAAACCTCTCCTAAAAAATGGACATGTGGAATATCTGGAAAATACAGCAATCTTCACCATGCATCACTCACCCCAGGGATTGATCTAAGGTAAGTGAAGGTCTTCTCAGTGAAAATCTTGGTGAAGATATCATCAATTTGCTCGGCATAAGGGAAATACTGCAATGCTATGATCTAGTCATGCACCAAGCTTTGAATGTAGTGCATGTGAATCTTTATGTGCTTGGTCCTTTGTCTCTGTACTGGATCAGTGGAGATCTTGATTGTGCTTTGATTTTCACACCAAATGACTGTGGGTGAATAAAACACAAATCCAAATTCTCCAAGAATGGCTTGCAACCACACACATTGTGTAGCTGCATTCTCTGCTCCCCTGTATTTGGACTCAGCTGAAGATAAGGAGATGGTGTGCTGCTTCTTGCTTGACCAGCAAATGGTACCATGTGCAAACACAAACACATAAGAAGAAGTAGACTTCCAATTAGAACTATCACCATCCCAATCAGAATCAGTAAAACCAACTAGTTCAAGAGATGAACCAACTACATAGTGGATGCCAAAATGCTTGGTACCTTGTACATAATGTAGGATCCTCTTGGATTCCTTCCAATGGACCTCATGAGGCTCTTGCATGTGCCTTGAAATAGGCCCAACAACATAAGACAAATATGGTCAAGAGTGAGTGAGATACAACAAGCTCCCAACTAGTTGTCTATACAGTGAGTTGTCAACTAGTGGTGAAGAACCCCAATCAGTAAGTTTAACTCCATAAAGGAATGGAAATTTTGCAGACTTACATTCAGCCATATTGAACTTCTACAGCATATATGAAGCATATATGGATTGAGAAACAGAGATCCCATCCATATTTTGATCAATATCCAAACCCATAAATTGTTTCAACAATCCTAGATTGGTCATGGCAAATGCATTGTGCAATGAAACCTTAACTAAGCCCAATTATTTGGTGCAGTTACCAATGATCAAAATATCATAAACATACAGTACAATAATCAATATCAGGTCACCAACATGCTGCATATAAACATTAGGATCAGACTTACATCTCTAAAAGCTTTGTGATAATAGAAACTTGTCCATATTGGCATACCAAGCTCTAGGAGCTTGCTTGAGACCATAGAGGGACTTCTTAAACCCGCATACAAGTGTAAGATATGCAATGAATCCTTTAGTATGCTACATATATATCTCCTCATCAAGATCCCCATGAAGAAATGCACTCTTCACATCCATGTGATGAACCTCCCATCGCTTGGAAGCAACAATGGCCAAAATTAGCCTGATTGAGTCCATCTTTGCCACTAGTGCAAATGTCTCTGTATAGTCCACTCCATGGACCTGAGAGAATCCATTAGCCACCAACCTCACCTTATACTTCCCATCAGAACCATCAGATTCCATTTTGGTCCTATAAACCCATTTACATTGCACTAGTTTCCTCTTGGGAGGAAGAGGGACCAAATCTTATGTTTCATTGTCATGGAGGGGGTTCATCTCTTCTTGCATGGATGTTTTCCATCTTTGGTATTTTGAAGCTTCTGAATATGATTGAGGATCAAATCCAAACATAATAAAACATCTACCATTCAGATCAGGATCACAAGATGCAAAAGCATTGTGAAACTGAGATCTAGTTTTCCTAGGATCTTAAGGATCTCCTGCAAGCTCACCAGCAGCTTGTATGGTTTTTTCAGCCCAATTTGGCCTTGAGGGAGGATATTGGTCTGCAAAAATATTATCATCTTCATAATCCATATCAGAATCATAAATATCAGAGAAATAACCATCGCTTACATCATCTCCAAGTAGGGGATTTGATCATTCCCCATCACCTTGTTTTGTAGCATGCATGGGCTCTTCTTCTTCTTCGAACTGGGCACTTCTTTCAATGAATTTTTTGTGAGATGAGGGATCAAAGATCTTGTATCCCTTTGAATATTCTGCATATCCAACTATTATAGGCTCCTTGCATTTGGGATGCAAGGCATTTCTCTTCTCTGGAGGAATTCTAGCCCAAGCTTTTGACCCAAACACCTTGAAATGAGAAACATTGGGCTTGTGGCCCATCCAAGCATTATATGGAGTCATTCCTTCAAAGGATTTATGTGGTGCTTTGTTCTAAACATATGCAGCACAATTCATGGCCTCAGACCATAGTTTAGGATACAAATACTTAGCCTCCATCATGCATGTGGCCATCTCCTTCAATGCTCTATTCTTGCGCTCTGCAACACCATTTTGTTGAGGTGTGTAAGGCATCGAATGTTTCATTTGGATGCCATACTCTTCACAGAGCTGCTACATGTCCTTATTGACATACTCCCTTCCATTATCAGTCCCCAAGACCTTTATTTTCCTCCCGCTAAATTTCTCCACCGAGTTTTTGAAAACTTTGAAACATTGGAAAACTTCAGATTTTTGCTAGAGAAAATACAACCAACAATACCTTGAGAAATCATCAATGAAGGTGAGCACATACTTTAAGCTGCCATAGGAGGGAGTGGGGAGAGGACCAATCATATCTGAATGCACTAAACCAAGAGGTTAAGTATCTCTCCTTGCATTTCCTTTCTCATACTTCTTCTCAGCATGCTTCCCAACAATGCACCCTTTGCAAGTGCCATTGGAAAATCTGATTGTTGGAAGCCCTTCAACCATCTCTTCTTTTCTCAAAGCTTGAATATATCTGTAGTTGAGGTTCCCAAACATCTCATTCCATAGCTTGTTGACTTCATTACCATGTGACAAAATTGCATTTGGAGAAGAGTACTCAATAAAATGAGAGAACTTGTACATCCTCGAATCATGGTCTGCAACACCCACTACTACAACTTTGCCAGTCGAAACTTATGAGATCTCCACATCATCTTGAGTGAATATCACTCTCTTAGATGAACTAGTATGGGTCATTTGGTATACAGAGATTAAGTTTTCTGCAATATCAGGCACATACAATACATTATTGAAGTACCCATTTTTTAGTGATATTTTCCCAATGCCTCTAGCAGGGATTTCTGAATCATCTCGCATAAGAATGGAAGAACCATTGCATGGATCAAGAGTAGAGAATGAATCTCTTGAAGAATCCATGTGCCTTGAGGCACATGAATCAATGATGAAAGAATAGGTCTCTAAGGTACTAGCCATCAATGCATGTCACCTCTTCTTGTCTTCGAAAACACCATCTTTCTTCTTTGAACTTTCTAGGAGAGGAATGTTGTTTTTTTGTAGGATATGGGTCATCATGCCTATGGTTTTCTTCATGCATGAACTCTCAGGATGCCAACCCTTTTGACAGTAGCTGCATTTTGTCTTCTCTTTCTTCTTTCCCTTGTCTTTGACAGGATTCGAACCCTCGTCAAAAGATTTGGGCCTCTCCTTGTCTTTCTTATTCTCTTGTGGTTTCGAACCCTTGGGATTTTGATTTCCTTTTGCTTGTCTCGAATCTCCAGTAGCAAGAACTTGGTCTTTTTGCTTAATGTAACCCATCAAGACCAACTTGTATTGCTCTTGAGTTAGCATCTCCATGAAATCAGACAAATATGTCATCTTCCAATTTCTAACTTTAAGTTTTATGGAGTGAAATGTAGAGACAAAGACTAAGTACTCAAAACCCAACTTCGAAATGATGGACATAACCAATTGTTCTTCCTTCTTGTCAATCCCCCACACTGTTTGATTTGCAAGACAAATCTCTTGAACTTGGTGAAGAAGTCCTGGATGGAATTGAAGTTGCTTGGGATCAATGAGATCAACTCATTCTTAAGTTGGTGACCCCTCATCTCATCAGTATTCCCAAACAAAGACTCAAGGTTGAGCCATACTTCATTTGTTGTAGTTAGACTATCAACATGAAACATGAGATCTCTTGAAATACTGAGACAAATTAGGCTGAATGCTTCATCCATTCTATTGAATAACTTCGACTTCTCAATTGCAGAGTTAGGCTCAACCTCAGTTCCCATGGTGATTCTCTAGAGACCCTTGGATATCAAATGGATGACCATTTCGGCCTTCCACTCAAAGAATTTGAATGGAGTGAGAAAATGAGCTTGAGTTTGCTCCATCTTCTGTTGCTTGCGCACTTGGTGACAATGGTGAACTTGTGTACCTGCAATAAAACTCTCAACACTCAAGAGGGGATCTACACTAACATATTCGAACCCTATTTGATAGTGGGTACTTTCAGGAGAGCATCACACCCTGGATAGAATCATGGATTTATCCAATGGCTTCAATGCAATGGTTCCAGGGACTTCTGTGGTTTCTCCACTGCTTCTGGCACACCACTAAAACAGTGTTTTGGTTTGAATAATAGCTCCAAGAGCTCTGATACCATGTAAAATATCTGTCATAGTAGGATATAGCTACTATAGATGCCTTACAATTGAAATATTTAGCTTAATATGCAAGAAACAAGTGCATAAATAATTATGGAAAAACAAATGATAAAAAACCAGTAAATACAAATGATAAAATATCAGATTATATTAATTGTCCAACCCAACAATGAGTTTGGATCATCCTTATATAAAAATAGGAAGAAATTTAATTCCTTGGGAGGCTTGACAAGTGGCTAGCTTAGATTTGACCCCAATCCCCCCTAGGTTGACCAATAGGATCCCAAATCACCCTAGAATGGTATGAATTGCCAATGTGAACGTTGGGTGAGCATGGGAAGACCAAGATGAGGCTCACACATGTGAAAGAGGTGATTGGGTGGTGGTAAGGTATCCAAGGAGAGGCCAAAACAGTCAAATATGGTCCAAAATGACTAGATTCAGTGCATGGGCGCCCTCAGTCAAATTCATATCCATAAAACAGGGAAACAAGGCTTCTTAGTCCAAATAGTGGTAATAAATGCTATAGGTGGCCATAAATAGGGCGCCTTACAACTCAGATAACCAATTTTGTCCCATAGAATGGTGGATAAGTCATCATTTGGCCTAACTAACTTCTAACAACCTTGGATTGCAAGTATTAACTTTTTTTGGACCAATTAATCAATAATATGACTTATGACTAAGGTCCTAAGGTGTAATAATGCTCTAACATGCATTCATTCCATCATAAGCTGCGAGGAGATGCTAGTAAGCTTACTGTGTGGATGTTGTTGCATTTTAATTTCTTTGAAGAGTGGCTGGAATACTATTGCACCCCAATTGGAGACTGTTCCTTCTCTATGGTGAACATGAGCCTAACATTGTAACCTAATGTGTGATCCTAATCCCTAAAATGCGACAAGAGAATGGAGAATGCAACCACTGAGAATACGACCTCCTCATATTTAAATGGTGACTTTGGTTCTTTTATTATTTGCTAGGGTTTTTGGTCACCTTTTGAAAATTCTACTTCTTGGTATTATTCTTTAGCGCTCTCATAATTTTTTAGCGGCTACCCATCACTTGAGAATATTGATGTCACTATATATAAAGACCTACATATTGCACATTTGATTAGAGGGAGATCTAGATTGTATTAATGTGCAAATATTGTACTGTTTTAGACTGTCATATTGTAAAAGGTGGCAGAGACTATAGACCTGCACCTTCTTTTTGTTTTCCCAAACACTGTTAATTTGCATATTGAATATATCATCAGTTTGATAAAATGAATTTGTTGGCTTCTATAGTTGGACCAGTGCTCACTGGAAAAGACACCTATCCAAAGTGGCTAAGGAAGATCAAGTCCACATTCATCTACAATAACTTGTGGGATGGCATATGTGAAGGAGTGACCATTTAAACAGAATTTGGCACGTTGACATCTGACCCAAAACCACTAGCAACAGAGAAAGAAATAGCGATAGGGAAGAACATAGACAAGAAGGCATCAACCTTAATCACTACAATAGTAAGTGAAGAGGTGAGTTAACACATATTACCTGCAACATCATGTTTTGATGCCTTAAAAATATTGGAAGACCTACATGACTCACATTATGAGTTGGAGTTGATTCAATTAATGTTAAAGTTGTTCAATCTAGAATTGAAAGATGACTATCCCATGATTGTTGCATTTAAGATCAGATAAAGCATGCATAAGATCAAAACCATTGATATGTATCCAAACCTTCCATTGGCTACCTTCTTCAAGTTCCTCTATCCCACACACTAACACTACCTTGAATCACTTCAAGCTAGTGACAAACTGAAGGACCTGACCTTCAAATCTATGGTGGAGAAGGTTGTAGATAGATAGAAAGATTTTGGAAAGAATACCCTCCATCCATATGGAGAGACCCTTTTCCTTGCTAAGAAAGAAAAAGAACTAGTCAAAAAACTCTTCCAATGGAGAGAACAAAAAAAGAGGACGTGGAAGAAATAATTTTAGAGGCAGGAGGGTAGAAAGAACACAAACAAAAGACCAAACTTACATTGTAAACATTGTGGGAAGAATGGGAATGAAGTAAACCAATGTTGGGCCCCTTGGGGTACCATCAAAGAGAGACATGATCATAGTAAAAAAGACAAAGGTAAAGGCCAAGAGGCTGGAAAATCTCTTGAATCTTCTCATTGTATTGTTGCACACTGTAATATTGGAATAAATGAAATCGCATCATGCTCATCTTACAAAGATACTTGGCTGCTTGATACTAGTGCAACATCCCACATGACATTTAGAAAAAAATGTTTTGAAGAAGTGAATGACAATGTAGATGGCATGGTATATTTTGAAGACAAATCCAGCCTCAAACCAAAGGGAATTGGTTCCATCAAGCTCAAACTACTTGGATTCCCTGAATTTTTAGTGCATAATTTTCTCTATCTTCCAGAGTTGTAGAGAATCCTAATGTCCCTCGTGCATATTTGAAAATAAGGCCATTAAATCCACATGTTCAATGGAATAGTATATATAAGGAGGTCCTCTGAAAACTAGGTCATCATGATCGGATATGAAGATGGAAAGTTGTCGAATCTGAAAGGATCATCTACAAGAGTTTAGAACTGTGCCTGCCTCTCTTAGCATGAAGAAGATACATTGTCATCCAATATTTTATGGCATGCTATATATGGAAATTTAAACTATAATAGCCTTTTTCTTGTTGAGAAAGAATGGTGTTTCCAGTTTGACCCACATTCCTAAAAATATGAACCATTTTGATGCATGTATACTTGGAAAACATAGTAAGTAGCCATTTTATGAGTCCAAATTTAGAGCATGTAGAAAGTTAGAGCTGATTCACTTTGACCTATGTGGCCCCATGCCTTATCCTTCTGCCAATGGTAATAAATATCTCATAACCCTTGTTGATGACTATACCAGAATGTGTTGGGTATATTTATTAATAATAAAAAAATTCAAACATTCAAAAAATTTCATGTATGGGTAGAAAATGAAGCACAATATCACATTGGCACACTTCGTACTGCTAATTGAAAAGAATACACTTCTAATGATTTTGAAAACTATCTTCGTCGGTGTGGGATTACACATCAAACTACAGTTCCATACAATCCTCAACGGAATAGTGTGGTAGAAAGAATGAATAGAACTATCATGAATATGGTATGATCCATGTTGTTTTTCAAGAATGTCAAATTGATGTTTTGGGGTGATGCAGTCTTATGTGCAGTCTATTTGAGAAATCAAAGTCCATCTCATGCTCTTGAAAACAAAACTTTGCACAAAATGTGGTAAGGATGCATCCCTTCCATGAGGCATCTCAGGGTCTTTGGTTCCACCTACTATGCCTCGATTCCAAAGGAACAAAGAGACAAGCTTAGTGCATGAAGCTGGAAATGGATTTTCTTGGGGTACTTAAACACCACCAACGCATATCGTCTTTATGATGAGGTAAACAAAATTTTTATAGTTTTTCATTTTTCTTGAAATGAATAAAAATAATGAGTCTATTGAAAGACAACTTGAACATCCTGAATTTGTTTTCCATGTAAAGACCTTTCATGAAGTTGATAATGACATTCCACATCTTGAAGGGGGGATCCCTATCTTGGATCAATCTATGGAATTTCCTTTTGAAGCACTTACACCCTCTCATGAAGAAGAAGTTCTTACTACTCCACTTGAACATGAGGTTCAACTAGATGATGTAATTCAAAGAATTGGAAGATTAAATCTTGAAGAAAATGAAGCACCATCGGCTGATCAACCTGGGCCTTCACAAAAAAATTCGAAATGGGCCACAAAGACACTTGAAAGTGTCCATCTAGATTATGTTGGAAATATGAGAACAATAAGTTCAACCAGACAAGAAGATGGAGGAAATGAAAATAATTCAAACTCAGGTGATGTAGAAGATATAGATGTCTTATATGATTGTGAATTGAATTTATCTACTATCCTTGAACCAACTTCCTTTGAAGAAGCTACTACCTGTGATTAGTGGAAAGAATCCATGTAGAATGAGTATGATGCACTCATGAACAATGGAACTTGGAAGTTGGTGGACCCTCCATTTGGAATGAAGCCAATTCGTTGCAAGTGGGTATATACAAGAACAAATACAAATTAGATGGTTCACTTTCCAAGCACAAGGTGAGGTTTGTGGCAAAATTTTATTCACAAAAGGAAGGCGTTGACTATGATGAGACATTCTTACCCACAACAAAATGGGATACCATCTGCACCTTATTGTCAAAGGGTGCACAAAATGGGTGAAAATTTCATCATATGGATGTAAAAACTATTTTCTTGAGTGGAGACTTGAAAGAGAATGTCTTCATGTCTAAGCCATGAGGATTTTTTGTGAAAGGTCCAAAGAACAAAAGGTATGTAAACTCATCAATTCATTGCATGGCTTGAAACAAGAAACTCGTGCATGGTACGAAAATCTAACCAAGCATCGTCTAAAGTTAAATTTCAAACATTTTAATCTTGATGACACAACACTATTTGTAAAGAAAGTTGGAAGATATGGTGTGCATCTTATGGTGTATGTAGATGATCTTTTGATGACAGGGATCATTGAAATCTATATTGCATCCATAAAAAAAAGAATTGAAGAAGGTATTTGAGATGATATATTTGGGACACCTTCACTACTACTTGGGAATTGAAGTAACTCAACATACTAAGTACATATTCATCTCCCAGAAGAAGTACGTTGGAGAATCGTTGAACAGATTTTGCATGACAAAATTCAACCCTCTTTTGACTCCAATGGAACATAATTTGAAGCTCACATCAAATGAAGGAAAGGAATTTGAGTATGCGACCAAGTACAAATAGCTTGGGGGAAGCCTTATCTACCTTACCACCACCATACCATATATTTCATTTGTTGTTGGGATCCTTTCAAGGTTCATGCAAAAACCTTTTGAAGGACATTGGTCTGTTGCCAAAAGAGTTCTAATATACTTGAAGGCGACTCAATACTTTGGACTCAAGTATTCTAAGCTGGAATAGTTCAAAATTATTACGTACTCTGATTTAGACTTTGATTGTGACAAAGAGACAGGAGTGTCCACTTCAAGCTATCTCATGAGTCTTGGATTAGCAATTGTCTGTTGGAGATCACACAAACAATCATTTCTAGCATAGTCGACAACAAAGGAAGAATATGTGTCTACTGTGGAAGCAACAAAGGATGTTGTGTAGCTTAGGAATATACTTGAATATTTGCAGGAGAAACAAGATAAGTCCACTCCCCTACTAATCAATAATACTTTTGCAATCACATTGGCCAAGAATCCTAGATTTCATGATCGAACCAAGCACATCAACACGAAGTACCATCCAATTCAACATCATGTAGAGGCCAAGACAATCCATTTACGACATTGTTCCACAAACGATCAAATTGTAGACATTGTCACCAAAGTACTTAGAAGAAAAAAGCTTGACGAGTTTAGAAATATGCTTGGACTCATGAACACCCCTTTGGATTAAGGGGGGGATGTTAAAAACCTAATCAAATGGATTAGGGTTTTATAAATAATGTAAATAATTAAGAAGACGAAGAGTCTCCTCGTACTTCAATGGAATTCTTGGAATATGAACTCCGACAAACATATCAATTGTATAAATAATACCTTTATGATAAATAAAGTGATAAGAATTCAAGAGTTATTACTCTGAAAAATTTCATTACAAGAAACTATTGATGCTTTGCATTCCTACATTATCCATGTAACTTCCACATCCACCAATCCTCGGAATAAGTAGATATTAAACCTTCAACGTGTTTTTCTATCAATGGATCATGAGAATGATAAATGATGAAGACTGTTGTTTTTCTAATTTCTAATGCATTGCACAATGTTAAATATCAATTCATGAATGCATTTTTTGACACTGGAATGGTTTGAATGTAAAACGAAACTGAATCATTGTCGATTTACAATTTTAAATAAAATTTATGGCGTTTATTTTCATACATAAATATATAAAATTTGATATATGTACCATGATATACCCTCATCCATATTTTAAAAAGTTATGTACTTGTATTGTTATCGCAAAGCAATACCAATACACAAGATGCAAATATAAATCACATAAACACAATACAAGAGAGACACAAATATAATGTGGTTCACCCAAGGTGGGCTATGTCCACACAGAAGTTTCTAGTCCTTATTATTATACCATCCATTAAAATGAAGGGATACAACCCACGACACATCCGCTACAATTTCCTCTTCACTCTCTCACAATCTCTCTTACACAATCTCTCACAATCTCTCACAAGTACTTGTCCTTGATTTCTTGCTCCTTTTTAATGTTGATACCTTGTTTGAGGTTTGCACCATTCCACTAGGAAACAAAATCAATTTTCCTACATTATCAGATGTCGATGAAAATTTCTGACACGAGGAAAATAGTTTTCTCATGATGCATTCCAGTTCAAGTTTCCTCATCTCCTTGAGAAAGTGGGGACACTTTCCACTCAAAACAAGGAGGAATTGATAATTCTTAATGAATATGTATAGGTGGAATATCACACTCAACCTCAGGAAGCACACATCTCAAGGATGATTAGTCCCAACTTGAGAGTAATTCTCCATAAGGGGACATGGTAGTAACTAATAAACATTAAATGAAAATGTGTTGAGAGTATCCATGCATTTTATGGTTTGTTTTACTAGCTATATAAACACACCTTTGCCCTAATAATAAGATTTAGTTTTTGGATTCCATTCTATTTTTTCTATTTTTCAGAATTACTCTCCTCCATATTGTTTTATTTTTACCGTAGTTATTGTCACAATACACCTTTGGTACTCATCACACCCCCACATATACTACCTCCTACCAGTGCTCCTTTGGTGGAAAGTCAATGAATGACATGTCTCATGATAGTTGTGCTTCTTCTTATCCTCCTCCTCTTCCTCCTCCTCCTTCCATCCCCATAAACCTCAAACGAACTCATCCAAGTCTACCTCCTCCATAATCCATGGAACATGGATCATTGTCAGTGCTACCAAAGTGGGCCTTGAAGGAGTTCTCAACAAAATCCATGGTTATAATGTTGGGCGAGGGGCTATCATTTTTCATGCTAGTAGAAGCCCTCCCTTGCTTGACACCTCCTGTCGAAGAGACTCATAGTAGTGAAAAACTTAACATCCCACTCTCTCATAGGAGGGTAGACTACTCTTGAACAACAATATATGTCAATTTCCCCATGGTAATACCAAGATTTATGTGCCCATTTGCTTCTAGATGCATCAATAATAAGAGGAGGAGGTAGTAGAGCCTTTATAGATACAAGTTCAAATTCCTTCTCATTGGTGAAGATGGACACTAGTCTTCTTCATGATTTGATTCGTTCAACTTAATGGATGTTGATGTCTCCTCTATTATAAACCAAGATTTCTTCTTCGAGTTCCTAACCTTCCTCTTATGCTCCTACCTACTGCAGGGTCCTATTTCCTTTCTTATTATTCTAATATTTTGTTTCCTAAGGCCACCACTTGATGTCCCACTTTATGCACTTCAGTGTTAGTATGAAGTCCAACTCCTCAAATTTTGATTCTAGATTCACACTACCATCTACCAACTATGCCCTCTTATGGCAAAAGTACTAGTTGACTTCAAAGTGATATTAGCCATCATGAACATCAATTATGGCCTTGGGGATCCTAGTGTTCTACATAACAATGTTCCACGTGACTTGGTAGTACACGTTGCATGCCAAAATACTTTATGATTGTGATAGGTTACATGAAAAGACAACTCTCACGTGATATCGCCCCAATATAAGTCAAGGAAGCATTCGTATTAAAGGATTTTGACACTTTTGTCACTTTCTTGTTGTGAACTTTGCTCATGGAAAGCGATTTTTCATTTGGTGTTTCTAAAATTGTCTATTCGTAGTTTCAACCACCAAAAGACAGTCGTTTCGACCACCAAAAGACATTTATGCCTAAATTTTTTGGTCATGAAAAGACATTGTCGCTAGACGTTTGACTCATAAAAATTATTTGTTACTCGATGTTTCGTGTCAATAATACCCTCTCAATTAACAAGTATTCTCCCTGTAAAAGGGTCCCAATTATTTCTCAAGTGGTTTGAGATAGGGAACTCGTTCGGATTCTGTCCTAACTACCTTTAATGGTTTGTGATTTGTTTTTGTTTTTTTCGTAAAGATGAAATGCAACATGTAGGGATGCTTTAAATAAATGCATAATATATAAATTAAAACCTATCAAAGCTAGGATAATAAACTAAAATGTGGGTAACATAATTGGAAATTGGTGAAAGATTCAACAACATATAGCTCTTCAATATATTTACATATATCTTAAATAAAGTAAAGAAATATTAGTCTTACTTTCATTTCATTCAGGCTCTGTAACTCATGAAAAACAAGTAAACGTATAAGTGTCTTAATAAGAAATTACTTATCTCTACAATAGAAAATTCGTAGTAGAAGTAAGCACTCTTACATAAATCTGTATTATACAATAAACAATAGAGATAGTTCATCCATTCACACACACAAGATTAAAGCATCTCCTAAAATGTTGGCCTCAAATGCTTCTCCTTATTAGATTCTCACAAAAGAGTTCACAAGCCCTTCTGACAGCAAAAATCTCATCTGTCTTCTCCTTCTTTACATTTATTGATGGTTTTTTAGTAATTGTCTTGACAGTTACTCTTTCGACTCTTCAAAAAACAATTGTCCTTTTCTTGACCATTCAACTCCGCTTTGTCCTTTTATTGACTATTTGACTCTCTTTATATTTTCTAGAAAGTTACATGAAATACATTCACAATACATTTTATGAATGATCAAGGAGAAGGTAGGTCCCTATTTGATATGTATGCATCCCACATATTAAAGTAACTATAAATTTCTTTGAGCCTTTGGGATTTGAGGGTCTCAAAAGTAACTTCATGGTCAATTACATCATTTGAAATAGATATTAAAATCGATTTAAGGAAAACATTGTATGATTTGATAAGATTCATATCCTTTATGGGCTTTGACACATGCTCCATCAATCATTCCACAATGATGTTTAATTTTGTTGCAATTGTCAGCTTCTTTTCCTAATTGATCATTATTTTTGTATTCCTTTGTTTTGTTGACTTTGCATCATCCCACTCCCCTAAGAAAGGCATATTACAGTGCTCTATGAACTTTTATGTAGTTGAAAAGTATTATGGCAATTGTTCAATGCTGACACTATTTCCTTTTCAAGACTTGCACTTGTTTTCCTAGCATTAGCAATAGCTCTATAATTCTTCTTAGCTTCTTCAACATTTATGCTAGAAAATTTGCAGGTGCATCTTTCACTTGTTGCTACCATTCAATAATTTTATCGATACTGGTTTGAGTTGCGTTTGAATCAATTTCATGATCCCTTATATTCTCCGTTATGTCGTTCAAACAAATCGCCATTTGTTGTACTGCTTACACATGTTAATGTAACTGAAGTGAGTGTTAGCCAAATATAGTAGAGTCAGTGCACAAGTTTCAAATTTTCATAAGCTCCTTTTCTCCATGAGTGATTCTTTGTTTTCATCTTGTAGAATCACATTCTTGTTTTGAAGTGTCATTATTTAAGCTTTCAAGGCATTGATTTCCCTTTTATAGTTGTTCATATTCTTAACCATGTTGCTAAAATTAAATTACATGGCTAGGGCATTGGCTCCATTTGCAGAGGCCATAGCTCTCGGGTCTTTATCCACACAAGTAAAGAACAATACTTTGGTTGTTATCTCCATTGTGGGTTGTCCATGGTGTTCAGATAGTTTAAGCCTTTCGTGCGTTCTTTTCACTACATACTTCTTCTTACTGTAAAATACATAGGATACAAATGACAACATTGAGTCTTCTTTAGATGATGTGAATCATACAAAGCCAAGTTCTAAGAGTGGAAAGTGTCCTCCAATGATTTGAGTAAATGGAGCAGGCCTAAGAGTGGGAGTATTGGCTAGAGATGGTGTAGGCACGGGTATTTCAAGTTCATTATGAAGACTCTCTTTGTCGAATCGTTCTGCCTCATCCTACTTTAACTGCTCCTCCATTACAACTCTATCTTCTTCTGCTTTTCTTGCAACTTCTTCCTCTTCCTTCTTTCGTATTGATTTTCTGATGCTTTCCCCATCTCAACCTTCTTTGCAACTTCCTCTTGTTTTCTCAATAAAGCCTCTTATTTTTATTTATCTTCTTTTGCCTTTGCTGGTGTTGTATCTTGTTTCCCTTTTCCAAATCTTTGTGAAAATTCTTCAAGGGGATAGATTCTTCTATAAAATTCTTCTTGAAGGAACTTGTGGGTATAAGGATAGAAAAACTTGCATGAGTCATAGTATTTTTTTACTACCTTAAGCAGATCATTCCTTTATAAAATCTTAGTACTAAAACCAAAAGCACTAGGATCTTGCCTCGCTTGGCAATCATCTTTAGCATAATATATACTGTAATTACCAACAATTAGAGGCAGTGGGGGCCATATGGACTGTTTTCTCACTGCTAATGTCAATCTAATCTCGTAGATATAATTTCGGTACATGATTTCCATCAACACTGCTTTATCTATAGCATACCTAGGAAGAATATGTGGAGGTTTAGAGCAACCATAAATTGTCATATACAAATAATATTTAGTAAGGTTCTAATCGCCCATATCTATAAGAGCTTCCAATGTTGAATCAGACATACAGTTTCCCTACTATTGGTGAATAAGTGTGTAAAGAGGTTGTTAACACCCAAAAATTGTTCACCTAGCTCATCCCCCTAGTCACATAACCCATTTATCCCTTTTTCCTACATTTTTGGCCTCCAAAAACCCAAAAATCCCTAAATTGGTAACCAAATGGGTAAAAAATCATTATTTCCCTCATCAATTAATGAAAATCCTTCAAAAAAGGTTAAAATCCCATAAAAAGGGTCAAAATCCCCAAAAAAGAAAAAGAAAAGGGGGAAAAAGTCAAAATAAAATTAAAAAAGAGGGAAAACATCAAATACCATTGGCCAATACTATTGGTTGCCAAATACCATGGGTCCATACTCCACCACCCAAAATTGCTATAAAAAGGTGATGGAGGCCCCCCATTTCACATCCATGTATCGCTCTTCCTACCCTTATGCTGCCAAAATTCCTACTGCACTCTAGCCTACCTTCTTTGAGCTTTTGTGCCCATTCAGTCGAGTCTTGGCCACCATTTGAGCATTCAGAGAAGAGCAAGGAACCTTTGATACCCGAAGTGCTACTCTTCGTACAGCTACGAGGGACCCCATCTCCTCAACTTCTAAGGTAAACTATGATTGTAAACCATTATTTGCAAACATAATACAAAAAAAAACTTTATTCATGGGTTCCTGTTGATCTGTTATCTTATTGCAGTAGTTAGATTAGTTTTTTTTTATTTGCACTCACATATTATCTATTTTTGAAACTGCTACTAAGGGTTCCATAATCCTTAATAGGTGCTATTTAGCACGAGTTGGTGTAAAAACACTAGCTATAGAGGCCTTACAAATTCTTCTTAGATTCTCTAATAACTACTTATATATTTATGCTCCCACAACAACTTGGATTAGGTTAGCTGATAGAATAGCCCCCCAATTGAAAGCATAATGATGTGTGATAATAGTATGCAACATAGGTACCCAGGATTCATAAAACAAAGAGGCATACTCTTCACCATATAATCTTGCCAATAAAATTGCTAGCATTTGATAAGGAGGACTCATACAATTGGTAGGGTATGGATCACCCTCTCCCCTAGCCTTGAAACTATTTTCCCCCATCCACCATCTCATGTTGCAAACATATATGTCTAGTTGCACTTATGAAAGCCACTCTTCTATCAAATGCACTCTATGAGTTGGGAAATTTTAGTAAACTTCCAAGCTAATAGGTTGAAAAGATGCTATCACCTCAAATTCATCCATGTTTGTGATTAAGTAGTCTTTGATATTTACCCTTGGTAGGATCCAAGAGATTATTTATGCAAATAGGAATATGGTAGGTGTAGTTGCTACTCTATGAAGTTCAAATTTCTTAAATCTATCATATACTCCTTGATCATCTTTGTCCTCAATATGGATACTGGGATAGTTCTCATTCTTGAAGATCTCGTATATCTCACCCCATTTGTATACATGATCAGCCTTAACATTGCTATTGGGGTCTCCATACTGTGTATTGATAGTATTCTCTTATTTAGATGTATACAACTCCTACACTATTTTTCCTTTCATTCTGGTTTTACTCTAAGCCATTTTATTATCATACAACTCATAGTTATGATCATTCAAAGTTTTTAGCGCTATTAGGAAGCAAAGAAAAATCATTTTGTATCTATGCCACATAGTGAAAAAAGATTCCAAACATTTCACCCAAATGAATTTCAAACTTCTAGTGCTCTCCTAGAGGAACTTATAGATGTGGGCGAGTTCCAAATAGCTTTCATTATGCCCTTTGATTCACTTATCTATGATGTGAACAACATGCTTAGATTGAATTGTTCTTATTTGGTCATGCATAACCCAGTCAAGGGATTTGGGGGGAAATGATGAGTATTGTTATACGGTGAGTTGAAGTCATGGTGTTAAATGTATGAGGGTTGAGCTTGATAATTGGAATTGTGGTTGAGAGAGAGAATGGGCCAAAGGTAAACAATAGGTTTGGCCTGAAAGGGCATGATGTGGCTAGGAAAGGAGTTTCTTGAGTAGACTCAAGTTTCATTCCAAGGGAGTGCAATTTAATTTTTTTAGGGGATTATGAAACCCTAGGTTTCATTTTTTTAAACATTGAGCTATAAATAGGGTTCCCAATGATTACGAAGGTGAGGGAAAGGTCAAATTCTTATTGGGATAAAAGAAAAACAATTCATCATTTAAATTTATTCCAATACTACATACAATTTTTAGCACTAGTGAAAGAGATCACCCAATCAAGTGAGAAAAGTGGCAGGACATACTTGACAAGTGGATAAATGGCGTAGTTGAGGTAGAATTGTTAATTATATTTGATGCTCCTGGTGGAAACTAAATAGCATGGATGAAATTATTGGAATTATCCCTGTTGTTATGGAGGTAAAGTGACTAAATGGATAAACTCGTTGTTTATTTTCTTTTTGAAGCAACGACTTTTACCATCTACTCCCCCCTCTATTTTTTTCTTTCATTTATTTCTCATCGGGTGGGATATATCTTTCAATGGATGACCTGCCATGAGGGAAATTACATTTGAGGTGTGATGTATCACACCCATAATGTGATTTTGCAAGCGAATCACTTGGCCACAAAATGTCCTTTTGACGTGAAGCAACAAATTGTTTTTATGAGTGAAACATTGGGAAACAATGTTTCATGACAAAAACATCGTGCATAAATGTATTTTGGTGGCCGAAAGGACGCGAAAGAAATGCCTTTTGGTGGCTGAAACAAGAAGTAGAATATTGCTTTTCATGAGTAAACAATGAGTGGATAATCGCTTTTCATGAGCGAATTTCACAACAAGGAAGCAACAAAAGTGTTGTCAAAATATTATCAAATTGATACTTCCTTAACATAGCTTGGGGAAATATCGCATGAGAGTTGTATTTTCATGTGACCTATCACAATCACAAGGTATTTTAGCATGCAACATGTCGCATGAAAATCATCTTTTGCTGGAGTACACCAACAACTTTCATACCTTGTGCACAAAGCTGGGTATCAGAGACTCCAAGCGACACCTGGTTTTGAAATATCGCAATGGCCTACATAGGTACATCCAAACTCAAATGGAGTTTCTAGACATCTTGTCACTGGGGGCCGCTTATCGATATGTTATTAAGATCGAGCAAAAATTCAAGTGGAAGAACAAGCGAGAGTTTGGTCATGCAAATCTTCCGCATAAGCAAGGCAAGGGTAACTGTAGCTCGTAGAAAAAAGGACATAGTAAGGACAACTATCCCCAGGACATCCAGGCTAAGCCACAAACAAAGAAGGGGAACGAGAAAACAAAGAAATACACTGGGAAATGGTGTGAGTTCCATAAGAGCCCTTGGCACAACACTAATGAATGTCGCTCGAAGCAATCATTGGTGGCCAAGATCAAAGCTTCAGAGTCAGATCTCAGTTCCAAATCTGATTCAAAACCCAGCACCGCAGTCATAGACAGGGGAAAGTGAATCATTGACGTAGACCCCAACATCACCATCGCTACCACAAAGATCCATCCCAATGATCCAGAAGAGCCGAGGGAAGTTGAGTGCCTCTTCCACTCACAGATGTGGGTAAAGGGAACTCCACTACATTTCATTGTTGACAGTGGAAGCCAAAATAACTTGATTTCGACAGATATCATCAAACAGTTAGAGTTTCCAACAACACCACACCCGCAACCCTACAACATTGGGTGGCTTAGCCAAGGACGATACATCCGCGTCAGTCAACAATGTCGCCTACCTTACAACATCAAGCCCTTCAAAGATGAGGTAATGTGTGATGTTGCCCCACTCAAAGTTTGTGATGTTCTTTTAGGACAACCATATATGTGGAAGTGTCATGTTGTGTATCAATTTAGACCTCTCAATTTCATTGTTACATTGGAAAAATAACTCTACAGGATACCAGAGGCAGTTCCCACTACTGCAGTGTCCCTCGTCACAGCTAAGCAGTGGAGGAAGGTAATCTCACAGAATGAAAAATATGTTCTCTTCGTGATTCACTTTGAAGAAGAACGAAATATCACAGGAACATTCACTGCCTCCGCATAGGGTCTCTCTACGCAGCAGAAGCAGGTGGAAAATATCATGGAATCACACAGAGACATTTTCACCACACCTACCGGGGTGCCATTGCATTTTCAGCTCAAGTGCTCAGTTGATTTGATACCTGGGGCGCCTCTACCTAATGGGCTAGTATATAGGTGTTCCCTCATGGAAAATTAAGAAATCAAGCGACATATTCAAGAATTAATCCAAAAGGGGCACATTCGTTCGACCTCCTTACCTTGCGGGAGCCCAATTGTGTTGATACCGAAGAAATATGTGACTTGGAGACTCTGTATTGATTACAGATCTCTAAACAAAATAACAGTGCATAATTGGTATCCCATTCCCCGGATCGATGACTTTCTTGACCAACTCTAGGGTGCCAAGTATTTTAGTAATATTGATATGAAGTCTGGCTATCATCAGGTACCAATTGATCCGATTTAAGTTTGGAAGACTACCTTCAAATATTGGGAAGCCCCTCATGCCTTTTGGCTTGATTAATGCTCCAATGATTTTCATGAGGATGATGGATGATATTCTTAGGCCATTCACCAATTCTTAGTCCATTCATCAATTCTTTTGAGGTCGATTGCCTGAGTAGACCTCTAGTAGCAGCATTGACCATAGTGCATAACTCTTGTGGCCATGAGACCTCTAGGTGGCCTCAACTATATGACAATGATCCTGAATTTGCTTCCACCTATCGAGCATTATGTGCAGGAACACCAGTGATAGACTTTCATTCCCAGGAAGGCATGTTATGCCATCTGGACCATCTTTGTGTTCCTTCAAGTGAGCGTGTGAAGATGATTTGGGAAGTGCATTATAGTCGAGTAGCAAGGCACGCCAAAAAGATAGTGGCAGTATTGCAGAACTATTTTTATTGGCCAAATATTCAACGAGATATCGAAAGATATATCAGATCATGCACTGCCTGTGCCATCGCGAAACCTGCCATTAAGAAACAAGGGTTGTACACCCCTCTGCCTACTCCCAATGGGCCTTGGGAATCCATTTCCATGGATTACATGTTAGGAATACCTTCAACCAAGCATGGTAATGACTATGTATTTGTGGTCATAGATCGTTTCTCCAAAATGGCCATTCTAACAGCCTGCAAGAAGAGCATCTCCATCGAAGCCACTGCTAATCTCTTCTTTGAACGTGTTTGGGTTCATTTTGAGCTTCCACATACTATCATTTTAAATCGGGAAAACAAGTTCCTAAGCACATTCTAGTCCAGCCTATGGCCACTAATGGACACTAAGATCACCAAATTGACTTCCTTCCAACCCCAGACTGATGGAAAAACAGAGGTAGTCAACCGAATGATTGTGTATATTCTGAGGATGTACAATTCTAAACATCCCCGCACATGGGATGAGAGTCTTCCATATATTCAACATAGCTATAACAGATCCCTCCATAGCTCCACTAGCCACATCCCTTTTCAGGTGTGCCTGGGGTTCCAACCATTGACCCTAACTAATGTATCTCTACCCATTTCCTCCACACATGAGTAATTTTCCCATGCTTAAACTGAAGCTGATAAGGCCACCATATTTGCTGAATGAATATATCACATCTGCCAACAAGTCCATGGAATTTTGGAGAAATCCAATGCCAAGTACAAGTAGCGACATGACTAGCATCGGGTGCCACACAAGTTTCAGGTGGGTGATAAGGTATGGTTGCATTTTCAGAAAGAGAGACTCAGGTGACCCCATCGCAATATTCACCCACTGTGATATGGGTCGTACACCATCACCAAGGCAATCAGTGAGAATGAATTTGAATTAAGCATTCCTCCATTTATTGGCTTACACCCCATATTTAATGTGGAGCTCTTTCACCCATATTTTCCACCATTGTTGGACACCTCCAAGGTGGTAGAACAATGGCAGCTGACAGAACTTAACCTTGAATTCCTGGAGAAGGCTATATTTTTTTCATATCATGGATACACAGGTGAAGGGTACTCACCAACAGAGCGTTCAACTCTATCGAATTGCCAAAGTCGGGCAGTTTCTTCACCAAGGCAAGTGGCTCACCAGGAGTCAAATTCAGCAAAAGTCCCCCCATCTAATGCAAGCACTTAACGCAATAGGGACCATTGATTCTTAAGGGGGGAGGAATGATCCAAATGTATATTGATGGCCACCCACTTATTCCACTGGGTCAAAATAGCTTTTTCCAGTTTGGCAATTTTTTACTATTTTCGGGTCCTGAACTTCTAGGGCCATTTTGAGGCCCTAAATGATGTTTTTATGAAATCCATTTTCTAGATGTTATATTTATGCTAACATCTGGCTGGACATCCCATCTTATATTCCTCGGTTAGACCTTTCCAATGAGATACCGAGTGCCCTAAACAAAGATCATATGCAAAAGTTTTTCCCTCGAGAAGTTTTTGTACCAACTAACCACCTCGAGTCCCGCAAACCTTTTTACGATTCATCTCTTTGGGTTAGGTTTTTAGATGTTTAGGGTTTTTTCCCCTCATGTCTATGATAAAAGGCCCTTTCAGCCTCCTTTTGTCATCATCTTGTGACGGATGAGCATAGCCGCCACATATTTTCTCAGAGATATAGCTACCAGCATTCTAGCTACTTTTATTTTACAGTCTATTCAGTTTCATTCATTTACTAGAATATGAGTTTACTGTATCACTGTGTTCCTTGCAATATATCCATGTTGTGTTGATATATATGCTCTTTCATTTTTTTTCTGACATAAATCCGGATCAAAGGAAGCAACAAAAGTGTTGTCAAAATATTTTAAGACCTATGCTTCCTTGACTTGGATTGGGGAAATATCGCATGAGAGTTGTCTTTTCATGTGACCTATCACAATCATAACTTCTTTTGGCATGTGACATGTCACACGAAAATCATCTTTTGCATATGATGTGTTGCACATGAATCATCTTTTGCATGTGATGTGTCACACGGAAAACGTCTTTTGGGTGCGATATGTCGTGTGAAAAAGAACATTTGGGGGCGATATGTCACTTAAAACATGTATTTAGGGTGCGATATATCAGGTGAAAAACATCTTTTGGATGCGATACATCGCGAAGTAAAAGCGATTCTAGACACGAAAACAAAAATAATTCTAAGTCCTTTTGATTCGTTTCAAGACTTTTCAAAGCTTTTCAAAGGAATTAAAGAATTCAAAGTCATTCAAAGTGAAATCAATGTGAAGCAACAAACATATCAAAGTAACTTGTAAGCTACTCCATTTCATACCATCAGATCTCAAAATTAGGGGAATTTACAATCTTAAGTGTAAAACCAAATAAGTCTTGGTTTAAGGATATTAAGGTAGGGGTCCCCCTTCAACTGCAAATAGTCTTACATCCATTTTTTAGAATTCAATTGAAAAAGGAGAAAGATGTTGCTTACTCAAAAATACCCAGACAAGTAGTTGGATATCCCTAGTTTGAATTTCATATTTGTTATTTGTTGAAACTCCGCTATGTACATTTGTTATTGTTTTCCCGCTCGGCCATTGTAGGTCTGGAAGCTATAGACAAGCCAGGGTTGGGAACAACCAGGGCTAGGAAGGAAATTGTAGCAGCCCAAATTTGAAGAGGAATATCTTGATCGTCTACAGGAATTGGAAATGCAGGTCAGAATGATCCGCAACGAGAATTTGGAGTGCAAAAAATTTCTTCTTCGTCTCTACAATCTGGTGTCCACTAATCAATCCGAGGTCAGAGCTCAGAAGTCCAAACTGGCAGAGAAAATCGAACATCTGGACGAATCCCTGGGTTTAGTTTACTCTCACAAGGCTCGCAAGCATGAAGTTTCTGGAAGAGAACTTGAAGAAATTAACATGAAAATGGTGAAACTGCAGAAGTTTATGGCAAGTGTTGAGAACTTTGTGGATCTCAGTGCAAAGAAGAATGGGGCAGCGGAATCTGCTAGTGCTGCCATGGATATCGACCTCAAGTAGCTGTTTGTTGGTTCTGGTCACGGGTTGGCCCTCCTTAGTTCTTTTTTTGTTTTTAATGCTTTCTAGTAATATGTTTAAAAACTCTGTATTTCATAGTTTAGGCTTCAGCCGCAGTTCTGGAAACCTGGAAGGTTTATTTCTCCAGTTTTTGTATAAGGAAGCTCATACACAATGTTCTATTCCTGTTTACTTCTTCTAGGACAGTTCATAAGATATTATAGTTTTCATAGGACTGGTAGGTATCATGACTGTTATCAACCTGAACATGACGAACTTGGAGTGATGGATGTCTTCCTCTCATGGGAGCAATCTACTCAGTTTTTTTGCTATGTACTCTTCCTTTTTTATATAATCAAAGCTAGCCGTTTCTGTTAAAAAAAAAACAACATTAACATTTACCTTTCCCGCATGGGTGTAGCTCATTGGCGGTTCAGTTGTTATGAAGTCACAGTTGTAAATGGAGGTCACGAGTTCAAATCGCAACCAGCTTTACCCGTGTCCCATGCTTGCGGGGTGTGTGGGGCACCTAGGGGTATAGTGGTAGCGGGATTGGATCCCTGGACCCCATGTCACGCGAGTACTAGTCTAGTCTCCAGTTGCCGATTCCCCTAGTTACAAAAAAAAAACATTAATGTTTACCTCTTGCAATGAACTATCAAGAGCCTCGTCTGCAAATCTTTGTATCATAGGATTATTGTAACTTCACTCTTTATAATGCCATAATTTGCCAAAGACTTGCCCATTACTCATGGTAGTTATTCCCACAACAAATCCTAACTACCACAGTGTACCCTTTGATTCATCAAGCATGCTCTATTTTTAACCACTTCCTCGATGACACATTCATTATAAATTGCATTGAATGGCTACATTGCTCTTTTGACCAAGAGATTTTGATATATTTGTCAACATAGAGTTGTTGTAAATTCACAACTTGCTAGTAGATGAATAAATCATTTAATGACAATATCACATATTTATTATTATTAATGAGAGAAAATTACATAACTAATATATACATTTCAACTGTTCTCCAATACACTTAACATAAATATGTTTTATGTAAATTTACATATTATATTTAGGACAAGTCTAAAAATTCGACGATTTTGCTTCTCCGACAAGTTTTTGATAGGAATTCGATGATTTTTTTTTAAATATCTGAATTTGTGTTGTTCAAATTGTGCTTTTGAATGCATAAATGGATTCAACGGCCTCAAATACTCCCACGACACCTAGATTATGCAAGTTTAAACACTATTCTTTGAGATTATAAAAATTTATTCAAGATTTTTACTAGATTTTGTTGAAATCATCCTGAAAACAACTATAAAAAAATGATGTAATTGTCGAACGTTTAGGCTATGCGTTATGTTGAAAGTAAGTTAATAAGTAAACAAATTCAACATTTTTCTTATCAAAATTATTTTCTAATTTGAAAAAGAAATTTGCTAAAAGTTATAATTCCACTTGAATGATGTGAACTTTGACCATATAAGTTTACCCTTAAAGATTTCAATCCATTTTAAGGAAACCCATATAAGGATTTGAATTTTGACCATATAACTTTACTTTTAAAGATTTCAACCCATTTTAAGAAAACCCATATAAGGATTTGAACTTTGATCATATAACTTTATCTTTAAAGATTTCAGTTCATTTTAAAAAACCATATGAAGAGTTTTTTTTTCCAATAAACGTGGGAGCCACATCAAGGAACAATAAATCTAAGTCTTAATTTTGATAAAAGAACAATCTACCCAATGGGACTAGGCTGTCACCTGAGTCATACGAGTCATACAAGGTCTTTCGGAGAATCAAACCCGGACTTCCCTTAGGTTAACCATAAAACCCCAACCCTACTATAAAGATTTTCACCCTAGTATAAATTTTCATGATAGGAAAAAAGATAAACTGAATTTGAAATTGATCTTAACAGGATGCCCTTTAAATTCAATGTTTGTGATTGAGTGTGTTAAAAGTGGCAATTTGGTGGGTAAAATGTAGAACTTCGATGTTCTCCCATAACTTTTTTTTTTTTTTTTGCAGGAAAGAAAAAGAGTCTCTTGCTATTCATTTATGAATCAAAGAAACTACATTGTATCTCCGGTCTTGTAGCCAATACATTCATGCTGGATACTCAGAAATAACAACTAGGAATTACTAATTCTCCAAGCAAGCATCATTGAAATAGAATCCAGAATTCTGTAACTATGTACCTTCCTCCAGTCATACAAAAAAAATAAATTGTTATAGTCAAGAACCGGAAATAACATTTGGCATCAGCTAAATGATACCAAACTACAAAACTGAGGACCAAAGTGACACAGATGTCTCCTCTAATTAAAAGAGAAACATTACTACTTTGCTATGTAAATATCGATACTAAAAAGTAAAATGTAAAACAACTATTTAGTAAATAAAAAGGAGCTTCTCCTCCACGAGCTGATTCTTCAAATAATGCTGGATAATGGCCCTACCATCCTCCAAATCCAAGCCCTTTTTAGACAGAAGGTCTGCCTTTTGGTTATATTTTCTGCTCACAAGTCTAAATGAAATATTAGTGAAGGATGTGAGAAGTGTCTTTATCCTCTTTTGCCAGAATGTAAGTGTAGAACACTGTAACACATGCTTTCCCAAAGCCCAATCAATGACAACGCTGGAATCTCCAAATATTTTTGTAACACATGCTTTCCCAAAGCCCAATCAATGACAGCGCTGAAATCTCCAAATATTTCAATCCCGTTAACCCCCATGGATTGTGCCAAAAAGAGAATGCACATGGATTGTGCCAAAAAGAGAATGCACGAGTGTCTTTATATTTTCTGCTCACAAGTCTTATACTAGCATGTCCCCTACTAGATATGCTAGTATAAGACTTTCACAAAAAAAACGATAGGCTAGTATAAGACTTTCAAAAAACAAAAGAGCCGACAAAATAAATTCCCTAAAAACATTAAATGCAATTGGTCATTGAGACATGCCGCGGATGGAACGAAGTCTAATCGTGACCGTTCCTTTTGGTAAAATCTAAACCGTCGAATAAGCCAACGAGTATTAAATTAAAGCCTTCCTACTATTTAAACTCTCTTCCACTAACATTTGTATATTTGTGATAAAGCAAAGAGACTTTGGCAGCTAGTGGTTTCGCTAAGCAGACGGGAGAAAATAGGGGTATTGTGAAAATGGAGAGCTCAGGAAAGAGCAGCGGGAAGGGAGGGAGGAAGGGAGCAGGCTCCCGGAAGAAGTCGGTGAGCAGAACAGTGAAGGCCGGATTGCAGTTTCCAGTTGGGAGGATCGCCAGATATCTCAAGAAGGGGCGCTATGCCAAGCGTGTTGGAGGCGGCGCGGCCGTCTACGTTGCTGCTGTTTTGGAATACTTGGCCGCCGAGGTTTTGGAATTAGCTGGAAACGCTGCCCGTGACAACAAGAAGACCAGGATCATCCCCCGCCACATTCAGCTTGCCGTCAGAAATGACGATGAGCTGGGGAAGCTTTTGGGCAAAGTAACCATCGCTAGCGGCGGAGTGTTGCCAAACATTCATCAGGTTCTCCTCCCGAAGAAAACCGCCGATAAAGCAGAGAAGGTTGCTGCGTCAAAGTCCCCTAAGTCTCCTTCCAAGTAGGAAGAATCGTTCGTCCGCGCTGGGTCTCTGACTGAAAACAATGGTGTTTTATAACACCACCTCTTTACTGTCGGGATCTTTTCTTTGACCATTAAGAAGAGCATTATCGTTTCTTGATTATGGTGTGGAATAATCACAGGTAACTGAAATTGCTTGCAATTATTTTCTTGAATTTTGAAATCGTATTACAAAATTGTAAATTTGTTAAAAGATTCATTTATCTTTACTTATTGCACCAGTTAGATCTGTTTTGCAACTAATTTTGATATATTAGACATTGCATTGTCTGTAAGCGATTTTAAAATTATATTACAAAGATTGTAAATTTGTTAAAAGATTCCGTTATCTTTACTTGATTGCACCAGCTAGATCTGTTTTGCAACTAGTTTTGATGTATTACACATTGCATATTCTGTAAGTGCTTTTCAAGATGATAGGAATAGCATTTCGTTCTTCACATTCTTTAAATTATTGTGATAGATCTGTGACGCTTTGTTCTCTTTGCTACATCTTTCAAGAATGGTTTGCAGCTTCAGAAACTCCATTGGTGTCTAAAAATGTAGAGTTAAAGAAACAAAAACAGCTTCAGGAAGATACTACTGCTAAAGGATTCTTTTTTTTTTCTTTTTTCTTTTTAAGAAATGTTTGTTTGCCTTTTTCATTCCTTTTTCTTTTGCAAAGAATATACATCTTAAGCCATTGTTTTCTATTTTAAATCGAAAGAATGGATTTTGCAGTTCCATGTACATTCCTACTTGCAATTAGAATTTATTATTATCATGTTGTGAAAAGCTATTGCCATGCCTTTTCAACAATCTCCAACTTGGTAACTATTATTTTGAAGGCGTTTGGTTATCAAGTTTGATCTTCATCACCTGGTCATCATTTTGAACCTGTTTTATTACTCAGTTTATTTCCATTCAATATTTTGTTAAGTTTGATCTCCATTCAATATTTTGTTAAATGCATTGGATACATTGTGTGTTTTGTCAATTTCACATATTTCATATTAATATGTTTATTCTTGAAATTGTAAGCAAGTTTTTTGGCTGTTAAATGCATTGGATACATTGTGTGCTTTGTCAATTTTCACGTATTTCATATTAATATTTCTACTCTTGAAATTGTAAGCAAGGTTTTTGGCCATTGCAATGGCACTTGGTTATCCTACTTTATATTCTGAATATGTATGCATAATTTTAATAACTAATTAGCTTTAGTTATAAAAAACATATTTTACCTTTGAACTAAATAAGACAATGATGGGTTCCCTTTCCCTTTTACTAATTCAATTCATTGTTCCTCCAAATCGAATAAATACATATGTATTTGTGGACTTTTATTTATCCAACTCATTGTTCCTTTACATTCTAGTATGAGAGAGATTTTGTAACATGTGTCCAGTATTTGTTGAGTAACAAAATAATACAAAGTAAACAAAAAAGGATGATACAAAGTAAAAAGTAAATATGAGACTTAAATTAGAGACTTTAGAGGCATTAGAGCTTAGAATTAGGTGATAAATATTATGTAGGTTATAAACAAAAAAGAACAATACAAAGTAAAAAGTAACTATGAGATTTTAGAGTGTTTGTTGAGTTTGTCGAGTAACAAAATAATACAAAGTAAAAAGTAATAAATATTATGTATCTTTCTTGGTGCTTGATAGAGTCTAGGATTTGGATCTTTGGTTTATTAAGAATTTTTTTTGTACATAGGTACTTAACATGGTTGTAAATTGTTGGGACCCATTTATTTTTTCATTAGTTTCACCAAGTTTGACTTATAGGGAAATTTTAGAGCATAACTACTTTCTCTATAGCATCAATCTTTCACTTAGGAACTTAGATCTTGGTCTCATGATTCCAATGACTAGTGAATTTGACCATTTGAGCTACCATAAAGCTGTTTGCCTAGTTTCAAGGGAACAATTTACTATTTATAGGTTGTAAATGTGATTGTAGTGATTCTCATCATCTATTTTTGGTAATTGAGGGCACATTTCTACTTTTAGGGTTCATTTCCTTGAATTTAGGTTCCTATGTTGCAAGTGTTGGGAAAATTGATGTATTATACTTGCTAGTGGTGAGCCTTGTTAAAAATCTAGATTAATGTGAATTGATTGAGGTCTTCGGAATGGTTAAACCTAATGTAGGCCTTATGTTGAGGTCGAGAATAAAATAATCATTGAAGATCATGTTAGGAACCCATGTCAACCATTCTCTTTACTTTGTTAGCATATTGTTGTTGGACGCATATGCTTTGTAAGTTGTCTTGTAGTATTTGTTGATCCATAGTTTGTATCAGCCCATGGTATTGACCCATAGTATTGGATGCATATGTTTTGTAATTCGTCTTGTAGTATTATATGTCCAATGGTATTGATTCATAATATTGGGCATAGACTTAGTATATAAATGTGTGTTGAGGCCAATGAAGTCACGGTGAAGTTATTTGTATTGAGCTTGCTCAAAGGAGGTGGTCCCCTTGAAGTGGCCTGCGATCAATAAAACAATTTTGAGTTCTGTTATTTCTGCTATCTCGTGTATTTTTATTAATTAATTGTTGTAAGTTTTTCACATTTGGTATCAAAGCATTTTCTTGGGCTCGTTGGGGGGAATTTCTGTCTATTTTTTTTTTGTATTTGTTGCAGGTTCAGATCTGGGAATAATCTCTATTTGCTTAACTGTGGGAAGTACTTGGACATAAATCCTAAAACTTGTTGTGAGGAGTATCACAAAAACCTTGAAGTAGTTGGCCCATTGAGAGAACCTGCCAGCGAAAAGGGCAAAGATCCCTATTTGATTGACTAATTTCCACCCATGAGGTAAATCAAGAGCTGTCGTTTGTGGCAAAACGGTTATCAGTTTTACTTGAGTCGTGGAGTGAGGGGTACTGCCCCAATAAGCAAGTCGTTAGACAACAATGGTGGCTGAGTGAATCCTTTGAACCATTAGGAAGTTGAGCATACGTGGGTCCATATCTATTTTTAGCTGATAAATCGTAGATTTATTTTGTTCAGAACTATTACCGATCACTTTCGCATCGTTACAGATCCGTCTATTGTCGATCACTTCCACGTTGTTGCAAATCCATCTGTTTTTGTTCTCTTCTGTGTCGTAGCACGTCCATTTTGTTTTTTCATCATATCTCTCTTGTTTTAACTCCGTTTTCCTTGAAACTTCCCTAACACCCCTGTACTTCCATTCTGCATCTTGCATTCTTGAGGACCCTATCCCAAATTCCACTTCCCAGAGTAAAAAATCTCACATTTGTCTATTTTTAGGGTTTGCCATAACTTCTTTAATTTTCATCCAATCGCCTTCAAATTTTTTCATCATGTTTCTTCCTTATTTCTGTTTCTTTATTTCTCTTTGAATTTTTTTTTCATTCTTTCATCTCGCTTTTGAAATCTTCATTTTTTACTTCCTTGTCCATTTGAAAGTGTCCAAAACTTAGTCAAACCCTAATTACTCTTTCTCTTTATTCTTTGCCTAAATCCAAATTTTCCTTTACTCAATAAGCTTTTGTTTGTGTTTTTCTATCCATTTACAAAAAAAAAAACTTCTTGTTAGGGTGGTCACCCGCGCAAATGCAAAAACCATGGAGGAAACATTTGCAGCCATCCAAACCAAACTCCAGGATTTGAATGAAAAATTTCTCGACCTCCATCTTGAGCATTTAGCCATGAACAACAAACGACAGTCCAAGTCTTCATCAAACAATGGGTTCTCTTTTTCTAGCAATTTCTGTGGTCCGAAGCTTGATTTTTTTTGCTTCAATGGTACTGATTCGACTAGATGGATCTATCGTGCAGAACAGTGTTTCAGTCTGCATAATACTTTTGATGTTAACAAAGTTTCACTTGCATCCTTTCATTTGGAACATGAAGTTCTTCAATGGTACCGTTGGTACATTAAGGTTCATGAAGAGCCAAAATGGTTAGATTTTTGTCAGATCTTTTTGCAACGATTTCGTCATAGTGCTTTTGATGACTTCACAAGAGCCCTCACTAAACTTCGCCAAATTGGCACTATGAGAGAGTATCAGACAACATTTGATAAACTAGCTAATCACACGAAAGGATTGTCTGATGAATTCTACAGGAGTTGTTTTATCGGTGGTCTTAAGGATGAAATCCACTCAGAGGTTAAAATGTTATGTCCCAACACAATGATGGAAGCCCTGGGGTTGGCTAAGTTGGCAGAAGGCAAGATTGCAGCCCAACAACGTTCCAAACCCACTTTTGTTCTCTTTCGAAATATGGGTTCTCAACGACCTCCCATCCTGCCAGTTCTTCGACCAACTTCTATCAAGCATTTGTCTGAAACAAAGATGTAGGCATGTAGAGAAAAATGGCTTTGTTATAATTGTGATGAGAAATTCACTCGGAGACATAGATGTGTTCAACAAAAGCTCTATTTCTTGGATGTCGATTCTCCTCCTGCCTCTGAAATTGGTGAAGAAGCTCCAGATACAATGAATGATCAGGTCAACATTTAGGAGCCGCCTATTGATCCTCTGTCTCAGGAAGACCACCTAGAGATATCTCTTCATGCTTTAGCCGGAATCACCACCCCCAAACAATGCGGGTCATGGGTTACTTCAAGAAGATTCCTCTTACAATACTCATTGATTTTGGTAGCACTCATAACTTCATTGACCCTCGGATCACCAAACAGGTTGATTGTTTTGTCCATCTTTGCTCCAACTTTGAAGTCATGGTTGTCAATGGGGGCACCTTACTTTGCAAGGAGAAGTGTCACAATGTGCGTATCTCTCTGGAAGATTATAACTTGCGCTCTGACATGTTTTCCTTGTCCTTAGGCGGATGTGATGTGGTTTTGGGCATTCAATGGTTAGGCACACTTGGCCCCATCTTATGGAATTTTGCTGAACTTTGGATGAAGTTTTCAGTCAATGGGAAACAACACACATTTACAGGCTTACAACCAGGGTCTCTCTGCATCATCAGTTCACATCGCCTGGAAAAGATCCTTAAGAAGAATTCACATGGTGTCATCACTCAACTTCATTCCATTTAGATGCACCCATCAACGGTCTCCACTACTTCATTGGGTAGATATGCAGGTGTCTTTGCTCAACTAGTGGAATTGCCGCCTTCAAGAGACCTTTCTAGTAAGAATTTAACCGCATCTACATTTGAGAAGAAAATGATGACTATTTTGCATGCAGTACAGAAGTGGACGCCATACCTATTAAGGAATTATTTCTGCATCAAGATTGATTACCAGAGTTTGAAAAATTTCCTGGAACAACGGGTTTCCTCCCCAACACACCTGAAATGGGTTATCCCACTCATGGTTTATGCCTATGCGATCACTTACAAGAAGGGTAAGGACAATCTGGTGGCAGATGCTCCTTCTTGCACATTTGATGACTAAATTTCTCATACAACTATTTCTCTTCTTGTTCCAAATTGGTTGCAATCCGTTCAACAGGGCTATGTCTTCTATGAACTCCATGCTTTTCCATCGGCAGGGCACTATGTGTTCCTCAAAAAGTATGACCAAGAACAATGTAACTTCTTTTGGCAGAGACTGCAAATGACAATTCAATAGATGGTGGTTGACTATGATACTTATCAGGCCAACAATGGTGAAATGACACTCTTTTCAGGACTACTCGAACCCTTACCCATCCCTACACAGATTTGGGTAGCTATTTCTATGGATTTCCTTGAAGCTCTTTGGTGGTACAATACCCCAACTAAAATGACACCATATAAAGCAATCTATGGATAGGCACCGCCAGTTCTTCTTCCATACACCCTCAACGGCTCCCCAGTTCAAGAAATTGACTCTGTTTTTTGAAACCGCGATCAAATTCTTCTCATTTTGCAGGACAATCTTCACATGGCAAGAATTTGAATGAAACAACAAGCCGATTAGCACCGTTCTGAGCGCACTTTTCAAACAGATGCTATGGTTCTTCTTGGTCTCTAGCCTTCCAAGCAATCCTTTCTCGTTAGCTTCTCTCTCAATCTATCACAGAGGTATTAATTTAGTGGCAAAGAATGCAACCCGAGGATGTTCCAGGCGAACCACTCCTTCATATTCCGCATCAATTTCCACATCTCAAGCTTTGAGGACAAAGATTTTTCTAAGGGAGAGGGGATGTTAGGAACCCATGTCAACCATTCTCTTTACTTTGTTAGTATATTGTTGTTGGACGCATATGCTTTGTAAGTCGTCCCGTAGTATTTGTTGATCCATAGTTTGTATTAGCCCATGGTATTGAACCATAGTATTGGACGCATATGCTTTGTAAGTCGTCCCGTAGTATTATATGTCCCATGGTATTGACCCATAGTATTGGGCATATACTTAGTATATAAGTGTGTTGAGGCCAATGAAGCCATGAAGAAGTTATTTGTATTGAGCTTGCTTAAAGGACGTTGCTCCCTCGAAGTGGCTTGTGATCAATAAAACGATTATGAGTTATGTTATTTCTACTATCTCGTGTATTTTCATTAATTAATTGTTGCAGGTTCTTCACAAATCATGGTAGATAAATGCCACGAGGGGTGATTGTAACATCCCAAAAATTCATAAAAATTAAAAAAAAATATGTACAGTATTAATGCTAATAATTTGTTATGCAGAAGTTGGACAATGATTATTTAATTCTTTCAATAACAGATTTGTTATGGCGACACATACTTTTTCACAAAAGTTGTCTTTCGTTTTGAAGTGTCGTAAATTTGAGATTCCTTAAATTTTATCATATCTCAATCTTGAAATAAATGTGTCTATCCCATCTGTTTGAATGTTTGCTTACGACATTAATTTGTTTATTTATTGAATTCAAAGATCGATAGTCTTCTATAGCTGTAAAGTTTTATGAATAATTATGATGTTGATTTCTAACATTTTTCTTCTTTTACTGAGGGGTCCTATGGATACCCCGCAGCTTACTTAGCTATTTTATAGCTAACGCGCTTATTATTCTTTTACAACACTGTAGATAAGAATATACTGTTCAAAGTTTAAAGAGTTTGTCAAAGCATACCCTCGTTGTGCCATTGAATATGATAATGTCACACTATAACTATGTCCCTTTTCATGAGTAATATTTAGGTTTATAATACATTAATATCTCTTCTTTCATGTAAGAGTAAGCGCAAGCTATAAGTGTATCTGTATAGATTTAATACCATATCATATAATATAAATGCTAACACATTTATTCTTATTATGTCGATACCCTCTATAATTATATTGTGGTGGTTAAAAATACCTACCATATCGATTTTTTTTAAACTAAAGTCCAAAACTTTTGATTATTGATTTTATGTATGAAACAATTGGAAACTAACATCGGTTCTCGACTATAGGCAAATGCATCAAATTTAATCCATGGTGGAATGCATTGCTGGTAGATGTATTGAACATTGATAGGGTGTGTCTTAAATGCAATTTAATGAATTCATTAGTGGGAAACACAGTGGCATGCCATCACAACATAGTCCACGTGATGGGCATAGGGTTTGGCCAAAACCTTAACCATGCTTTGAAAGACTTAAACACGCTTACACTTAATTCATTTTGTTCGTTTGGCATTTCTGGTAATGAAGGCTGACAGTCTTCCGAGAGTGTAGGGTTTGAAAGCTTCGTGCATCCTTCACGGTTTTCAAAGGTAGCTTCGTGGGCTTGGCTTGCTATCACATAAAGAAGGTAATTATCCCATCAATTCAGTGTTAGTTTGTTTGATTTTAAAGTATGTTGCTTCGATGCTAACCCCTAAATTTATGCTGGAGTGGCAAGTATGCTTTTTGGAAAAGCTTGCCTCTGTGAGCAGTCAACGCTTAGTTGTTGATGGTAACGATGCATAGAGTGCCCCTAGTAAGTCTCAGTGGTTCTTTGGACACCCTAATTCGTGATTCTAGAAATGAATGGTGAAGATAGGGCATTGATGCCAATTTGTGTGAACTTCGTTGAGATGCGGTTTCAACTTAAAGTTTGGTTTTATTGTTTTATTTAGGCGGCTGTGAGCCATTTGGTAACTCTGTAAAAGAATGTAGGGTATTGTACCCATGAACTATGGCTCTTGTAAATTTTATTTGGAAAGATATTTGGTAATGGAAATTGAGTTTGGTTTGTTAAACTCTTGTAAATGTATGTATCCATAAGCATTTCAGGGTTGAACCCTGCTTCCAATATATGCGTAAGTTTTGGTTTCCTGGGCATAATGCTAGCCTTCACTAAAACCTTGTGCTCTCGAATTAATATGTAGTTTTTACTTTAATTTGATAATGATAATGTTTTGATAAAAAGGGTGTATGCTCGAGCTTGGAAGCTCTATATTTTTAATTCTTGACTGTAAGCATAAAAATGACTTAATAATATAAATTCGTATTCGGGGCATTCCCTAGCTTTACAATGTTTCTGTGTTTGACTGCGTTAAAAGATTACTACTGTGTATTAATGGTTTTGATGAGAAATCTTACGTTTTTTAAATGTAATGGGCTAACTGGGCAAAAGCCCCAAGCTTATAAACTCGGCTCTTCAAAGGAGAAAGAGGCAGAGCCCTGTCATCGTCGTGTATTTGTAGTTTTAAGTTCTAGGCATGTAAATGACCCATTCATGAACTCTGTGTTTTTAGTCTATTGAATTTGGACAGCAAAACTTCTGTTGGTTCTTCTATTTTATTAAAATGGCTTTAAGCCTTTACAGTTTGGTCGAAAAACTCGACACTAGTTAACTAATTACTAAGTTGGGCTCGTAAAAGAAATTATTATGTTTGTAATTTTAAATATATCGAGTTAAACTCTGTTCCAAACCCTAACTTCTGGGTTGGATTTTGTGTGTGTAAGGAATGGATATAAGTTTTAGGTGAACTGGGCAGGACCCAGTGGGTTTTGATTCTTGAGACTACTCTTTTTTTTTTAACAGAAATAGGTGATAGATTTATATAAACAAAGGCTGTGCACAACCATTCATTACAAAAAACAAAAGCTAGTACTCTGCATCAGAGAAAGGAAAATTGCAGAGGCTTATGAGGTTTCTATCATGGAGTTCTATGCTTCTTGACTTCCTATAAACTCTGTTCTTGTTGTTGGGATAAACCCTTACAAATTGATTGCATAATTTTAGACAAAAAAAATTCAAAAAGGAGCATCTAAGAGAACCTGCAGACAAAGAAAGAAGTGGCTGCCATTAACTGAAATTATGTTGTTGGACAGAGGCCACGTCCAGCATCTCCTGATTAACTGTTGGGGCTTCCTGCACCATACTGCAATGAGTTTTTCAAGCGAAGACAGAGGTGTCTGCTTTGATGCTGTCCACTTTTCCCATTAGCTCTATAATGTTTCTGTCCATGTCTTCCATGCGCGATTCCAGGCATGAGAGCCGAGCGTGTATATACTTGTCTTCCATGGCTAATTCTTCGATTTGCTTCGTTGTGGTACATACTGCTGAATACGTCCTAGAGAGATATGTTTTGATTTCCGAAGAGAGCTGGCTCAGCGTGGCAATGGCCTGTCTGATCCCTTCCATGCTGCTAACTGACGAGGGAGGACCGGCTTCAAACGGCGCTGCAGAATCCTGGGAGATACAAAGATGTTGCAGAGCCGGAGGGATAGCAGGGTGGGAAAGGCTCTCCATTCTGTGCTCTAAGAAATCGACGGACACTTGGGATATTAAATGCCCAAGCATGAGATCTAAAATGGCCATGTGGAGGGCACGTGGGTTGATGTGTGATTGCCATACCAAGGCGCGTAGGTGGGAGTATTGATGCCCAAAACAAATATCGCAATGGTGAAAAGGGCCACCTTGCATGTAATTTCTCCATGTTTTAAAACTCCTTAGCAACGTATTCATTAAGGTATGAAACGATGTTTTAAGACCTTATTGAGAGAGGCTTGTCCCTTGCCCATAGTAACACCAATATTTGCTAGTTTATCCGCGATGGAGTTGAGATCTCTTAGCACATGGAAATAGAGAATATCCTTTGGGAGTTCTAGACTCTTGATTCTTTTCTGAATTCTCTGACTTTTATCACTTTTGTGGGGATTTCCATTGCGCATTGCTTGAATTACATGCCTGGAGTCCCCAAATACCTGCAACTTATTCATGTTAAAGGTGACCGCAATTTCAAGAGAGTGGTACAAGGCCAACCATTCAGCTTGGTTATTGGTGCTGGTGCCAAGTCCCCAAGAGAAGTCTGCTACTTTATTTCCTCCGGGATCAAAAATTATCCCTCCCGCACCTGCCGCCCCCCTTGAGACTACTCTTAGCCCAGGCTTACCTTTGTTTATAATTAATGTTGTCGATTTCTTCATATAATAATGTGCTTAGATTTGAAAGTTTGCATTTGACAATTAATTGATGTATTAGTAAGGATAAACATATATGTTCAAGGTTTGCAAATGAGTTCGATTTTACTTGTAGACTGTACATGCAATAGGTTTATAATAATGACTTTATTAGAGTTTGAATACTACATAACTTTTTATCATTTCCATAATGTATTTGGTGTTTATTTAAATGGTCTGTAATGGAAGTTATTTTAACGCTCTAGTTAAAAGAATAATACTAATAGTAAAATCGATATTATGTATATATTTTATATTGATGCTGTGCATAACCCTAACTTGTATGTTTTAGAATAATAATGTTAAGACATATGTTTTGAGGGTATGATCACAGTATTATGTTATTGATGATTTATAATATAAAAACGATAAGTAGAACTATTTAAATAAATAAGATAATCATTCAGAAACTAGATTAACAGTAAGTAAATAAGATAACACAATAAGAACCTGTTAACTATAGAGGGTGACAAACACCCAAAGGAGCTTGTTCCACCCAACCTTTTCTTGAAGACAACCAATGTTACTTGCCTTAGGACCCCCGAGCCTGTTCACTGAACCACTAGGACGAAGATGTTGTGTGGAGGCAAGTACTTAATATTTCTACAACTCAGCAGCAATGCTTTCAACACTCAAATAGAACCTCTGCATTCAGCAGTATTGAACTCTGCACTAAGCAGTACTAGTTCAGAGATGCAGACTTAATTCTATCAATCACTTCCTAGCTTTCCCCTCATCAAATCTCTTGTGCATTTTTCATTCTTCTCACTTCAGAATTGTTACAAGGAAGTCTTCGTGAGCCTCCTGCTCAATTCGATGGGTGTTATAGCATGCCTAGGTTTTTGGTCGGTTTCTTAATTATTGAGCCCCATGCTCAGTTCCACTTTCTTGGGGAACATGACCATAAAAATATGGAAGTTTCCCCTTGCAACAACTAGAAGTGAATGATGATGCTGTCAAGTGTTAATTTGCTCTCCACCTCAGTTCATTCCTCCTAGTGGGTCAGTGAACACTCTTTCAACAGTCTCCTTTGGATATTTGTCTCCTTTTTTATTTATTAATAATAAAAATATTAGAGTAATTAATTACAGTCATCCTTGACCCACTTGGTCAATAATTCATAAAAACTTTACAATAGCTTATAACATAATGTTTTTCTCACAACATAAAATGTTTAGATTTTGGGTATGTAACAAACACCCCCTCCTAAATTCAACATCGTCCTCATTGTTGCTTTACTTATCATCTTTTGAGCCTTCCTGGAACATAATTGGATATGCCAACCGCATATTACTTTCCAATTCTCATGTTGCTTCATTTGGACTAAGGTGCTTCCATTGCACCTTTACCTATCCAATGGTGCGATTCTAAAGCAAAATTTCCCTCTTGTCGAGGATACAATCTGGTTCCACTAGAAAAATTCCTTCTGGTTCCATCTGTACATCATTCCAATTAATCACATGAGTAGCATCATGCACGTACTTTTTCAAAATAGAAATATGGAAGACATTATGTACTAAATAAGATTTGGTGGCAAGACCAACTAATATGCCACTGGTCCAACCCCGGACAATATTTCAAAAGGTCCACAATACCTTGGTGCTAACTTAGCACAACTTCCTAACTTTGAGTAGCTCTTTTTTGGTTTTACCTTGATGAAAACATGCTCACTAACCTGAAACTCTTTCTGAGTTCTTTTGAGATTTGCATGACTTTTCTGTCTATTTTGTGCAATTTTCAAATTGCCTTGTACTTGTTTCACTGTTAGTTCCATTTCTTTCAATAACTCAGGTCTTAACATCAATCTGTCAACTGGATTACTCCATGAAATAGGTGTATTACACTTTCTACCATACAAAATTTCAAATGGACTGAGTTTTGCTGAAGCTTGATAATGATTATTATAAGCGAATTCAGCTAAGTGCAGATAATCTTCCCATTTACCTGGTTGATCTTAACATACATTCTTAATCATATATTCAAGAATTTGATTTACTCTTTTTGTCTGCCCATCCGTTTGGGGCTGAAATGATGTACTGAAATTTAAAGTAGTATCCAAACCTTTAAACAAAGACTTCCAGAAATTTCCCGTAAATTTAGAGTCTCTATCAGAAATTATGACTTTAGAAATTCCATGCAAACGAAAAAAAAATTTCATAAAAATTTCAGCAATGTTAGCAGCCTTGTAGGTGGTTTTAACAGGTATGAAATGGGATGCTTTATTAAGCTTATCTACAACTACCATTATAGAATCATTCTGTTTTTTATTTTTAGATAAACTAGTTATAAAATCAATGTTGATTATTTCCCACTTCCAATCCAGAATTGGCAATGGCTGCAACAATTCAGCTAGGTGTTGATGCTCAGCCTTTATTTGCTGACATTCAATACACCTAGCAATGTATTCAATTACCTCATTTTTCATATTTGGCCCAAAGTAATCTTTCCTTAGCATTGTTATCATCTTTTGGTAACCACGATGTCCTGAATAAGGACTTTTATGTATTTTATTTAAAATCAATAATTTAATTTCAGAAACATGGGGCACATAAAGTCTGTTTTGATACAACATTAATCCTCATTCATCAAATCTGAAATCTGTTATTAAATTTTTAAAATTATCTTCAACAACTTTTTCTTGTAACTTCTGATACTTTTCATCCAGTTTTATTCCTTCTTTAATTTGATTTTTCAAATCTGTTTTATAAGTATTGATTGCTGCCATAAAGCTAATTCTTGCATTTCTACTTAAGGCATCAAGCACCTTATTTTCTTTACCTTTTATGTGTTGAATCTCGAAATCATATTCACTACGGAAAACTAACCACCTAGCTTGCCTTGCATTAAGATTTGGCTGATCCAACAAATATTTTAAACCTTTGTTATCTATCATTAATGTAAATTTTCTTCCGTTTAAGTGATGGCGCCACATCTTTAAAGCATGTATCACGACAGCCAACTCTAAGTCGTAAGTTGCGTAGTTTTTTTCATGAATTTTTAACTTTCTTGATTCATAAACTATTATGTGACCTTCTTGTGTTAGAACTCTGCCAAGTGCATCATTGCATGGATCCATGCATACAACAAAGTCTTTGTTTGGGTCCGTTATTTTTAAAATAGGTGCAGTTGTTAACAGTTCTTTCAATTTCTTAAAACTTTCTTCACACTTTTGATCCCAAACAAATTTCTTACCCTTCTTCTGCAAAGAGGTTATAGGATTCGCGATTCTTGAGAATCCTTCTATAAACTTTCGGTAGTAACCACTAATTCTCATGAAAGATCGTACACCGGTTACATCTTTAGGGGCAAGCCATTCATTAATTGCTTTTATTTTATCGGAGTCGACTGCGATTCCATCCTTGGATATCACATGTCCTAGATACTGTATTTTATCTTTGAAGAAATCACATTTGTTGAATTTAGCGTAAAGTTGGTGTTCTCTTAATACTTGTAAAATTATCTTTATGTGTTCATCATGTTCTTCTTTAGTCTTTGAATAAATTAAAATGTCATCAATGAATACCACTACAAATTTATCTAGGTAATTATGCAAAACATTATTCATTAGACACATGAAAAGTGCTGGAGCGTTGGTTAGCCAAAAAGGTATAACTACAAACTCATAATGCCTGTAGCGGGTTTTGAAAGCAGTCTTAAAGATGTCCTCATCTTTAATTTTGACTTGATGATGCCTCAAGTCTATTTTAGAGAATATCATTGCACCGCGTAATTGATCGAACAGATGATCAATATGGGGCAAGGGATATCTGTTCTTAATGGTCATTTTATTTAATTGACGGTAATCTATGTATAAACGTAAGGTATCGTCCTTTTTAACAAAAGTGACAAGTGCTCCCCATGGAGACACACTTGGTCTGATGTAATATTTATCAATTAATTCTCTTAGTTGAGATTTTAATTCGTTAAGCTCTAGGATGTTCATCCTGTAATGAGCTTTAGAGTTTGGTACCGCCCCCGGTACTAGCTCAATGGTGAAGTCCAATTATCTTTTTGGAGGTAATCCTAGAATTTCTTCTGGGAATACATCTGAAAAGTCTCTTAGAATTGGTATGTTTTCGAGTTTTAACTTATCTTTTTTAGTTGTGTGTTTGTCTTTAATTACATTTACAACAAACAACTTGCATCCCTTACAAACAACCTTTTTAACTTGTAGTGCATAAATCTGTCTAACTGAAGTTTTTCTGGGAATTCCTTTTACTGTTACAGTTTCACATTTATCATTCAAACAAGTAAAAGTCTTTTCAAAACAATTTAACACTACCCTATGTTTTTCCAGCAAATCCATTCCAATTAGAACATCGTAAGAACCTAATGGTAATACATTTATCTTAACATGAGTCTTAAACTGATTCATCAATAATTCACAATATTTTACATAATCAGTTACTTTCTTTTTAGTTCTGGTAGCTAATTGAACTAGCCACGATTTTTCAAACTTTTCTACTTTCAGATTACAACCTTTTACTAAATCGAGTGACACATAACTAAGACTAACTCCTGGATCAATTAAAATAGAAATTGGTTTATCTTTCAACATACTTTCTACTTCAACCATTGAAGTTTGATGATCATCCTGTCAGTTTTCCAAGGCTGCATTGATCCTGAGCATTTCCCTCGCTAAGTCACCAACAATAGCCTCTTTCTGCATTGTATGTATGTTTTTTACGGTTCTTTTCCTGAGTGGACAATTTGATGCATAGTGAGGCCCCTGACATTCCCACATTTAACATGTTCTTTCTGTTCATTTTTTCTAACATAATTTTTAGGTGGATCATGTTCCTTGCAACTGTTCAAAATTATTAGAGCTTTTTACCTTCCAGCTTGGTATGCTTTCTCTTTTTCTGTTCTGTTCATAACATATATTTTCCTTTCTCATGGCCTCTTCAAGGGTCTTAGGATCGTCAGACTCAATTCTGTCCTTTATATGAGAGGGTAAACAGCTCATAAATCTCTGTACCTTTAGTTTTTCATCATTAATGTAAAACAAATATCTCAATAAACTTAAAAACTTGCTGCTTAATTCTGTCATATTCATGGAACCTAATTTTAAATCGTAGAGTTCTTTAGCTCGTTCTTCAAAATACTGTTTTGACAGAAATTTCTTTTGAAAATACTTTTTAAAAATGCTCCAATTTACATGTTTCTCTTTTAAGCCTTTTACTTGCTTTAGATCTTGCCACCAAATGTCGGCTTTTCTAATCAGATTATAAATTTCCATTTTAGTTTTTAACTGACTTGAATAGTTATAAATTTGGAAATATTTATTCATACCGAACAACCATGCTTCGGCTTCCTCCCTTTTTTATGTTTCTCCATTAAAAGTTGGTGGTTTTATTTTCTTAAACTCCCCAGAAATCTCTTTGTAAGGTATGTACTTCTTTTTTTTAGAATAGCAATCACTTTCACTACTGTCGATGGAATACTTGTGCTTCCTCCTGTGCGATTTGACATTAATTTCAAAAGAAGAGCTAGTTTCATAATTAATAAGTTTTAACTTTTTACCTTTACGTTGGTAGGACATGGTTCTTGATTCCGAATTATTTTCTATTCTTTTATCCTTATCGTTATTATGGAATTTATCCAACAGGATTTGATTTAGCTCCTCTTGAGCTTTTAGAATTCGTTCATTCTCCTCCTTAACAGTTTTTATTTCTGTTTTTAAATCTCTAACTGTCCTCAGTAATTCAGATGAATTATCGTTTAATTCACCAAATATATTTTATGCATTAATATGTTCCTGCTCATTATTATTTTGATCATTAGGATGGGACCTGTCCTCAACTGACTCTTCTGGTCCTTCCATACCTGCAGCTAAATATAAAATGCGCTGAACAAAAAACAAATTAAAACAAAAAAAATCAGTAATTACAATCCTATTTTTAATTTCAATTGTGCGAGTTGGGCCACTTTCAGGCCTAGAGTTTGAACCATGCTCTGATACCACATGTAACATCCCAAAAATTCGTAAAAATTAAAAAAAAATTATGTACAGTATTAAATGCTAATAATTTGTTATGCGCAAGTTGGACAATGATTATTTAATCCTTTCAATAACAGATTTGTTATGGCGACACATACTTTTTCACAAAAGTCGTCTTTTGTTTTAAAATGTCATAAATTTGAGATTCCTTAAATTTTATCTATCTCAATCTTGAAATAAATGTGTCTATCCCATCTGTATGAATGTTTGCTTACAACATTAATTTGTTTATTTATTGAATTCAAAGATCGATAGTCTTCTATAGCTGTACAATTTTATGAATAATTATGATGTTGATTTATAACATTTTTCTTCTTTTATTGAAGGGGTCCTATGGATACCCCGTGGCTTACTTAGCTATTTTATAGCTAACGCACTTATTATTCTTTTACAGCACTGCAAGTAAGAATATATTGTTCGAAGTTTAAAGAGTTTGTCAAAAGAAGATATACGTGGCGTACATCATTCTGTCTTAATGTTCTTTATGTTAAACTCTATGTTTTCGGCATGCATAAGAAGTCTTTGACTTAAGGCTTAGGGTGAAGCATACCCTAGTCGTGCCATTGAATAACTATGCCCCTTTTCATGAGTAATATTTAGGTTTATAATACATTAATATCTCTTCTTTCATGTTAGAGTAGGTGCAAGTCATAAGTGTATTTGTATAGATTTAATACCATATCATATAATATAAATGCTAACACATTTATTCATATTATGTCGATATCCTCTATAATTATATTGTGGTGGTTAAAAATACCTACCATATCGATTTTTTTAAAACTAGTCCAAAACTTTTGATTATTGATTTCATGTATGAAATGATTGGAAACTAACACCAGTTCTCGATTATAGGCAAAGGCATTAGATTTAATCCACGGTGGAATGCATTGCTAGCAGATGTATTGAACATCGTCAGGGTGTGTCTTAAATGCAATTTAATGAATTCATTAGTGGGAAACACAGTGGCATGCCATCACAGCATAGTCCACGTGATGGGCATAGGGTTTGGCCAAAACCCTAACCGTGCTTTGAAAGACTTCATCACGCTTACACTTAATTCATTTTGTTCGTTTGGAATTTCTGGTAATGAAGGTCGGCAATCTTCCGAGAGTGTAGGGTTTGAAAGCTTCGTGCATCCTTCAGGGTTTTCAAAGGTAGCTTCGTGGGCTTGGCTTGCTGTTGTGTAAAGAAGGGAATTATCCCATCAATCCAGTGTTAGTTTGTTTGATTTTAAAGTATGTTGCTTCGATGCTAGCCTGAATTTATGTTGGAGTGACAGGTATGCTTTTTGGAAAATCTTGCCTCTGTGAGAAATCAACGCTTACTTGTTGATGGTAACGATGCATAGAGTGGCCCTAGTAAGCCTCGGTGGTTTTTTGGACACCCTAAGTCGTGATTCTAGAAATGAATGGTGAAGATAGGGAATTGATGCTAGTTTGTGTGAACTTCGTTGAGATGCGGTTTCAACTTAAATTTTGGTTTTATTGTTTTATTTAGGCGACTGTGAGCCATTTGGTAACTCTGTAAAAGAATGTAGGGTAATGTACCCATGAGCTACGGCTCTTGTAAGTTTTATTTGGAAAGATATTTGGTAATGGAAATCGAGTTTTGGTTTGTTAAACTCTTATAAATGTATGTATCCATAAGCATTTCAGGGTTGAACCCTGCTTCCAATATATGAGTAAGTTTTGGTTTCCTGGGCTTAATGTCGGCCTTCACTAAAACCTTGTGGTCTCAAATTAATATGTAGTTTTGACTTTAATTTGATAATGATAATGTTTTGATAAAAAGGGTGTATGCTCGAGCTTGGAAGATCTATATTTTTAATTCTCGACTGTAAGCATAAAAATGACTTAATAATATAAATTTGTATTCGGGGCATTCCCTAGCTTTACAATGTTTATGTGTTTGACTACGTTAAAAGATTACTACTGTGTATTAATGGTTTTGATGAGAAATCTTATGTTTTTTAAATGTAATGGGCTAACTGGGCAAAAGCCCCAAGCTTATAAACTCGGCTCTTGAAAGGAGAAAGGGACAGAGCCCCGTCATCGTCTTGTATTTGTAGTTTTAAGTTATGGGCATGTAAATGACCCATTCATGAACTCTGCATTTTTAGTCTATTGAATTTGGACAACAAAACTTTTGTTGGTTCTTCTATTTTATTAAAATGGCTTTAAGCCTTTACAGTTCCACTAGTTAATTGATTACTGAGCTGGGCTCGTAAAAGAAATTTTTATGTTTGTAATTTTAAATATACAGAGTTAAACTCTGTTCCAAATCCTAACTTCTGGGTTGGATTTTGTGTGTGCAAGGAATGGATGTAAGTTTTAGGTGAACTGGGTAGGACCCAGTGGATTTCGATTCTTGAGACTACTCTTAGCCAAGGCCTACCTTTGTTTAGAATTAATGTTGCCGATTTCTTCATATAATAGTGTGCTTAGATTTGAAAGTTTGCATTTGACAATTAATTGATGTATTAGTAAGGATAAACATATATGTTTAAGGTTTGCAAATGAGTTTGATTTTACTTGTAGACTGTACATGCAATAGGTTTATAATAATGATTTTATTAGAGTTTGAATACTACATAACTTTTTATCATTTCCACAATGTATTTGGTGTTTATTTAAATGTTTTGTAATGGAAGTTATTTTAACACTCTAGTTAAAAAAATGATATTGATAGTAAAATCGATATCCTGTATATATTTTATATTGATGTTGTGCATAACCCTAACTTGTATGTTTTAGAATAATAATGTTAAGAGATATGTTTTGAGGGTATGATCACAGTGTTATGTTATTGATGATTTATTGTATAAAAATGATAAGTAGAACTATATATACTTACCTATTGTTTATATAGTAAATATCTGGTTTATGCAATGGTTAATAATTATATATAAATTGTTTGCTATGAACATGTACTTAATTTTTATGGAATATAAACATTGAAAATGAAACAAATATGTATTAGCATATCTACCAACCATAGCTTTATAATTAATTTATAGAAGAAATCATAACTGTATATTTAGGTATTTTGGGTTCGTTTCAGCATTTACATTATATTTATATTTTTAAAACAGTATAAAAGTTTATTATTTTACTCAGAATCATTCAATCTATTCATAAAGAATCATTCGAATCTATCTACTTAAACTTGATTATCTGTACTAGAGTACATCACAAAAGTGAGTGGAAAAATATAAAGAAGAATTTTCTAATCTATCATTATTCAATTATCTAGAAATAAACTATCAATTCAACATTTTAATCTAGCAGTTAATTAAGAAGACAATTTTCAGAGATAGATAGCAGTCCAGAATTTAATCATTCAGAAACTAGATCAACAGTAAGTAAATAAGATAACACAATAAGAACCTCTTAACTGTAGAGGGTGACAAACACCCAAAGGAGCCTGTTCCACCCAACCTTTTCCTGAAGACAGTCAATGTTACTTGCCTTAGGACCCCCGAGCCTGTTCACTGAACCACCAGGACGAAGATGCTGTGTGGAGGCAAGTACTTAATCTTTTTGCAACTCAACAACAATGCTTTCAACACTCAAGCAGAACCTCTGCATTCAACAGTATTGACTTCTGCACTAAGCAGTACTAGTTCAGAGATGTAGACTTAATTCTATCAATCAATTCCTAGCCTTCCCCTCATCAAATCACTTGTGCATTTCTCATTCTTCTCATTTCATAATTGTCACAAGGAAGTCTTCGTGAGCCTCTTGCTCAATTCGATGGGTGTTATAGCATGCCTAGGTCTTTGGTCAGTTTTTTAATTATTGAGCCACCTGCTCAGTTCCACTTTCTTGGGGAACATGACCATAAAAATAGGGAAGTTTCCTCCTACAACAGCTAGAAGTGAATGATGATGCTGCCAAGTGTCAATTTTCTCTCCTCCCCAGTTCATTCCTCCTAGTGGATCAATGAACACTCTTTCAACAGTCTCCTTTGCATATTTGTCTCATCTTTTATTTATTAATAATAAAAATATTAGAGTAATTAATTACAATCATTCTTAACTCCACTTGATAAATAATTCATAAAAAAATTACAATAACTTATTGTTAACATCTAAAAAGTGCCACTAGCTCATTCTCTTATTCACATGACCCATTTGTCTATTTTTTCCACCATTTGAGCCTTTAAAACCATCAAAAGGTCACCAAAAAGACCATAATACACCTTTTCCTCTTCAAAATATGTATTTTTCCTCAAAAAAACCCTAAAAAAGAGTCCAAAATTCCCAAAAAAATATTAAAAGGGAATAAAAATATAAAAAAATATTCAAAAAAGGAAAAAGAGGAAAAAAAAGACCTAAACCATGTTGGTTAATACCATTGGTTTCCTTAAAACCATAATGGTATTCCCCATCACCAAAAACTATAAAAAGGTGATAGGGGCTCCTCACTTTTCATCCTATCCTCATGCTGCCAAAATCCATCTTGAGCTTTGCCCATATTTTGAGTTTTGCCCAACCATTGAATCATTGAAGAAGAAGAGACCATTGGACAATAGAGCATCTCAACCTTGGAGCTACCCAAAACTCACCATCCTCACCATTTGAGGTAATACAAGAGTTTTAATTTTTATTTACATGCTTTTGAATCAATTTTGTTTATCGTTATTAATCTAGAATTCTTTATTTTACTATTTACTGCCATCAATCTATAGTTTATATTTGATTATTTACATTGTTTTATTTGAGACTGCCGCTACTAGTTAGCAGGTGCATCCTTGCATATGCTTGGTTGAAAAACCAAGCAACAGTTTTTGGCGACTCCGCTGGTTTTCGAACTTTAAATCTTTGCTTTAGATCTTTATTTTAGTCGTTTTTCCCATTTAAAACTGTAGATCTGCCATACTAGTCAGCTTCTTGATAGTTACCCTAGCCATTGGCCCTTTCTGCAGCCCGAAACAACCCAAAATTTCAATTTTTGGGTTCGTTTTTCGTCGACCAATTTCCATCTGTACATCGCGACTTTCGACACCCACAATCGCGTGGTCCATTGCAATTGTGAGCCTTTTTTCCGCGCGGCGCATCGTGACTTTTCGACATTTTTTCGCGCGGCCCATCGCGGCTGGGCGACCTTTCCCCGCGCGGTCCATCGTGACTTTTTGGCATTTTTCCGTGTGGCTCATCGCGGTTTTTGACCACCGCGCAGCGATTCACATCGCGGCTTTCGCCCATATCGCCACGCGGCTCATTGCGGGTTTTGCCCTGATAGCCGCGATATTTCTTGTTTCAGTTTGACCAATTTTTTCCAAAAAAATTTCGCCCAATCAGCCCTAGCATTAATTTCTGCAATTTTTTACAGCCCACTGTGTCATTATTCCAGCATTATTAATTGATATTTGGTTATATGCTTCACTTATCTTTTTGAAAATTTTCAGCTAATTGAAAAAAAGATTTTTTAAGTATTTCTGATGTGGTAAGTTTCATACATTGCAAGGTTAGAACCATATTTCTAAAATTGCTCAATATTTTGATCAAGAAAGACTTTAGAAATCCATTTATTTTTACATATGTTATTTGCTTTACCTTACAAAACTTTTTAAAGAATCCATATTTTTTGAAAAGATTATTAAAGCATTTACATTTGAAATGTTTTTCATTTTTCGCAAATTGAAATCATTATTTTAGTTTGTGATTAAATCGCCCATGCGAGGCAAAATGATTTGGTATACAACCACACCATCACACAATCTGTCACAATAATTTCAAGTGAGCCTTAAAAATTACCTGAACTCAACCAACATTCTAACTCCACTTGGGAACACAAAAAGAATTTTGTAGCTAGGTAGGGATGAGGAGATAAGTATCCAAATAACACCCCTCACTCATTTTTCATGTTGAGACATAGTGGTTGACATTTAGGGTACCAAAATCCCTTATTATTTGTTGACACAGTTTAACACCAATTCATCGGGAAGGCCTCTCCCTTAGGAGGGTTGAAGTAGCCAGACTGGTTTCGGAATCCTGAGTGGAATACCGCAATCCATTCAGTAACCGAAGGATACCTTTCGTAGTTCTCATTGTACACCCTCATGAGAGTACAGCGGTGATAGAACAAAACTGCAAATTCACCCAACCGAACGTGTCATGAATGGGGTATCTCAGTGGCCAAGGATATGGGGTATGTCCCTCCCGGTAGGGGGATATCTAGCCTTTGATTCTACAATTTATATTGTCTGACTTGGATTTCATCACCTTGCAGAGGATATACCTTGTTGAGTCATAATACTTTTTAGTTAGGTGTTTGCATGCTCTATTACCTCCCTTTAGTCATAGAGTACACCTTTTTCTATTTTTAGGAGTTGTTTGCATGTTGGTTTTCTGACCACATTTTTTTTACTCCACTTACTATAGCACAGCTGTTATAGTAAGTGTTTTGAGGTTGGTTTTTGGCCTGAGTGCCATTTATTTTTTACGCTCCCCTCTTGCACGCACGGTTTCATTAGGGCTTTAGACCTTTCCACTCACCACCACCTAGTAGTTTTTTCACAAACTGTCACCATTGATTCCCTGAGACGTTCTCGGCGCTTCCGGGGAGACCCCTCGCAGTACGGTTCCCTTGACTCCACACGTCATCGGAATAGAGCCCCGTCATCCGATTCTGACGCGCCTCATTTCACATCTAATTCTGAGGAAAAATCCAAAAATCCCACATACACCACACCTACTAGCCCCATGGCTGGTTCGCATTATGACAACTTTTTCACAGGGGCTATTGGTGGAACATCATCCACCCCCCCCACCACAACGACCACCATGGTAGCCACAACTACCACACCTCCCTTAGGGATGCCCAATATGGGACCTAGACCTACATTAGGTATGCCTACCATGGGACCCCTTCCCAATACAGGACCCCCACCTCATTTAGGCATGCCCACTATGGAAACTATACCTACTATCCCTGCTACCACTCAGATTCCAACACCTCTTGGACATCTTCCCAACCCATATGTGACTCCCATTACACTTGGTGGTGCGGGCCCCTCCCACACTCCTATGGGTGGAGGGAACATACCTACCATGACAAATATCCCCCTAGGGGGTAGTGACCTAATACATAACGTCACCACCAGCACTTATGCCCCCATGACAACATCATATCCCTCCGCCAGTTTTCCATTTATGGCTAGCCTTAACCTACCAGACTTGGCTAGGCTAACAAATGATCCCATCCGACATGACCTTACTTGGCCCCCCATGCCCACAAAGCTCTCCTCAGACATCCCAAAATTTGAAGGAAAGGCTGGGGAAGACCCCCAAAACCATATCATGTCGTTTCACCTATGGTGTTCCTCAAACTCCATAGTAGCTGATTCTATTCGACTCCAACTTTTACAAAGAACTTTCACTGGCTCTGCAGCCAAATGGTACATTGAGTAGCCACATGGGACGCACCCCACGTTTACATCCATCGCCTCAACTTTCCTTCAATTCTTTCAACTACCTGTACGCTATGATGCAGGAGTGGAAATACTGTTGTCTTGTAGATAGAACACCGCTACACACATCACCGATCATATCCATGAGTGGCGTAAGCGCCATAGTCTCTGCAAGATAAATCTTGACGAACGTATCTTCTAGGATTGATTCCTCAAATCACTCGTCCCTCTCATATCCAAGGATGTAGCTTCTGAACGACCCCAGTCAAAAGAAGAAGCCATCTTAAAAGCTCAGCAGTTTGACCTCATATATGTCCAGTCTGGATATTTATACACAATCTTACCGGACACCCCTCGCGGCGATCCATCCCGGAGCGATGCGCCGGGGGCATCCCATGCCACTGACGATATCATTGGCCAGGTTATGGCGCAAAACAAACCTTTCACCATGACGAGCACAAACAATGCCCCAGACCTTTCTAGTGCTACATCTCATTCTGGATCTACAACTTCGTATGCTCTAGTAATACACACCCACCACACTCATGGACCCTCATGTCTACCACAGTGTTATGGGAAAGCACCATCAGCTTATGCACCACCTCCATATTATAACTAGCAGGCCCATCAGACTCCGGTTCACCCACAAGCCCAATCGGCTTATTATCCTCAACAAGCAGCACCTCTTGCTCCAACACTTCCAGTAGCTCAAGGTTACCCACAACCGCAACAAGCACCAGGTCCACCTCAGAACCCTCCCACTTACTATCCACCGCAGCCTGCTCCAGCTCCTGCACGACCTCAGAACCCACCTACTGCCCAAGGGCATGTATACGCACAGCAAAACCAACCTCAAAACTAGAATAACCAATGTGATCAAGGAGGTTAACAGAATCGCGGAAGAGGACGAAACCGTGAAAATAACCAACAACAAAACCAAGGAGGATAGCCACCTAATCCTCCCAATAACAATAACGCTGCTCTTGCAAATCAAAACCCTGATCGCCCACCAAAACAAGGAAAAAACCCTAATTTGAGAACAAACCACCCGTGTTCCATATGCGGGGTCTACGGCCATTACACGCATAATTGCCCCCATTTGGACCGAGCACGTCAACTTTGGACTGACGACGCCCAACAACAAGGACATGCTGCACAGCCAACACCACCTCCTCAACCGCAACCCATGATATTGCAAAATCCTCTACCCAACCAAGGAGTAGTAAACACTCGTCCAATGGATCCCCCACAAGGATCCGCTGCAACACAGCAGCAAATTACCTATGCGGCAACCGATTACCAGCATACAGAGTCCAAAACTCATCATTTGCTCATGATGTCATTTAATGATGTCAACCTTCAAACTCGCCGAAATCAATACGGCTCAGCCCCTAAGGCCACACCCATTGATCCATCTTCGAGTATCCTCCCAACTGATCAGCCACTTCGCATACCTAATATGCCCATGGACGGGGGTCCAAAAGCACCTCGCATCCCTTTAAGAAAAATCAACAATAACCCTAACGCTCGTGTAGCTTCGAACTATAACATCGTAGAAGACTTAGCCTAGTCCCCTGCTGTTATGTCCGCTCTAGAAATCCTAAAAGATTGTCCTGCACAAAGAAAATTGTTTTTATCTGCCATTGGTGCCATAGACCCTAATGACTCCAACATGATGGCTTTCGACTTAGACCAAGCCGAACCTCGTCTGCCTTCATCTCTAGCTTTTCAGGTTTCTGTGTCCATTCGCAACCTCGTCGTTCATCGATGCATAATCGATGAAGGTGCCTCCACCTACGTTATGTCGACTTTCGTATGGAAGAAACTTGGATCCCCAACGCTACAACCTTCAACTACCACATTGCAAGCTTACGATGGTCGTGCAGCTCAACCTTAGGGTCTGTTGGTGAACATACCCATACAGCTTGGGGGAAAACTGGTTCTCATAGATATAGAGGTCATCAACGCCCAACTTGATTACAATCTCCTTCTGGGACAAAGCTACATGTATAAAATGAAAGTTGTCGCTTCTTCAGTTTTCCGCCTCATGATGTTCCCCCATGAAGGACGCATAGTCAAAATCGACCAGATAACATACTATGATCCCAATGCCCCTGCAGCACCTGAAAATGTTCTTCCCGTGATCGAACAGCCCGTTCAGAGTGCACCCACATCATTTGTCTCCTCAGTTAGACCCGGGATATATTTGGATACTCCCATGACCACCACTTTCCCATCTATCCCACCCCCTCTTCGGCTAACTGAAATATCCGATTTGTGCACCCTCTCGCATAATACACAACAACATACTCCACAAACTCAACCACTGCCACAACCACCCATAGTGCCTAATCATATCGAAACAACACCGATTCACACTATCCCATTCTTGTTTCCATTTTCAGGAGTTGTCAACATGCCAGTAATGGCTACACTTAACCTCCCAAGGTTAACGTTAGGATTACCTGTATGGTACCTACCTGCCCCAACCCCTCCACTGACACCGACCGTTGTTTTATAACCGGTACAACGCATCAATATTTCGAACCATCCACCACCTGGCATATCGAACCCCCAAAACCGTCCACCACCTGATGTGTTGAACCCCTAAAGCCAACGACCTCCAACAGGGGCCACTACATCAACCTCTAGTTATGTTCCCCCCTCAAGCTCGCTATAATGGGGGCAGAGGTCCGCAAACCTACACAACCGAACCCACAACTCCCACCCCCCCCCCCGCGACTCCCAAATTAACGAAGACTCCTCCAACAATCTGCATACCCCCTAAGTGCTCCTTGTGCGACGATATAGGCCCTGCAACCCATCTATGTCCACATCTACCGGCACTTCAAGAACACATGAATATGTTGGATGATGACACCAACGTTCCAGTTGTCAAACTAGAACTACCCCCTCAGCCTCGGGATAAATCATTGCACACAAACCACCCTTGTGCGATATGCGGCATCTACAACCATTATTCACATCACTGCCCTGATCTCCCAGATTACAGAGTGGCACTATACGAATTGAATAATGCCGACCTAGAGATATCCCCCCTGCTCATTGAGGAAATATTCCCCCCAGAATCTTCCCGTTCAGAAGAAATCAATACCATTTATATGATTTCAACAACCTACAAGCCTAAACCAATTAATTTGATGACACACTACTTCCGTAGTGATGAGGAAATCCTAGAAACACTTACTGCACCAGACTACCCTTGGGATGATATGCACCACCGATCATACTTCATCCCTGAGGCATCTACGACAAACCAACTATCCGTTGAAACCAAAGACTTCTTACCAACCAAGGTCGATTGGTTCAAAGATCCTATCCCATCTCCATAAGCCTTTGAAGAAGGTAACATGGCCAACATTTCGCCAATCATAAAAATTGACATCTCCACCACCCTCGGAAAACTTGAGCTTATCTCTTTACGCGCATCATGCACTGAAAAGGAAACCCAAGCCTATAAGAAACTCTTCCAAGAATTTTGAGATGTCTTTGCCTAGTCTTATACCGAGATGCTTTGTTTTGATCCTACCATCGTAGAACATCACATAGACACTTGGCCCAACATATCACCGGTCTGCCAGAAACAATGCCCTATTCACCCATCCGAGCTTCCAGCCGTCAAAGCAGAAATTGAGAAGCTTCGAGAAGCAGGTTTCATATACCCTATTGCATATACCACCTGGGTTTCAAACCCAGTACCAGTTAATAAGAAAGTAGGCACCATCCGTGTCTGTACTGACTTCCATGACCTCAACCTAGCTTGTCTCAAAGACAACTTCCCAACACCATTTATTGACCAACTAATCGATGCATGTGCGGGGCATGAGGTACTTTCTTTTATGGATGGTTTCTCCGGATACAACCAAATCAAAATCCGTAAAGAAGATCAATACAAGACCACTTTTACTACCCCATGGGGCACCTTCACCTATCACGTCATGCCTTTCGGTCTCAAGAACGTTGGGGCCACGTTCCAATGAGCCATGACTTATTGTTTTTACGACCTGAATAACATCATATTAGTTTATCTAGACGACCTCACGGCTCAATCTAAGAAACGATCTGACCATTTAGATGATCTTCAACAAGTCTTCTTGCGTTGTCGAAAATACAAAATCCACTTGAACCCACTCAAGTGTGTCTTTTGCGTTCCAACAGGCCGTCTGTTGGGTTTCATCATTTCAGAAAAAGGAATCACCATCGACCCTTTAGAGGTCTAAGCCATAGTAGACCTACCGTCACCTCGTACATTAAGACAGCTACAAAGCCTTCAAGGGAAGTCCAACTTCCTTCGTCGCTTTGTCCCAGATTATGCCACCACAGTACATGGTTTCCTCCGTTTGCTACGCCTTCATACCCATTTTGTATGGGACGACCAATCAAAAGGAGCTTTCACAGACCTGAAGAAAGCACTTACAAGTGTCCCCTTGATTTATCCTCCAGATTTCACAAGAGACTTTACCCTTTACATTTTGGCATCAGATTACACCATCTCTGGAGTACTCGTCCAAGAAGACTCCGCTCGCCAAGAGCATGTTATTTACTATGTGAGCCAAAATTTATCAGGCCCACCACTACGCTACCCACATGAAGAGAAAATGGCCCTCGCCGTCGTCTTTTCAGTACAGAAGCCGTGAAATTATATTCTCCTCAACCATACCACAGTTGTGGCAAATTCCAACCCAATGGTCTATCTCTTGAATCTCCGCCTTCTACAAGGTTGTGTTGCCAAATGGGTGATTATCTTACAAGAATATGACCTGACTTTTAAAACCCCGAAGAGCACCAAAACACTAGCACTCGCTCAACTCATTACGGACCTACCATCTTTGTCGTCATCACCAGCTATCCATACTGATATAATTGATGAACATTTGTTCATCATCTTGTCTGACGACCCTTGGTACGAAGACATTTTGGTATACCTCCGCACACAGAAGTTTCGACCCAATATTGATCGTGATGGACGTCGTCGCATTCGTCACCATGCCCCCCGTTATCTCCTCTTGGGTGATGTCCTCTATCGATGTGGCGTCGACACAATCCTACGATGATGCCTTTCCCAGGAAGAAGCAGAACAAGTCCTTAATGACTGTCATAGCGGTGCCTGCGGTGGCCATTTCTTTGGAATGGCCACCGCCCAAAAGGTAATTTGTGCAGGTTATTTTTGGCCGTCATTATTCACTGATTGTATCACAACAGTCAAACATTGCCAAAACTGCCAGCTCTTTGCACCCAAGGCAAGAACCCCCCCGCCCCCCTTCATCTAGTCGTCACCATTGGACCATTTTGCAAATGGGCCATCGACTTTATGGATTGAAATCCCGCATCAGCTGGCGGCCATAAACTCATTATTGTGGCTGTCGATTACTTTACTAAATGTGCAAAAGCCATGCCTACTTACAACTGCAAAGCCGACATTGCAGCCCGTTTTTTCCTCAACCATGTTATCGCTCATTTCGGAGTACCAAAGCAACTCGTCTCAGACCACGGCTCTCACTTCGAGGACTCCATTTGGAGAGAATTGTCAATACTACTTAAGTTTGAACATCATTTCTCCTCTGCCTACTACCCCCAAGGAAACGGCCAAGTCGAAGCTGTTAACAAAATTTTGAAGACTATCCTCCAGCGCACTGTCGACAAACATAAATCCAATTGGCATCATATGCTATTTCCTGCATTATGGGCTTACCGCACATCGACCAAAACCGCCATTGGCTTTACCCCCTTCCATTTGGTTCACGGCATGGAATTTGTCCTCCCCATTATGTTCCAGATACCAACATTACAAATTTTCGTAGAACTCCTCCCGCATACTTCACTAATTGAAGAACGCTTACTTCTTTTAGAGCAGGCCGACGAAGATCGCCACGCAGCTCTCCAAACAATCGAAGCCGCAAAGAACATATCTAAACTCCATTACGATAAACATGTTCACTCACGACCATTTACTGAAGGAGACCTGGTACTTGTTTAAGACCAAGCCCATGACGAAACGGGCAAAGGAAAGTTCGAATCTATGTGGAAAGGCCCATATATCATACACACTTTCCTTGGACATGTGGCATACATTTTGACCGACTCAGAAGGCAATCCCATGCGCAACCCCCGTAACGGGTTGTACCTCAAAATATTCTACCCATAAAAATTTCCTAGACACCACAATCCATATTGTACAGTTTTTTAATTTATTTTTTCGTTGTAAACTTCCAAAACCTTACATTTTCATTTTTTCCTGCATGAACACAGATAGATCCTGTTCCACTCTACCATATCGGATTCACTGATGGCGCAAGTCGTTGGTCTCCAAATCTCGCTTCAGCAACTTGGGTAATTTATTCCCCTTCACATGAGTTGATTCACCTCGACGGAGTGTGCATAGGTGCTGCCATAAACAACCAAGCTGAGTACGATGTCGTGACCGGTCTCCTGGTTGCTGCTCTCCAAATGGGCATAAGTCACCTTAGTGTTTTCCTGGACTCCCAGCTCCTTGTTTCCCAACTCAACAACTGTTACCAGGTACGCGATCCCTGTCTATTTAGAAAATTCCTGCGCACTAAACAAATGATTCGACACTTTGAATCCATTTCATTCACTCATGTCCCAAGAAATCTAAACAGTGTATCAGACCAAATGGCTAACAACATTCTAGATTGGCACATCAACCAAAACATGTAGCACATCACAACATGCATCACATAGGCATCAAAAAATAAAATAAAATAAATAAATCAACATAACATTGCATCCACGTGCATAACATGTGCCTCCACGGGCATCCAAAAACAAGAATATTGCATCCATGTGCATCGAACATGCCTCCACAGGAAAACAAGCAAACTACAATTGCATTCATGTGCAACAAGACATAAATGAACAAACAAGATGTGCATCCATGTGCATACATGACTATATACCAAAAACGCATAAATATATATATATATCACATCATAAGAGTCACAATGTCAGGAGTGCTCTCAGCACCCAAATATACAAAAGGTACACCAGCCGTACAAAATGTGTATCAACAAAATACATCCCCATATGCTCATCAGCATTTGGGGGTAGGTACAAGATCACCTAATCATCACGATCACCGGGCTCCTCTGGCTCCTCCGGATCATATAGCTCTCGAGCCCTCCTCTCAGCTGTCACTACATCTACTCTCCACAGGATCGATCTCCACTCACGGGGAGCATTGAAACACCGATCGAGAACATGCTGATCTAGATCCCTCCAACCATCATTCGGTACATCCACTAGCAGTGCCTCCAAGGTATCACGTACGTCCTCTAGGGCATCATCTCGCGGACGCACAACTCCTTGTACACGAGGCGGGGATACCGCTACCGGTGGAGGTACCACCACCATCACCCGTCCCCTACGGCCCATATGATCCACTGGAGGCCTCGGACCAACATCTGCCATGACCCACACTAAAACAAGTCAGTATCATATAAACATCTCTAGCTATACTCATAACAAACATCTAAACATGATATAATAGAGAAATAAAAACAAAGACATACCGTCTAAACCCCAAGCCTGTCCCTGAGCTCGAGGCATCTCAGGGTCTCCCCGGAAGTCCATACCCACATATGGATAGTCATCAATCACAACGGGCATCTGCTCCCACTGATCACACATGTCCGACGAGAAGAACCACCGAATGCCACCACCACCCCGGGGCATCATCTCCCCCCACCGCACCATCCGCGACTCACTCCTCAATCCCTCCCGAACCGGTACACGTGGCCACAAGGTAGGTACCCGATTGAAAAAGAAACAACAGAGGAAAGAGGCATAACTAAACTCTCCTCCCTCCCGACTAACCTTGTTCAGCTCTTGCCGAACACAAGCCAGAAACATCCGGCCCTAAGCAAAATAGGTCCCCGTCAAGACACGGTGAACCATCATCGTTTGCCCCCCGGAAAAACGATGGGGCGCCTGTGCACCAAGCACCCGCAAAACACAAGCCGCCACCGCCTGCATCTCCGGCTCCCGCAGATCCGAGATACTTAGTGCACTATTCTACACACGGGCCCCTTGAATGAAAAATATCTAAAGGATATCCTCAATATCCATACCAGCCGGAATCCTGGGCTGGGTGTCCCCTATCTCTCCCAAACGAGGCAAACCAGTAAGGAAATATACATCGTCAAGGTGAGCTCCAGTCGCTCACCCTGCACAATAAAAGCTACCTCCACTGGGTCCCCGAAGTCAACCAATTTGTTCAGCAGCTCCCTGACTGAACGCATGATAGGAATCTGAGCGAACTTCAGTAGTCCACCCACAGCCAAGGCCGCCTGCACATCCGAGCTCTCCCGACTACAGCCCATTAGTCCCTCATCAATCTCCCTCTCCCTCCACGATACTAGCGGCCTCCTCAGCATCCTGCCAAAACAACATGGAATTTTTTAGAAAAATAAACCAATTTTTTTTTCCTAACCATGCGATCCCCATCGCGAATTTCGCCCCCCTAGCCACGATGAACATCGCGGCTTTCAGCCCTCACAGCTGCGATGCTCATCGCAGGTGTCAGCCCTCACAGTCGCGATGTGCATTGTGGCTGTAAGTATACACAACCGCAATGAACATCGTGGCTATAGGCACCCACAGTCGCGATGAACATCGCGGCTATCCATCCCACAGCCGCGATGCACATCGTGACTGTCCAGCCCATACTCGCGATGTGCATCGTGGAAAAAGGCTCAAAACCCGCGATATTCTGCGTTGGAAAGCCAACGTGGAATATTTGCAGCTTTTGAGACCCCGACGCTCACCAAAAAGTAAATAAATTGAAAGGCTAAGGCACATAGGCTTACCTGAAACTCGCGGAATGAAAAACCAACGGTCGAATCTCCCACAAATCAAGAAAATGCTCTGACCCAACTAAATTACTCAGTGAAACTCAACGGTGAAAATGACACTTGTCACATTGGGTCCACTTGCTATTTATAGAAATTTGACCAATTTGCAATCAACCATTTCGGCATCATATGACGTCCGTTTTTCAAACCGTTGGTACCATTGGAATCAGTGCAGCGAGAACTTCACAATAGTCTACTCCTTTTCTTGATTCCACCAGGTCCCATTTTTTGGCATTTTTTACATGCCCCTCGTCGCCTCGATTTGCGTGCCACATCGGTCGTGGTCCCTTTTTGATTAGTCTTATATCGCCGGATTCAGTTTTCCGCGCTCGTGACGATGCTTGAGACCATTTCTCGCTCTCACCACCATATTTTTCAAGCATTTTTCCCATGCCCCTCGTCACCTCGGTTTGCGTGCCACATCGACCGTTATCCGTATTTGACAGATTTTATATCACTGGATTCAGTTTTCCATGCTTATGATGATATCATTTCTCGCTCTCACCCCCATAATTTTTGGGCACTTTTTCACATGCCTGTCGTCCCCTCGATTTGCGTGCCACATCGGCACCCGTCAGATTTACAAATTTTCGCATCACAACTTATACACGAGCCCTCCACTCCATCCATACTGCAATTATGGCATTGTTTTTCTACCATCCATCAACCCGCAAGGAGGCCCCATTAGTGTTCCCCCCTTTTCACCGTGCCTGATCCCCATACTCGCCCTTTGATTGAACACTTCCTCCTTGCCTCCCCATTACTTTTGCTTGGTATAGTTTTATCCCTTTTTCGGGTCGAGCAATTCCTTTATGAAAAAGGCACTTAGGGAGTTTTTGTTAAGCTCTTTTCTGACTCCTAAAACAATGAAAATATCGTCGAGCAATCTTACTTCCTTTCATGCTCGCTATAAGTATCTGAAAGGGCATCTACCTGGTATAAGTTTACCCCTTTTCTAGACCTTGTAGACTAATTACGAAAAATGAATACTCTAGTCACATCGGCTAGAAGAGTTCTCCATTTGCATCATTTTATGCTTTTTCGGGCCTTGGAGACTAACACACGAAAAAGAACACCAATGGAGTCTACTTACCGCTTTTAGACTCTCTAAAATTGAAAGCACTCACGAGCATGAATAGTCCTGGGCTCGCATAAATCCACAGGATAGTACCATTTCAGAGCACACTTTTATCCCTTCTTGGAGCTCATTAAAACCATGAAGAAGGACCTAACGGTGCTTTTCGGCACCACAACAGATCATGTCTACTCATATGGCAGCTTCCCCATTATGGTTACCTTTGTTCAGAGTATTCTGCAGCATGTCACCCTGAGAGTCTCCCAATAGCATCCATCAGCTTGTCCCCCCAGAGTCACTCCAGTCTACAATACATACCCCTGATCCCTTCAAGCTATGATCCCCACACCTAAAAGTCAGTTTCCTATGCTTCCAGATCAACCATGTCATCATGCTCTGAACAAAGGAATTTTGATTCCACCCACTCTATGACCCCAGTTATTCCCCATCCCCACAGTATGTCAGTCCTACAATCAGTACTATCACACTTTAGTTGTACACCTTGTGCTCCTATCAAGGAAACATCATTGCCTTGGTAGTTGTCGGTCTCCCTCTGTCGACGCCAACCAAATCTATTCCAGAGGATAGACCTAGAGGTCCCTGTGCCTTGGTCTCATCACCATTAGTAATGAGTGCCTACGAATCATTTTGAAAGGAGTCCTTAGTGCCTCTCCAAATGATTGTTTCTCACATGCTCGACTTCAACACCTTGATCGCATCGTTGAGACTCGTACAGGGTATCGGTCCTTTCGGTACTTTCCGGTTGCACTTGGCGACAATTTTCAGATGTACCGCAGTTTTATACTCCCTCGAGTATACAGTTACATATACTCCTCATAAGTTGACTCATTTACTGACTCTACCACATTTCAGAGTTTAATTGAGTCCCTACAGTTGTTGGACACCTTCAGCTCTAGCAGTTCATCAACCCTTTTGAAACCTTATTCAGAATGGTTGTTTCTCTTTTCTAGTGTATTAGTTATTGAGATCAGTCATGGTATGACCGTGAGTACGTCCCAACATTGTGTCCCCTATGGACCATTATGATGTACCAACAGATTTTTATGTATTATTCAGGTCCCCCTTCTTAGACCTAATTGTTATGTATATGTCTTGATACGAGCATGGGTATGCCTGCCTCGTCCATAATCAGAGACTATTCCTTATTCATTTTGAGGCCATGTATTTTTTCAGTTTTTGCAGCTTCCAAGGGGCCATTGTTCCAGTCTCGAATCGGTCTCTTATATTCTACAAACCCCAGGAAAAAGACAAAAGAACTACGATGACTATCGGCCATACGATGAGCTCCTGCCCTCACACATCAGGGGGCAATTTGTTAACACCAAAAAAGTGCTCACTAGCTCATTTCTTTATTCACATGACCCATTTGTCCACGTTTTCCACCATTTGAGCCTCTAAAACCATCAAAAGGTCACTAAAAAGACCATAATACAACTTTTTCCCCTCAAAATATGTATTTTTCCTCAAAAAACACAAACAACCCTTAAAAAGGGTCCAAAATTCCCCAAAAATATTAAAAGTGAATAAAAATATAAAAAATATTCAAAAAAGGAAAAAGAGAGAAAAAGAGACCTAAACCATGTTGGTTAATACCATTGGTTTCCTTAAAACCATAATGGTATTCCCCATCACCAAAAACTATAGAAAGGTGATAGGGGCTCCTCACTTTTCATCCATGTTTCATCCTATCCTCATGTTGCCAAAATCTATCTTGAGCTTTGCCCAACCATTGAAGCATTGGAGAAGAAGAGACCATTGGACATTGGAGCATCTCAACCTTGGAGCTGCCCAAAACTCACCATCCTCACCATTTGAGGTAATACAAGAGTTTTAATTTTTATTTACATGCTTACGAATCAATTTGTTTATCGTTATTAATCTAGAATTCTTTATTTTACTGTTTACTGCCATCAATCTATAGTTTATATTTGCTTATTTACATTGCTTTATTTGAGACTACTGCTACTAGTTAGCAGATGCATCCTTGCATGGTTGAAAAACCAAGCAAGTACACTTATAACATAATGTTTTTCTCACAACATAAAATGTTCAGATTTTGGGTATGTGAGAGTGATGCAATCTACTTTAAGGCTGGTCAAAATTGCGTAGGGAGGCTAGGGAAATCCACCTAGAGAAAGAACCCAAAATGATGCTCGTTATAAATGAATTGCATTATCTATCATATTAACAAAAAATCAATATCGAGAGGAGGATCATTACCTCATGATACACCTCTGGGACAAACCTTTGGGGAGCATTTGGTGACATTACCCACTCTCCAAGGTGATAGTAATGCCAAAAACGATAATAGAATGTGTTAGATGAGACCATTTTGCCTCCCCTTATGCCATAAAAGTTGTTCTTTGATAGGCCAACAAGGAAGTAATTAGTGTGATAACATCGAACAATTATTCTACGACAACCAAAAAGATAATGATCCTTCAGGGCATATATTTAACTAGTCCTCTTTTTTTAATATGATCCTAATAAGTCAAGGTTCTTGTCTTTAGCAACCAAGTCAACCTCAAGTTTATGTATCTCTTTCCTCATATGTATTGTAACGAAGGTAACTAGTTACAAGGACTCATTCAGAAGGTTCCACCTCATAAGGTGAATCTAGATATGACTTTCAGTATTACATGAAAGGAGTAGGAGAAGGTACTACAAAGTTGGACTCCAGAAACCAAATAAGGATCAATGCTCTATGGAAGAACCTCTCATCCATTTCGACATTGGTTAAAGATGCAGAAGAAGGAGAACCCAGAGTCTGTTCGAGTACAAAGAGAAAGTGATCTACAACGTAGAATACTTGCTCAACATTTTCGATCATAAGCAAGAAAGGCACAAGACATCAAAATCAGACAATGAAGAAGAACACTCTGTCAAGACTCCAGTAGCAAGGAAGCAAAGATCAAGAGGGATCCCACCCAACAAACAAAAAAAGATAAGTATTTGAATTGTCATTTCTTGTATATATAATTACTTAATGATATTGTTCAATGGTGTACATACTTATGTTCCTAGATTTAGGATGTGTATTATGCATATTAGGATATTTGCAGTACACTACTAATATGCATGTGATGAGTAAGTGGCCTATGGTACTATACAACATTCCAATGCTACTTATCTAGAATGAAACCTCTTTGCTGACATGTTGGGAGTAGTGCACACTCTTAATAATGTTCTGGTAGAGATGGAAGGCATCTAGAAAGTTACCGTATGAGTATGAGATATGAATGAATGTTGTGTTGAAACCTTAGCTAAAATAATTGCGTAACTATATGACCTATGTATTTATGCGTAAGAATTTGTTCTGAAAAACTATGAGATGCTTCTAATCATGCAATTGAATTTGAATTGTAGGAAAAATCGTGTACAATCACCTACAAGAGAAGGACGACGACATTTGTGATGAAGAATCAAGAAAACTACCTATTGAAGAGACTGAAGAACCTGAAGTTCCCAGGATTAGATATACAACTATGGAAGAAGAGAGTCTAGAAGATAATGAAGACTATGATATGGTAGAACTATTGAACTGTTGTAACTTCTAAGAATATTCTATTTGTACTTTACTATCCAGAGATGTTTCATTCCTCTGTCGAGACTTTATTATATATCCAGAGATGTTTATTCCTCTGTCAAGATGTTGTAACTAGGGTTATTAGAATTCCCTAGTGGGGTCGGCCCTGAGTTAAGTGTTTAGGGGTTATTAGACTCTTCTAGGAGAAGTCGGCCCAGTTAGGGATAAAAGTCAAGTGAAGTAAAGTATAAATAGAGGAGGTGTGTTCCTCATTTTACACACTTACTCACTCATTCATTGACTTGTGAATTGTGCATTGGAGAGAGAGAGATCTGCGAAGGAGGAGAAGGAGCTCTTGTTTGGGGTTTACATCTTTGTATTTGTTGGTCATCTATATTGAGGAAGCTTTGCTGGATTTTCTACCCCATGAGGGTTTCCCAGGATAAATTTTTGTCTATCTTGTGATTGTGTTTCTTTCGGTGATCCTTATTATGCTCTTGTTGTGAATTTTATGCTAAAATTAACATGGTATCATAGCTAGCCTGAATAGAACATCTTTCACATGGTGAAAATACCTCTCTCCTCCTCCGGTGAAAATTAGGGTTTCTGAAAAAGTTGGAATTTTTGGAATCTGATTGCATGGCTGGATGCTCCTCCTCAAAAGTAAAATTTTAAGCCCTAGATTGAACTTTTTGAATGCGTAGATCTCTGGGAAAGTCAAACCCTAGTTTGACTTCTGGACCATAAAACCAGAAAACCAGTAAACCAGAAAAACTGCGAACCTGTGCACTAGTGAACTAGAAAAGTTGCGAACCTGTGCACCAATGAACCAGAGAAGTTGAGCACCAGTGAACCAGTAAACTAGAAAATATGCTGCAGATCTGAATCTCGCTGGTCAAGCTTGAAGGGTGAAAAGTTGAAGTTTTCATAAATCAAGTACACCAGTCAACTCAACTCAGTCAAGCACATCTCTTGGTAAGATCAATTTTGTATTTTTAGAATTTTCAATTTTTTGGTGACCTCCTAGATAAGATGGCCCCAAGCACTAAGCTTGAAGACAAGCTAGAGGGTATAGAGAATTTCCGGGCATGGAAATATAGGATTGGTCTCATTCTTGAAGAGAATGATCTTGCCCAATACATCAAAGATGAGGTTGCAGAACCTGCTGAAGATGAAGCTAAATAAAAGTACAAGAAGGATATGATTAGGGCAAAGAGAATCATTGTTGATTCTATCAAAGACCACTTGATTCCCAAAGTGTCATCCAAGAAGACTCCAAAGGAAATGTATGATGCCCTAGCCAAAATGTATGAAGGGAGGAACATCAATAGGAAGATGAACCCGAGAGGTCAATTGAAGAGCACTAAGATGAGTCAAGGAGAATCTATTCAAGATTTCTTTACAAGGGTCTCCCAGTTCTAGGAACAACTAGAAGCCATTGGAGACACCCTTGATGAAGATGAACTAGTCATGGCTGCTCTCAATGGTCTCACTAGACCTTCGGTTTCATTTATCCAAACAATGTGTGCCAGAAAAGAAAGCATGAAGTTTGATATTGCATGGGAGGATTGCGTTCAAGAAGAGGCTAGAGTAGCTAATAGAGAATCCCTACTCAAAGAAGATAATCAAGCATTAGCTACCCATACCAAGAGAAGAAGAAGTCAACCCAACTTCAAGAAAGGAATCCACAAGGAATCTCAACCTCCACAAAGGTTTCAAAAGAAAAGAAGAGCTAATACAGAAAGAGATCACTCCTCATACCAATGTTACATTTGTCATAAAATAGGACACATTGCTAGAAATTGTCCTTTAAAGAAGAAGAAGGGTCTCCATCACAAAAGACATCTAGCAGAAGATGATAGTGAAGATGAAGAAGAGGAAAGACCTCAAAGGAAAAGAGCTAAGGTAGAAGAAGAAGATGCATAAGAGTATGTTCTATTCTCTGCACTCTTTGGGTCTTTAAGACATGGAGAAGACACATGGCTTATTGATAGTGGTGCTTCAAAGCACATGACGGGACAATAGAAAACCCTTTCAAGACTTGAAGAAAAGACCTCTCCACATAAGGTATCAATAGGAGATGACTATCAATATCCTATCAAAGGAATTGGTGAAGCAAGCTACAATCTTGATTCTGGAACCCCCATGAAGATGAAGGGAGTTTTATATGTACCAGGTTTGAAGAAGAACTTACTTTCTATTTCATCATTAGATAAGAAAGGTTATAGGGTTGCATTCATAGATGGACAATTACTCATGTGGCCCAAAGGAAAATCAATTGAGGATGCAGTTGTTATTGGTGAAGAGGAAGGAGGACTATACAAACTCAAGGGACATTCAAAAGCAGCCCTTGTTCATGAAGCCACTAACCCAAGTGAGCTATGGCATAGGAGGCTTGCTCACATTAACTACAAAGCATTACCCTATGTGAGCAAAGTAGTAACAGGATTACCAGATTTAAAGGTTGATCATGAAGGCACTTGCAAAGGATGTTCAAAAGGGAAAAATATCAAGAATCCATTTCCAAAGAGTGAAACAAAGACTAAAATTACTTTGGAATTGATTCATTCATATGTATGTGGTCCAATGCTCTTCACATCCTTGAGTGGATATGAATACTACCTTACATTTATTGATGACTTTTCAAGAAAGACTTGGATATATTTCCTGAAAGGAAAAGATGAAGTCTTTGGAAAATTCAAGGAATTCAAAGCTTTGATAGAAAATCATTCTGAAAAGAAAATCAAGATACTCAGGACAGATAATGGTGGAGAATATACTTCAAAGGATTTTGAAGTCTTTTGTAAAGAAGCTGGAATCAAGAGGGAATTAACCACTCCCTACAATCCTCAACAAAATGGTGTTGCGGAAAGAAAGAATAGGACCATTATGGAAGCAGTGAAAACAATGATACATGATCAAGATATTTATATGCATCTATGGGATGAAGTAGCAAGGACGTCAATCTATGTCCAAAATAGATTATCTCATAGTGCCATTGGACTCCAAAAGAAATGTTCACAGGGAAGAAGCCCCAGGTAAGCCATCTCAAGATATTTGGGTGCCCTGTATATGTTCACATACCAAGAGGGAAGAGAACTAAGCTGGACCCTTCCGGAAAGAAGGGAATATTTGTTGGGTATTGTGAAGCATCCAAAGCATTAAGAATATACATCCCAAGATTCCATCACATCGAAATGAGTAGAGATGTAACTTTTGATGAAGAAGCTGCTCTCAAAATATCTAGAAAGAGCCAGTGTGAAGAAGTATATGAAGAAGATATACCTCCTAGAAATACAGAAGTTGTTTCCTTCCCTGAAGAAGAAACACCAGAAGACCACGATATGATAGAACCTCAAGAACCCACACCTATGAACATATCACGGAAGAGAAATCTATCATGGGAAAGAGAAATTATACAAGAAGCAGAAAAATATGGATCTCCAGAAGGCTCCACTAGAGCAAGCAAGAAACCATAGCTAGTTTCCAGCTATGTGGCTTTGATGTGTGATCTTGTAGATCAAGAACCTACCAGTTATGAAGAAGCAATTCATAAAAAAGAATGGGTAGAAGCAATGACAGAGGAGTACCAATCAATAATGAAGAATGATGTTTGGGATGTAGTTCCCAAACCAAAAGACAAGAGTGCGGTATCCTCCAAGTGGATATACAAGATAAAGCATGTTGCGGATAGTAGCATTGAAAAGTATAAGGCAAGGTTTGTGGATAGAGGATTCTCTCAGAAAGAGGGCATTAACTATGAAGAAACATTTGCACCAGTTGCAAGGTACACTTTCATTAGAACCATCATGGCACTTGCATCCATGATGAAGAGGAGATTACACCTGATGGATGTGAAGATAGCCTTCTTGAATGGTGTGATTGAGGAAGAAGTGTACATAGAACAACTACAAGGATTTGAGGTTGAAGATAGAAGAACTCACGTATGTAGAAGAAAGCTCTGTGCGGGTTGAAACAAGCTCCTAGAGCTTGGTACGAAAGAATTGATAGCTTCTTGACAAGCTTGGGCTTTACCAAAAGTAAAGTTGATCCTAACCTTTACCTAAAGGTCATGGATAATGAACTTGTCATACTATTACTGTATGTGGATGATCTATTTCTGACAGGAAATGAGAAACAGATCATGGAAAGCAAGAAGAAGCTAGCTACAGAATTGAGATGAAATATCTTGGATTGATGCATTACTTTCTAGGTATGGAAGTATGGAAAGACCCAGAAGGAATCTTTCTCAATCAAGGAACGTATGCTGTGGAAATCTTGAAAAGATTTGATATGTTAGAATGTAAATCCATGGCCACTCCCATGGATACCAACTTGAAGTTGTTGGCTGATGAATCGTCGGAATTAGTGGATGTGACTCAGTACAGACAGATTATTGGGTTGCTAATGTATCTGACGAATACCAGGCCAGATATATGCTTTGTTGTGAACACCCTGAGTCAGTATCTAGTTGAGCCTAGACGTGTTCACCTGATAGCTGCAAATCATGTGATGAGGTACCTAAAAGGTACGATAGACTTTGGGCTATATTATCTTGGAGATAATGATTTCAGATTGTATGGTTATACAGATGTAGATTGGTTTGGAAGTGTCTCAAACAGAAAGAGCACATCGGGTGGATGTTATTGTCTGGGATCTACTACGATCTTATGGTTTAGAAGGAAGCAGTCCAGTGTGGCTCTCAGCACAGCTGAAGCGTAATATATAGCAGCTTTCTTTGCTAGTTGTGAAGCCATATGGCTTCAGAAGTTGCTATCAGGACTATTTGACTTAGAGATGGACCCCACTCTGATCCTATGTGACAACCAGAGTTGTATCAAGATGACAGAGAATCCAATGTTCCATGATAAGTCAAAGTACATAGGGATCCGATATTTCTATATACGGGATATGGTGCAGAAAGGAGCTATAAAGCTCGAGTATGTGAGCACTAATGAACAAGTTGTTGATGTATTGACCAAACCTCTGTCTCGAGTAAAGTTTGAGTATTTCCGAGACAAGCTTGGTGTAGTTTAGAAGGACCCTCCTCGAAAGGGGGAGTGATGTGGTCGATGATGATATTTGGATACTGGTATCGATGTGGATACTTGTATCGATGATGATGTTTCCTATACCAACAGTATGGTCGATGATGAGGATACCTGTGTTGATAATGTGGATACTTGTATCGATGATGAGGATACCTGTATCGATGATGAGGTTACTTGTACCAACGCCTGTACCGACGATGAGTTCAATGATGAGGATACCTGTATTGATGATGAGGTTGATGTGTGGTACTTAAACTTGGTCTAAGTTAACGAGTGGATTGTATCATCCCTGGGCACATGTCCTAAAGATATTCGTAGACTCTTGTATCTGAGAAAGATGTTGTAAAATCCTAGATTTGATCTAGGTCACAACCAGTATGAAAAAGGACTGGATCTGTGGTTGTAAAATCCTAGATTTGATCTAGGTCATAACCAGTATAAAAAAGGACTGGCTCTGTGGTTGTAAAATCCTAGATTTGATCTAGGTCACAACCAGTATGAAAAAGGACTGGCTCTGTGGTTGTAAAATCCTAGATTTGATCTAGGTCACAACCAGTATGAAAAATGATTGGCTTTGTGGTGGTAAATACTATATTTGATCTAGGTCACATCCAGTATGAAAAAGGACTGGCACTATGGTTGGGATTGCATCATCCCTAGACATGATATGGTGTCTTAAAGTGAGAGGGATTGATCATCCCGTAATTGGATCATGTGTGTTGCAAATTATGATGTCGTTGATCAAGAGATCCAGACGATGAGGATGTTGATCGGAAGATCCAAATGTTGATGCTGTTGATCGAGAGATCCAGACGATGAGGCTGTTGATCGAGAGATCCAGATGATGTTGTTAATCGGAAGATCCAGATGATGCTGTTGTAGTTGATCGAGTGCTGCAGAGGATGAAGACTTAGTACTGAAGATGTTGATGTTCTAGTATTGATTATGTTCCAGTAACTGTTTGAGTTACTGATGATGATTGAAGAAAGATTCCAATGATTTATAGATGTATCATGTATCATGTTATTGATGACTCCTTGCTCCTACAGATGTTGTTAGAATATCCTTCTCGTTAAGGGGGAGTGTGGAAATATTGTAACTTCTAAGAATATTCTATTTGTACTTTATTATCCAGAGATGTTTCATTCCTCCGTCGGGACTTTATTATATATCCGGAGATGTTTATTCCTTCGACGGGATGTTGTAACTAGGATTATTAGACTTCCCTAGTGGGGTCGACCCTGAGTTAAGTGTTTAGGGGTTATTAGACTCTCCTAGGAGAAGTCGGCCCAGTTAGGGATAAAAGTCAAGTGAATTAAAGTATAAATAAAGGAGGTGTGTTCCTCATTTGACACACTTACTCACTCATTCACTCACTTGTGAATTGTGCATATGAGAGAGAGAGATCTGCGAAGGAGGAGAAGGAGCTCTTGTTTGGGGTTTACATCTTTGTATTTGTTGGTCATCTATATTGAGGAAGCTTTGTTGGGTTTTCTACCCCATGAGGGTTTCCCAGGATAAATCTATGTCTATCTTGTGATTGTGTTTCTTTCGGTGATCCTTATTATGCTCTTGTTGTGAATTTTATGCTAAACTTAACAAGAATCACAAGAACCTGTAGATCCACCTTGTGAGAAGAACTCCCACAATAGGAAGCCATCATGAGTATGAGAGGCAATACAAGATGTAGAGAGATATGGTGCTCTAGACGGGTTGCATAGAGAAAGCAAGAGACCTAGGCCATACTCTAGTTATGTAGCCCTCTTGTGCAACATCATTGACAAAGAACCTTCCAACTATGAGGAAGCGACAGAGAAGAAAGAATGGAAGGATGTTATGATCGAGGAGTACCGGTCGATCATGAAGAATGGTGTCTGGGATGTAGTTCCAAGACCAAAAGTGAAGTTTGTTGTGACTTCCAAATGGATCTACAAGATCAAGCATGCTGCAGATGGAATCATAGAGAAACACAAGGCAAGGTTTGTGGCACGTGGCTTCTCCCAAAAAGAAGGCATAGATTATGAGGAGACATTTGCACCTTTGTCCAGATACACTTCCATCATATCAGTACTTGCATTGGCTGCAGTGATGAAATGGAAGGTACACCAGATGGATGTCAAGACAACATTCTTGAATGGTGTAGTAAAGGAGAAAGTGTACGTGGAGAAGCCACTCGGATTTGAGACACATGACATGCAGACTCATGTGTGCAAATTGAAGAAGGCCTTGTATGGATTGAAACAGGCACCCATGACGTGGTATGACAGGATGGATAGTTTCCTAATGAGCTTGGGCTTTACCAAGAGTAAAGCAGATTCCAATCTTTACTACAAGGTTGAAGTGGGAAACCCAGTGATACTTCTACTTTATGTAGATGACCTATTTGTGATAGGTGATGATGGGATTATTGCAGATACGAAGAGGAAGCTTTCCGCAGAGTTCGAGATGAAGGACCTGGGCATGATGCATTATTTTCTAGGCATGGAGGTGTGGCTGAGTGCAGATGGAATCTTCCTTGGACAATGGAAATATGTAGTGGAGATCTTGAAGAGGTTCAGGATGATGGACTCCAAGGCCATGGCCACACCTATGGCATCGAACTTGAAGCTATTGAGTGATGCTTCATCAGAGTCGATTGATGCCACGATGTGTCGTCAGATAATTGGATCTTTGATGTACCTGACGACCACAAGACCAGACATATGCTTTGTTGTGAACACATTGAGTCAGTTCCTGACGGATCCGAGACATGTTCACTTGATTGCTACAAAGCATATTTTGAGGTATCTAAAGAGTACAGTTTATTATGGGCTTAAGTATGACGTGAATCAAAAGATTAACATGGAGGGTTATGTTGATTCGGATTGGGAAGGCAGTGCCGCTGATAGGAAGAGCACTTCGGGATGCTGCTTCAGTATGGGATCCAGTATGATCTCCTAGTTTAGTAGGAAGCAGTCGTGCATGGCACTGAGTACAGCCGAAGCAAAGTACGTTGCAGCTTGTTCAATTAGTTGTGAGGCAGTATGGCTTAGGAAGCTACTGTCTGATTTGTTTGATCTCCAGTTAGATGCGACTTGTATATTCTATGACAACCAGAGTTGTGTGAAGTTGTCCGAGAACCCAACGTTCCACAATAAGTCGAATCATATTGAGATCAAGTATCACTATATCAGGTATATGGTGCAGAGAGGAGCAGTGAAGCTCTAGTATATTGCGACGGATGAGCATATAGTCGACGTGTTGACCAAGCTGCTAGCCAGAGTGAAGTTCGAGTACTTCAGAGAGAAGCTTGGTGTACTCCAGATCGAGGTTCCTCCCAAGGGGAAGTTATGAGTCTAGAAGATGGAGATGCACATGGGCCATTTCGGCATGGTGGTAGGAAATTCCTCCCATGGTTGTTGATATAAGTTCCAAGCCATTCCAACATGGTGGCAGAAAAGTCTTCCCATGGCCGTTGATATAAGTGCCAGGCCATTTCAGCATGGTGGCAAGAAAGTACTCCCATGGTCGTTTATATAAGTGCCGAGCCATTTCGGCATGTTGGCAGGAAATTACTCCCATGGCCATTGATATAAGTGTCGATCCATTCCAACATGGTGGCAAGAAAGTGCTCCCATGGCCATTGATGTAAGTGTTGTGCCTTTCCCGAATGGTGGTAGGAAAGTCCTCTCATGTCCTCCCATGTCGGTTGATGTAAGTGCTGAGCCTTTCCCGAATGGTGGTAGGAAATTCGGCCTATGTCGGTCGATGTAAGTGTTGTGTCTCACATGGTGGTAGGTTGGTCCTCCCATGTTGGTAGGATTTTTATTTGCATCTGGGCTGTGCTCCGTGTGACGATGAGATGATCTGGACGTGATGAGGCAATAGTAGGAGACGCAAGTGATTGTTGTGGCAATGTAATGATTGGTCCTGGGATCTACCTACTTGATGGCTTGCTTGCAGAGATGATGAAGACCTACATGGAGGCTAGGCCTACATCCAACATGAAAAAGGGTTGGCTCTGTAGAACTTCCTATGACGAGTAGATTCGAGAGATGTCACCAATCGATGATCGAGATGATGAGGATTGCAGCAGCAACAACGACGATGATCCAACATTGAAGACTTGTGTTGATGTCTGTGTCAAGAGAATACCTTCCTAGTTAAGAGGGAGTGTTAATGTAATTGTAACTTCAGAAGATATGCACTTGTATTTTATATTGTATTTATTATTGCATTTTATTTGTACCTCCGAAAAAGATGTTTATTCCTCCGGTCGGAGAAGTCATTATTGTAATTGGTCATGTAAAGTCATTGAAGTTAACCCTCCATTGTAATTTGGGGCAATAGACCCCATAGTCAGATTGTATTAGGGTTAATAGAGTCTTCTAGAGAAGTTGGCCCAGTTAGGTACAACTGGGGCTGACCTAGTAAGTGAAAAAGGTAAAGTGAAAGTAAAGTATAAATAGAGAGCTAGGCTCTCTCATTTATTCATTCATTCACTCTCACTCAAGTTCACATAAGTGAGAGAGAGGACAAGTTCGCACAAGTGGAGAAGAGAGAATTTGTTGAAGACCATCTCTATTTTTGGGTTTTACTTTTGTGATATTGTATTGGTGACGATTCTATATCTCAATAAGTTGCGGGGTTTTCTCCTTTATGGTTTCCCCTAGGAAATTCTTTGTGTCTATTGTGTTATGCCGTGCATGTTATTCTTTCAGTAAGATCCTAGATAAATATTGATTAAAATTGTGAAAAACTAACAAATCTGACTAAGATCCAAGCCATTCGTGACTGCCCGACTCCAACGAATCTCACGGAGCTTCGCAACGTCCTAGGCCTTGCCAACTTCTATCGCAGATTTGTGTTGGTATTCTCTCATATTGCCTGGTCCCTTAACCAGGTGACCAAAGGAGTATCTAAGGCCAAGTTTGTATGGGCTAAGTCACAACAACAAGCAGTTGAGGAATTGAAGCAACGCTTATGCTCAACGCTCGCCCTTACCTTACCAGATCTACAACAACCCTTTGAAATTGAGACAAATGCTTTGGACTATGTTGTTGCTGTAGTCCTCACTTAGCATGGCCATCCAATGGCGTATCACAGTGAGACGCTCTCAAATTCAATATGAAAGTACCCCACCTATGACAAAGAAATGTATTCGATGATCTAAGCTTGGTGCCAATGGAAGCATTACATCCTGGGAAAAGAGACAGTCATCCACACTGATCACAAGCCCCTATAGTTCATGAAAACACAAGGGAAATTACAAATGACCGTAACCAAAAGTGGTCCACATACTTGCAACAGTTCCACCTGAACATCAAATATAAGAAGGGAAACACCAATCAAGTCGTCGATTTCCTTAGTCGTCCTCTAGTAGCAGCATTGACCATAGTGCATAACTCTTGTGTCCATGAGACCTCTAGGTGACCTCAACTATATGACAATGATCTTGAATTTTCTTCCACCTATCAAGCATTATGTGTAGGAACACCAGTACCAGACTTTCATTCCTAGGAAGGCTTGTTATGCCATCTGGACCATCTTTGTGTTTCTTCAAGTGAGTGTGTGAAGATGACTTGGGAAGTGCATTATAGTCGAGTAGTAAGGCACACCAAAAAGATAGTGGTAGTATTGCAGAAGTATTTTTATTGGCCAAATCTCTGACAAGATATCGAAAGATATATCAGATCATGCACTTCCTGCGCCATTGCAAAACCTGCCATTAAGAAACAAGGGTTGTACACCCCTTTGCCTACTCCCAATGGGCCTTGGGAATCCATTTCCATGGATTGCATGTTAGGACTACCTTCAACCAAGCATGGTAATGACTATGTATTTGTGGTCGTAGATCATTTCTCCAAAATGGCCATTCTGACAGCCTACAAGAAGAGCATCTCTGCCGAAGCCACTGCTAATCTCTTCTTCGAACATGTTTGGGTTCATTTTGAGCTTCCACATACTATCATTTTAAATCGGGACAACAGGTTCCTAAGCACATTCTAGTCCAGCCTATGGTCAATAATGGACACTAAGATCACCAAATCAATTGCCTGCCAACCCCAAACTGATGGACAAACAGAGATAGTCAACCGAATGATTGTGCATATTCCAAGGATGTACAATTCTAAACATCCCCGCACATGGGATGAGAGTCTTCCATATATTCAAAATAGCTATAGCAGATCCCTCCATAGCTCCACCAGCCACATCCATTTTTAGGTGTGCCTGGGGTTCCAACCATTGGCCCTAACTAATGTAGCTCTACCCATTTCCTCCACACATGAGTAATTTTCCCATGCTTAGACTGAGGCTGATAAGGCCACCATATTTGCTGAATGAATATAGCACATCTGCCAACAAGTCCATGACATTTTGGAGAAATCCAATGGCAAGTACAAGTAGCGACATGACTAGCATCGTGTGCCACACAAGTTTTAGGTGGGTGATAAGGTATGGTTGCATTTGCAGGAAGAGATTCACGTGACCCCAAAGCAAGCTTAACCCACTATGATATGGGACGTACACCATCACCAAGGCAGTCAGTGAGAATGAATTTGAATTAATCATTCCTTCATTTCTTGGCTTACACCCCATATTTAATGTGGAGTTGCTTCGCCCATATTTTCCACCATTGTTGGACACCTCCAAGGCGGCAGAACAATGGGTGCTAACAGAACTCAACCCTGACTTCCTGGAGCAGGCTATATTTTTTTCAAATCATGGATACACAGGTGAAGGGTACTCACCAACAGAGCGTTCAACTCTATCGAATTGCCAAAGTCGGGTAGTTTCTTCACCAAGGCAAGTGGCTCACCAGGAGTCAAATTCAACAAAAGTCCCCCAATCTAACGAAAGCACTTAATGAAATAGGGACCATTGCTTCTTAAGGGGGAGGAATGATCCAAATGTATATTGATGGCCACCCACCTATTCCACTGGGTCAAAATAATTTTTTCCAGTTTGGCAAATTTTTTACTGTTTTCGGGTGCTGAACTTCTGGGGCCATTTTGAGGCCCTAAATGATGTTTTTCTACAATCCATTTTATAGATGTTATTTTTATGATATCATCTAGCTGGACATCCCATCTTGTATTCCTCGGTTAGACCTTTCCAATGAGATACCGAGTGCCCTAAACGGAGATCATATGCAAAAGTTTTGCCCTCGAGAAGTTGTTGTACCAACTAACCACCTCGAGGCCCACAAACCTTTTTACGGTTCATCTCCTCGGGTTAGGTTTTTAGATGTTTAGGGTTTTTATCCTCATGTCGATGATAAAAAATCCCTTTCAGCCTCCTTTTGTAATCATCTTGTGACGGATGAGCATAGCCACCACATCGTTTCTTAGAGATATAGCTACCACTATTCTAGCTACTTTTATTTTACAGTCTGTTCAGTTTCATTCATTTAATATAATATGAGTTTATTGTATCACTGTGTTCCTTGCAATATATGTGTGTTGTGTTGATATATATGGTCTTTCATTTTGTTCTCACATAAATCCGGATCAAAGGAAGCAACAAAAGTGTTGTCAAAATATTTCAAGACCAATGATTCCTTGACTTAGCTTGGGGAAATATCGCATGAGAGTTGTGTTTTCATGTGACCTATCACAATCATAAGTTCTTTTGGCATGCGGCATGTCATGCGAAAATCATCTTTTGCATGTGATGTGTTGCACAAGAATAATCTTTTCCATGTGACATGTCACATGGAAAACGTCTTTTGGGTGCCATATGTCGTGTGAAAAAGAACATTTGGGGGCGATATGTCACTTAAAACATGTATTTAGGGTGCGATATATCACATGAAAAAACATCTTTTGGATGCGATACGTCGCGAAGTAAAAGTGATTCTAGACACGAAAACAAAAATAATTCTAAGTCCTTTTGATTCATTTCAAGAATTTTCAAAGCTTTTCAAAGGAATTAAAGAATTCAAAGTCATTCAAAGTGAAATCAATGCGAAGCAACAAACATATGAAAGTAACTTGTAAGCTACTCCATTTCATACCATCATATCTCAAAATCAGGGGAATTTACAATCTTAAGTGTAAAACCAAAGAAGTCTTGGTTTAAGGATATTAAGGTAGGGGTCCCTCTTCGACTGCAAGTATTCTTACATCCATTTTTTAGAATTCAATTGAAAAAGGAGAAAGATGTTGCTTACTCAACAAAACCCAAACAAATAGTTGGATATCGCTAGTTTGAATTTCATATTTGTTATTTGTTGAAACTCCGCTATGTACATTTGTTATTGTTTTCCTTTTTTTCTTTTTCTTTCCCACAAGCTTTAGTTGACTTCTGTGATTTATAATATAGAGACAAGGTTTTACATACTCATGCATAGTTCTTATATGTTGGCTCTTAGGGAAGTGCATATTTAATATCTAGGATTTGCCTAGCTAGTTCTCCTTAGCATTTGGATCTTCATGATCACTTGTTTGATTTCATCTCTTCTATTCTTTTTGTCATGCCATTAACAATGATGCTTATCCATAGCTTATGTGCTGTTGATGATGATATGCATGAGAGGTAGAGACAAGTTCATTATTTTGTTCTAACTTGGGCAACTACATAGTAGCCTAAGCTAATCAATCATATGCTTATCTTCAATAAAAACACTTTGAGGAACAAAACATCCTTTAGCTAATTATAGGAGGGGACAAGGTTGAGAATCACATTGGCCTCTTTTAGCTAATTACAATTAATACAAATAAGTTTGTTTTTTTCTAAATAAATAAAATAAATAATTATTTTCTACCAAACATTAAATAACTTTGCATTTTTTTTGCTTTTTGTTTAACATTGGTCCAAATTAATGGAAAAAACAAGAACATAAGCCTATGGTTGTAGGAAGGGACTAATAACAGAACTTTGTGACAATTTGTAATGAGCTAGTGTCAATGTCATTCTCAATAATTGTTGTTGACAAACTTAACTTCACCTATGAAGCATAAGTAAATTGATGCAATACAATGGTTGTACATTAATTTTTTTCTTTTCAATACACAATATGTAAATCAATGTTGAGGTTTGCTCAAGCTCATTTATATTACAAATTTTCTCCAAGATTCTTTGTGAAAGATAGAGTCTAGTAGCGTCATCATTAATTAGTTCATAGCTATATATACTCCTCACAAGCAAGCCAATGGAAATTTGTTATCACAACTCAAGTATGTCAGTGGAAATTCATTGTCGAGAGCCACAATGATGGATTTCCACTACCTTATCCATGACGAGGTAGTGGATCACCAATGGTGCATGCATATGGCTTCCTAGAGATCCTCGTCATTGGTAGGAAGAATAAACCACAACTATGGAATGAAGAACAAAAAAATAGAATTTGCATCAAGCCATAAATCCTTAGACTAAGTTCGTGTCAAATCAAATAGAACCATGCGCATATCACTAACAACATTAACATTTACCTCTTGCAATGAACTATCAAGAGCCTCGTCTGCAAATCTTTGTATGCTAGGATTATTGTAACTTCCCTCTTTATAATGCCATAATTTGCCGAAGACTTGCCCATTACTATACATCCCTTGGTAGTTATTCCCACAACAAATCCTAACTACCACAGTGTACCCTTTGATTCATCAAGCATGCTCTATTTTTAACCACTTCCCCATTGACACATTCATTATAGATTGCATTGAATGGCTACATTACTCTTCTGACCAAGAGATTTTGATATATTTGTCAACATAGAGTTGTTGTAAATTCACAAGTTGCTAGTTGATGAATAAATCATTTAACGACAATATCACATATTTATTATTTTTAATGAGAGTGTAAATTTACATATTATATTTAGGACAAGCCTAAAAATTCGACGATTTTGCTTCTCCGACGAGTTTTTGACCGGAATTCGATGATTTTTTTTAAATATCCAAATTTTTGTTGTTCAAATTGTGCTATTGAATGTATAAATGGATTCAACGACCTCAAATACTCCCATGGCACCTAGATTATGCAAGTTTAAACACTATTCTTTGAGATTATGAAAAATTATTCAAGATCTCTATAAAAAAATGATGTAATTGTTGAACGTTTAGGCTACACGTTATATTTAAAGTAAGTTAATAAGTAAACAAATTCAACATTTTTGTTTTCAAAATTATTTTCTAATTTGAATAAGAAATTTGCTAAAAGTTATAATTCCACTTGAATGATGTGAACTTTGACCATATAAGTTTACCCTTAAAGATTTCAATCCATTTTTTAAGGAAACCCATATAAAGATTTGAATTTTGACCATATAACTTTACTCTTAAAGATTTTAACCCATTTCAAGAAAACCCATATAAGGATTTGAACTTCGACCATATAACTTTAACTCTAAAGATTTCAGTTCATTTAAAAAAACTATATGAAGAGTTTTTTTTTTTTACAATAAATATGGGAGCTACATCAAGGAACAATAAATCCAAGTCTTAATTTTGATGAAAGAACAATCTATCCAGTGGGACTAGGCTGTCACGAGTCATACAAGAGACTTCCCTTAGGTTAGCCATAAAACCCCAACCCTAGTATAAAGATTTTCACCATAGTATAAATTTTCATGATAGGAAAAAAGATAACTGAATTTGAAATTGATCTTAAGAGGCTGCCCTTCAAATTCAATGTTTGTGATTGAGTGTGTTAAATGTGTCAATTTGGTGGGTAAAATGGAGAACTTCGATGTTCTCCATCCACTACTAGATATGCTAGTTTAAGACTTTCACAAAATAAAAAGATAAGCCAGTATAAGACTTTCAAAAAAAACAGAAGCCGACAAAATAATTCACTAAAAGCATTCAATGCAATTGGTCATTGAGACATGCCGCGGATGGAGCGAAGTCTAATCGTGACCGTTCCTTTTGGTAAAATCTAAACCGTCGAATAAGCCAACGAGTATTAAATTAAAGCCTTCCTACTATTTAAACTCTCTTCCACTATCCTTTGTATCTTTGTGGTAAAGCAAAGAGACATTGGCAGCTAGTGGTTTTTCTCGCTAAGCAGACGGGAGAAAATAGCGGTATTGTGAAAATGGAGAGCTCAGGAAAGAGCAGCGGGAAGGGAGGCAGGAAGGGAGCAGGCTCCCGGAAGAAGTCGGTGAGCAGAACAGTGAAGGCCGGATTGCAGTTTCCGGTTGGGAGGATCGCCAGATATCTCAAGAAGGGGCGCTATGCCAAGCGTGTTGGAGGCGGCGCGGCCGTCTACGTTGCTGCTGTTTTGGAATACTTGGCCGCCGAGGTTTTGGAATTAGCTGGAAATGCTGCCCGTGACAACAAGAAGACCAGGATCATCCCCCGCCACATTCAGCTTGCCGTCAGAAATGACGATGAGCTGGGGAAGCTTTTGGGCAAAGTGACCATCGCTAGCGGCGGAGTGTTGCCAAACATTCATCAGGTTCTCCTCCCGAAGAAAACCGCCGATAAAGCAGAGAAGGTTGCTGCGTCAAAGTCCCCTAAGTCTCCTTCCAAGTAGGAAGAATCGTTCGTCCGCGTTGGGTCTCTGACTGAAAACAATGGTGTTTTGTAACACCACCTCTTTACTGTCGGGATCTTTTCTTTGACCATTAAGAAGAGCATTATCGTTTCTTGATTATGGTGTGGAATAATCACAGGTAACTGAAACTGCTTGCAATTATTTTCTTGAATTTTGAAATCGTATTACAAAGATTGTAAATTTGTTAAAAGATTCATTTATCTTTACTTGATTGCACCAGTTAGATCTATTTTGCAACTAATTTTGATGTATTAGACATTGCATTGTTTGTAAGTGATTTTAAAATTATATTACAAAGATTGTAAATTTGTTAAAATATTCAGTTATCTTTACTTGATTGCACCAGCTAGATCTGTTTTGCAACTAGTTTTGATGTATTAGACATTGCATTTCTGTAAGTGCTTTTCAAGATGGATGGGAATAGCATCTCGTTCTTCACATTCTTTAGGTTATTGTGATAGATCTGTGATGCTTTGTTCTCTTTGCCACATCTTTCAAGAATCGTTTGCAGCTTCAGAAATTCCATTGGTGTCTAAAAATGTAGAGTTAAAGAAACAAAAACAGCTTCAGGAAGATACTACTACTAAAGGATTTAAAAAAAAAAATGTTTGTTTGCCTTTTTTTTTTTAAGGAAATGTTCGTTTCCCTTTTACAAAGAATATACATTTTAAGCCATTGTTTTCTATTTTAAATCTAAAGAATGGATTTTGCAGTTCCATGAACATTTCTACTTGCAATTAGAATTTATTTTTATCATATTGTGAAAAGCTATTGCCATGCTTTTTAACGATCTCCTACTTGGTAATTATTATTTTGAAGGCGTTTGGTTTCCAAGTTTGATCTTCATCACTTGGTCATCATTTTGAACCAGTTTTATTACTAAGTTTGATCTCCATTCAATATTTTGTTAAATGCATTGGACACATTGTGTGCTTCGACAATTTCACATATTTCATATTAATATGTTTACTCTTTGTAAGCAAGTATTTTGGCGATTGCAATGGCACTTGGCTATCCCATTTTATTTTCTGAATATGTATGCATAATTTTAATAACTAATTAGCTTTATTTTACCTTTCAACTAAATAAGACAATGATGGTTTCCCTTTCCATTTTACTTATTCAACTCATTGTTCCTCCAAACAGAATAAATACATAAATATGTATCTTGTGTGGTCTTTTTCTTATCCATATGTTTAGCTCAATTTGCATCAACAAATCTAAGCAATTAAAAGATATCATTACCATGATCCTAGTAAAATGGGGCATAATCCTATGCGCTCAAATACTTGAATATTCTTTTAATAACCCTTTAGTGGTCTTTTCTCCCAAATCTTTATTTGGGAACACATTTTTCATCTTTATCTTTCTTCGGGTGGAGTAGTAACTTCTCAAAAAGGCATACAAGAAAATAATTTCTTTGGACACATACTTGTTTGCTTTATTTATTATTATTATTTTTCTTTTATAAAGATTAGAGATTTAGGCAATTGCTTTGTGTGCCTAAAAGAATGGAACAAATTTGGCAATTACATGTACATTCCATTTTAGAATTGGAATTAATCAAAATTACATGTACACTTTTCCAACACAACTTGCCTCCTTGTAATGTTGGTTGTGAAGCATTTATGTGGACTAAACATTCATATCTCTCATAGGTATTATTGGTGTAGGATCACTTTTTTGAGGGTGCACTTTTACTTTTAGGGATTCTTTCCTTGAATTTAGGGTTTTACATTCCAAATTAGAGTGTGGATTGAATCAAGGGAGTTTACTTTATTATTCAAGGACCCAAGTGTCTCTTCTTGTTATTCTAAGATAGTAGTGCACCTCTTGAGTATTTTTAGGTAGATTGTACACAAGCATAAGTTTATCATTTAGTTGTTCCTTGCTTTTAGGTGTGTGGGTCTGCGTAGGTTAGGTATAAGGACTCACCTTTGAGAGATTAGATGGTTAACACATGGTATTTCACCTCTAGTTAAGTCTAGCTATTTGACACATGGTATCTCACCTCTAATTAAGTCTAGCTATTTAACACATGGTATTTCACCTCTAGTTAAGTCTAGCTAGGTTGTCATGCACTCTAATTACCAATTTGAATGGACTTTATGTAACATTTATTCATTCTTGTATAGTAAATGGAATAATATGTTGATGAAAGAGCTTTTACATTTTTTATTTGTTTTGTTGATGAATGTCATGATTTTGTCACTTAATCACTTGCAAATTGTATTACTACTTTCTTTAGTTTTTAGATTTTGTGCTCCAAAATTTTATATGGTATCAATGCTTTAGGGATTTTAAAGGAGATGGTATATATGACTACATGTTGAATAGCACATTTTAGGTTGAAGACACTTTTAGGAATGCATTAGTTGAAATTGAGCTTTCTTCTTAACAAATCCTTATCCCCTTCAATTACTTTGAGTGTAAATCAAGAATTGAAATTCTATTGTGAATGAATGTGTAATTTTTTAGCTCAAGATGTGTAAAATAGAAAAAAATAATTATTAACTAGTGCTTTCAATTCTATCAAAATTGGGACTAGACTACTCTATTGTTGATTCCTCTTTCCAATAAAAAAGATTGGTGCTTGGTGCCTCATGGAAGATGTCTACATTGGACAATTGTGTATCCTCACTTCTCGAAGAACAAGGTAAGCTCAATTAGATGGGATTCCCTATGTCCTCAAAGGCACATGTGCTTGTTGTCAATAAGGAAAATAAGAAGAAGAGAAAATAAAAACCTTAATTTAAAGGCAAGGAACACAACCCAAGAGTTGCACATGAAGATTTAGACCTCAAAGATTGTAGGACCAAAAAGGAGCAACATTTATGTGCATATTGCAAGAAGGGTCGACATAGAGAACATGATTACATGTACAAGAGGTTCAATGAAGAAGTAGAAGAGGAGAAGTACAACAAAGTAGTTGACATGCACAAACACTATCAGCTTGGGAGATGCATTGGTTTGGATTATCCATTTAATTGAGAGAGAATATTTTATAGATCTTGATGAATAAGTGAACAATAAATTTTTACTTTGTATTGGAGAACTTGTTATAGATCAAGAGCTTAAAGATAATACATTGGTCCAAATCTATCACTAAATTGAGGGAGAACTTGTCACAAATTAGGTTCTTATTGATGAATGTCATGAAAATATCTCTTTAATCACCTCAATTTATGCATCTTTTGCTCCAACATTTCACAAGAGTTCTTAATAAAAGCTTCAAAGGAGTTTTTCCATTTGAAGCTTGGAGTGGTCAAGAACTAATATTTAAGCACTTCAAAGTGTTGGATCTTGTGAATGGGCTCACATTCCTTTGAAGCAAAAAGGGGCTCACAAAAGATTGGTAGACATATTCACAAAGTCCTTCATTGAGAAGTAGTTCCTTGGGATTGAAGGCACCTTTAGAGTAGGCTATTTAGTCTACTCAACCAACTTTCTCTATTTTGGGGGGGTGTTTTCCATGTGGTTTTTTCTCTTTCTTCATTTATTAAGATAATTTTTTTTGTACATGGGTACTTAACATGGTTGCAAATTGTCGGGATTCATTTCTCTTTTGTAAGAACTGTAACTTCATAAAATAAAAAAACAATAAAACAAAAAGATAACCACTATGCAAAGGAGATTTCTATATCAACACGAAGAATCTGATATCTTGTAAAATCATAAAAACCAGTATACAACAAGAAGTAGCATGCATAGAAGATCTGTATACAAAAGAGTGGATCTAATCAACAATATAACATAAAATATTCTATGGAGATTTAAGGAGCCATATTTGGTTAGATGGCCTAAGAGCTACCATTACCTTGACAACTCCAATATTTACAAATGAAGTTTGGGGGATGACTCTTTACTCAACCAATCTCCAACCAATGGTTAAGGCCTTTGAGCCCCCAACAATTAACCCTATGCCAAAGCTTGCTTGCTTTCTGTAATGTCTCAGATTTTGATCTTTGTAATATTTTGGGCTTATAATGTAAATAATGTATGCATATTATGTATGATTTCTAACATGGAGCTCAAGGCCAAGGCCCCGCTAGTGAACGTTCGATCTAGAAGAGACAAGTATTTGAAATTATGCTACCCATGTGCTAGTGAATCATGGAAATTGTAAATATGCATCTTAATATAAATGTTTACAACTAGCTATGCAATGCAACAAGAGATAGGGGCATGATATTGCAAGGAATTGGGAGAGAAATATTCAAACCCTTGAGCCAATCAAGTCAAGCCAAGTGTTAATGAGAGAACTCATGAACCATCAACTATCCATGTTGATTTTGATGCCCAATCATTCATTTCTCCCAAGAGTTGGGTGAAGTAGTTAATGTCTTGGGGATTGGGGAGGTATGGCTATTCAAATTCGAGTATGGGCAAGCCACCCTCATGGAAAAACGTGTTTCTCCTTTTTGGGAAAGAAAACACCCACGAATTGTTTTCTCAAGCCATTATTCATGGTCAGATTTCACCCTCTCACGTTTTTAGAGGTTGTTGGGCGTTTGACTGCTTACTGGGCGTTTTTTGAAGCCTGTTGGGCGTTTGAGAGCTTGTTGGGTGTTTTTGTCTTGCTGGGTGTTTTATTTTGGAGCTTGTTGGGTGTTTTTGGCTTGCTGGGAACTCGTTTTTGGTTAGAACAGTGGCTAGGAGAAGAGAACCATGAATTGGGGGTTTAATGAAGGTCGTTTTTGCTCTTGGGTTGTCCCCAAACGTTTTCTGAAAACGAATTCTGCCTTCCAGGGTTCATTCCCCATTCTCCCATTTCGTTTTGGCTGCCCACGAATTTCCGGAATTGATAGAAACCCCGTCTTTGGGCATCTCACTGTATAAACATTTCTTCATGCCCAACACTTATATTTTTACCTGTTATGTGCATTCCTGTGTTAGCCATTGAATGCTGAGTTGTTTGGGATGAAATTGTTTTCCTTCCTGTGATTGTCTTTCCCATTGCTAAACATGTGTATCCATGCTCAGTGATTGTGCTTGCTGTGTGAGAAAATAGTATGTTTGGGTGTGGGTTATGGGAATCCATTGCTTTGGCTTGAGCTTGAATGTGAGTATCCAGTGATGAGGAGGGTTCAGTATTAGCTTGATAAACTTAGCTATAGATTGGCTTGGCTTAGCTGAAATGATGTTTTGGTTGTGTATGAGTTGGATGTCCCCTTTTTCCTTGTAGATATCATGCCCATCTCGGGGGTGGCCTTCGAATGGACTTAGTATATGTTGTCGAAGAGCCTACGGTTGGGTGGAACGTTGCAGCGACATAGCTAGTTGTTTGGGGCAATTGCGAAAGGAAGATAAGTGTACTTTGTCTTTGTATTTTACTTCTGTAATGTCTAATTTGATGTTTATATGGATATGCTGTATACATATAAAATGTGTGGATGATTTGTTTATTTCCGCTGTGCATATTCAATGAAGTTGTATATACACACAATGGTTTTTAATTGTATGAATTTTTGAATGGGTTGAGTCTTTTAGGAACAACCCCATAGAATGGTAGCATATTCCCTTCCAGGAGTTGGGTTCGGGGGAGGGGACATTATAGTTTGGTATCAGAGTTGTTGATTGCAGCATTGGGTTTTCATGGGCTACCTATTACAGTTGCAGAGGTAAGTATGCTTCCTGTTCAACTGTAGTCATTAAAAAAATTTGAATTTTTTTTTTTTTGAAAATTTGAAATTTTTCTAAGTATTTTTGAGCTTTCTGCTAAGTCTGTATCGGCGGCGAGACTGAGTGAGTTCATCCGCAACGGCGGAAGGAACTTGCGAGTGTTTGCCGAAACGGCGGAAAGGTTGATGAGTTTGTCTGCAACGGCGGCAAGACTTGGCGAGTTCATCCACAACGATGGAAGGAACTTGCGAGTGTTTGTCGAAGCAGCAGAAAAGTTGGCAAGTTTGCATTGATATGACGGAGGAAGCTGGTGAGTTGCGCCGAAGTTGGCGGTGAAACTTGGTGAGTTGCTTCGCAATGAACCGACAGAGAATCCATAAGCTCGCTGAAAAAGAAGAAAAAATCTCGACAGAAAGAGTTGGCGGGTTCGTCTACAACGGTGGCGAAACTTAGCGAGTTCGTCCGCAACGGCGGAAGAACTCAATGATTTGGTCTGCAACGGTGGAAGGACTCAGCAAGTTGGTCTGAAATTTTTTCTAAGTGTCTTTTGTCGGAATGAATTGGAAAGTTGTGCCAAAGCGACAGAAAGAACTGTCGAGTTTGCGTCGAAGTTGTCGAAATGGTCGACCAGAAGAGATGGATGAGTTCGTCCGTGACATCGGAAGAAACTCGGCGAGTTCGTCCGCGACACCGGAAGAAACTCGGCAAGTTCGTTCGCGACACCGGAAGAACTCGGCGAGTTTGTCTGCAATGGTCGAAAGAGAATTGCCAAGTCTGCCGAAACAGGAAATTTCAGTGGCTTTTCAGGGTGAAATTAAGGTGCTAAAAGCTGAAAATGGCCGTGAATTTATGCGCCAAATTGCGCAAAATTGAAAAACTAAAAAAAAAAAAAAAACGAGGGCGCTGCCCTCGACCCACCCTGCAGTGGCGCAGGAAAGCCACAAGGGGGAAAGCCCCCTTGACCCCCTTCGTCCTCCGGAGACAATCGTTGAAAGTGTGAAATGCACTCTTGGGATGAGGAGCACGGATTGCATAAAGAGTTGTGGAATTCTCAGCAAGAGTAATGGGTTGTAATATCCATTATAGAGGATGAAAAGGAAATTCCTCACCCTAAAACTAATTCTGGTTGTAGCATAAGAATTGCATATTTGGAAAATAGCAAGAATGAATGATTATACATATATATATATGTTGAATTGTTAATTCATGATAATATCATAGCTAATGATTGCTTGTTTGCTCGGTAGGGAAGCCAAGTAAATGATTAGCTATGATGTGGATGAGGAATTCCATGTCAGAATGAAGAATTGGGAAGAATTCCTTAACTCCTCTCTTGCTATTGTATTTATATACTGGAAATTATGGCATAAGGATGCTGGAAATACAAGAGAATAATGCATATGAATTAGCGGGCATGATCAGAGAGTCATTGCATAATGCATGCGAATTGCTTGTGCATGAGCATGATGTTTCATATTGATAAAATAGTGAAGTTACACATGCAATAGCCCACTAATGGTAGTGCCTATGGTTGATGACAATTAATGTTGTAAGAATTAGATCATAGAAACATGATTGAAAACGCAAGAGATTAGATAGATAAGATGAATATGCACTAGATGGCATATCAATAAACATTGCACAGTGCGTGTGAAAATGTTTTCGAATATATATGATATTGCATATTGATAAAATAGTGAGGTTTTACATATGCAATGAGCCACTTAAGATAATTATTGTGGTTGCTAATAATTAGTCATGTTCGCATTGGTTGTAGGACCAAAGATAATCGAAGCATGGCTGAAGATGTGGGTGATGATTGTTGCATATGACCAACAACCTTATGAGGAAATGATGGTGCAACAAATCTGTGATTATGATGTTGGCAAAAGGACCGTGTAGCCTTGGTAAGAGGCCAACTGATAAGGTAATATCAAGCGATGTTAATGATAGCCATGCAGGTAATGGTTATTTATGCTTAATTGCATGAATGTTGGAAGGAGATTTGGTAAGATCCATTCCACTATGTTTAAACTATCTTGATTGGTTTGCATATGATATTGAGTTTCTGAATGTGAATGTTGACCCACCAAGTATGAGGTGTGGGTAAGTAAAGACAAGGAGCCTTACACCCTATAGTTTCTTAGAAACCTCAATGCATTCATATGAAATTGTATCATACCATTTGTGTATGTTGGTTGTGAATTTAACAACCAAAGCAAGTGATGACTTATGGTCCTATTGTAGTGCATGCCATATGGGATAGGCATGGTTAAGCCATAATATGTTGGAATGCATAGTATCCATGGATTAATGCAAGGCTGTATTGAAAGATTATGTGAGTGATGTAAATGTTGTGAATTATGCATGAAACAAATTTGAAAATTTTTCGGTTTAAATTTATGAGAATGATCTCATGGTGGTAAATCTAATTTTTGTAGGAAAATAGATTTACAAATTTTAGATTTAAAAATTTGCTAATAATTGCTAATGACTGTTTGGCTTATATCAAATTGTGTCAGGAGGACGTGTTGTAGGTGGATGTTCATGTATAGTAGCAAGGGTGAAACCATAATGGGAAGAGTGATACCACTTACAAGAGCCAAACAATATGAGGAGGGCCTCATTGCTAAGCAAATCAATTTCTGTAGGAGACAGAATTGTAAATTCATATTGAATTTAATTATTAATGCTATTGATTGGTTATGGAACAATCATATTTGAAGCTTATTGCTAAATGCTACTGACTGTTTGGCTATTTGATAAAGTGTGCCAGGATGACACATTGCAGGAAGACCATGTGTGATGGCCTGCAGAAACCAAACTAGATGGGAAAGACCACATGCTTTGGAAATGAGTTTCGGGTGAAACGCCATTGATAATGTTTCAGCCAAACCGCATGTCGGTAAACCATGAAAGTGAGATGGTAAAGCTATGCCCAGAAGGCATGTGAGAGACATTTGCAAAATGAATGAGTATTCTGTGACCTTAGATAAGAACATGCATGTCTAAATTATTAGGGTTAATATGCAGAGCATGCTCTATCTTATTTATATCATTGCAGACTGCTTGAGTATGATTATGATCTACATGGCACACATCGGAAATGGGGTGCACACATTTTCTGGTGCTGGGTCATGATAGGGTTTTCAATATTGACTACACCCTAAGGGAATGGACGCATTCCTAGTGTTTCAATACTTGATAGTGAATGATATGGATCATGGTTACAAAAATTGAACAACAATACTGATGAGCTCGCTTATCCTTCTTGTGTTGTCAGTCTACACAGATGCAGATTGATACTACACATTAAGAGGCAAAGTAAAGAAGGGTACGCAAAACGACTGTATAGAAATTGACAACTTTTCTATGCTCACGTGAAATATTACTAGAAGGGATGGACAGGCCCGAAGAGCTGTGTAATAAGAAGAGGTATCATCCTTGTGTGAGTGGGGTCATGCTAACTTGCAGTCAAGAAAGTCACCTATAAAGTTCCTAAAAGGAACCACCGATTTGCACATGAGAAGGAGTGGCGTCCTTGTATAACTGAAAAGTTGATGTGTGTGAAGGGTTATGGTGCAAAAAGGTGTGGTGACATTGGTAAAGGCATAAAGTCTCTACTGGGACAGCAGTAGGAGGGGGGGCGCCAAGACTGACTGAAAACCCTGAGATGCCTATGGCTCCATAGTAGAGTCTTGATCTATAATGGTCAAGTGGCGTAGTTTCTTTCCATTGGTCAATGACCCAGATGAATGTGCTGGCTCGGCAATGGAGAGGGCCAACCAGGTATGGGATTGGTTGGGCACCACCAAATGCTTGGTAAATCCAGTCGATGGGGAGGTGTACTGGTTAAGCATTAACTATATCCAAGTCCATAGGTGATCCCAAAGCTTGCAAAGCGAAGCAGGATCCTGTGGACCAGAGGGGAAACGCACAATACATATAAGTATTCATTTTCATTTATGTCTTGTTTGGAATAATGAAGATTTCAGGTATAAATCTTTTAACAGCTAAGCTGATGCATTATTGTTTTCCTTGTTGGAAATCTTGGTCATTGCAGGAAGGCAAGACCCTGAAAAACTATAAATTGTTGGTAAATCCAGAGAGTAAATGAGTGGGCGATATAAATTATTGAGAAATCCAGGGAGTAGCTGGTTGAACGTTATAAAGTTCTTGGTAAATCCAGAGAGTAACTGGTTGGGCCTTCACTACTTAATATTGTGAAATAGTGTGTATGCTGGCCCAATACCCCTTAAACAATTGATAAAAACTAGTCGGCGTATTGGCTTGGCATTGCCTATTCGAATGGTTGTGGAATAGCCTGCTTGTTGTCCCAACATTCATTATTGTATCCACGGAAAATCCAATGCTTGGAAAGAAAAGAAGGATTTTGTGGGATAAAGTGAAGACATCCAATACAGATAAGTATTTGGTTATCTTGCAACTTCTTGCTTATGAATATACGTGTTTATATGATTTGGTTATGATTTCTCAAACTCTTGTTTAGAGAAAAACCTTATGAAATAAACTAAACATGTGAATTGATTCAATGTTTGAGTGTAGGTATTGTTGGAAGCAAAGACCAGAAATGCATCATAGGGATGCATATGGACATATGACTGTCCCAAAAGAGCTCAATATGAGTAGTAACAAAAGATGGTGCTAGTGAACATGAGTGGGTCATAGCAACCAGGGGTTCTGTAAGTAGAATGGGAAGGGGTACCCAAGTTGAAAAGCTTTAAACAGACCTTAGACACTAAGTGTCATAGCCAATAAAGGGCAATTCAAGCATTCACATTAAAGTGAAAGAGATTAAGGAGCATGAAACCACAGTGATGGCATAGCTCCGTAGTAAAATAAGACTAAGAGGGAGAAAATCTTACTCTTCTCTTTCCTTTTTATTGATGCATTTATAAAACAAAGAATTGTTGAATGCATGTCATGACTAGAAGAAGAATGTGTTTATTTTCTTGAATTAAATTGTGAATGCTAAAATAGTTATTTCACTGTGAAAGGATGAACATGAAAGAGATCATGTGTATGTTGGGAAAGCATGAAAAATTTGGAAGTCGCATGAGTGAAGCATGGACATTCCATGTCAATTGGAAAATAATTGATTAATTTTAATGTTTATATTATGCTTGTCCTAACAAAGAGTTTCCATGATAAATTTCACAGGTGAGAAATTGAAACAATTGGTTGCAGTCGACACAAGCAAGTGTTGCTAGTGAGTAAAGTGTGGTCAGCTGTACACATTGACCATGGCGACATACCAAGGGCTTTTAGAGTTGGCTGAAAGTTTTTTTCAAACAATTGCAAAGATCCAAGAAAATTTTGGGGAGATGCTCAAGCTACAGAGGCAACATAATGAGATGAACCATGAGGTTCTGCAGGACCCTATTCGTCTGCAAAAAGAGGTAAAAAGCATTCT